>CM035169.1:66748887-67348887 GCA_020205615.1 Panax quinquefolius
GAGACAATGTGTCCAAAGGTTTAATAAGATTAATATTCATTCCTACTAAACATCAATTAGCAGATATCTTTAAAAAACCTTTAGGAGAAGACCGGTTCTGTACATTAAGAAGAGAACTAGGGATGTGTCTGATATAAACACAATCTTCATGAGTTAAGGAAAGTAGACAATCACGACATATCTATAGGCCATAATGACGTTCATTGAATCTGCCCAAGATCTTCATTCCCAAGACACGACATCACGACTTCCCAAATCTCGGTAACACACGTCCTTTAAAAGGTAAAACTCTACTTTACTAATTCAAGCTATCCCTCTCTTCGCCGTCTGCCTCATCACATTCTTTCCCTTCTCCATAACCCCAACCACAAAGATGAAAACACGACGAACCAGACAAATACATGACGACTCAGAGGATAAGATATCTCTACCGTCGCAACCCCTTCATCCCACTACTTCTCGACACCTGAAAAGGAAGCAGCTATCGGTCTAAACCATCTCAGGCGACTCCTCTCCGGCTGAATTTGAGGCTAGTCTACCTTCTCCTCCACCGATTGGGACCTCCACGGTCACAAAACAAAGAATAATCAAGGATCCGTCCCGTAGCTCTCCTCCTCTGATGGTAAACCCTCTCCCTATCAAACTGCATGATATCCCTGATGATTTTTTTAGAGGTCACAACTTTGAACTTAGGTTTAAGTCATCCATATGTCACAAAACCTTTGTCTATGAAAAATCAATAGACATGTTTTACTATCAAAACTCACCATTACACCGCCTTTTTGAGTCATGTGGTCTATCCTCTTCAAGCACTCCTCCTTCGATCGCTTATCCAAAATTAGTCCAGCAGTTTTATACAAATCTTGAGAACAATGGTGATTGCTACACCTCCTTTGTGAAAGGGAAATCTCTATTTTTTACAGCCATGGACTTAGGTACTATTATGTCCATTCCTTACACCGGTGACTGCCCCTTTACTCTCAAAGGACCAATCTCTAATCCCTTTTCTCCCTTAGTCCAGCTTCGCATTGTGTTGGATGACCCAACAGTCTCCTCTGTCACTCTTCCAAAAACCATCGAAGTGTCCCCCCTTGCCATTGTCCTTCACAAACTCTTACGCTACAATCTCCTCCCCCGTCTCGGTGGTGGAGCAGACTTCACGTATCAAGATTTAGTCCTCGTGGCGTTAATAATGATTGGCCAGCCTTTTAACTTCTCCCTCATGATGCTAAAACACATGATCCATTGCGTTAAACACTCCAAAAAATGTCTGCCTTACAGTTGTTTCCTTACCAAACTCTTCACTCATTTCCAAATCCCACTCGATGATGAAGGTTGTATCACCTTAACTGATTCCATAGACTCAAATTATCTCAAAGGGGCTCATCTCACCTTGCTTAAGGAAAATTCATCCGTCGGTTCTGATACACCTAAACCCATACCTCCTATCTCCCCTCCTCCTTCCCACGAAATTTTGACTCTCCTTCACACCATAGCGGATAATCAAGCCCAAATCACTTGGATGTCAAAGACATCCAACTCCATCTCTCGGTTCTTGAAAAAGGCAAGCCGCCATTCGGTTGTAATGATCTCGAGCCATGTTTTTTGCAATGTTGAAGATGAATTTATTGACCTCAAAATTGGTTTCAAAACTTGCACACGAGGGAAATGGTTGAAGCCCTCAACCTTGAATGAATCGCATGATGCTGTCGGTGAGCCACGAACTTCAAGTTCATCGACAACCAAGTTGGGACTCTGGTAGGTTCATAGAAGCGACGCATGAATGACTGAGTGAGGAATTGAAAGCAGACCAAGTCCAAGCACGCATACCCGAATGGCCCCAATGCAATTGGATGGCTGAATATCAAGGCGACTTTCTGGATCTGCCCTTACCTCCTCCCACCTTCATTGCTCGCCCACCCCGTTTTGCCAATACCATGTCCCTAGAAGAGATTATGCACCAAACTTCACCGCCCTACTTCACATTTCATGAGGCCGATCATGTCAACCTTGAGGAGGATGGCGCTTAGTTTCACTTTCCTTTTTTGGCATTCCAGACCCTCCTTTTGATGGATGCCAAAGGGAGAAAGACTTCGGTTTAAAGTTTAAACCTTCCCCCTGCCCCAAAGACAATTGTTTTGATTAAGACTATGGTTTAAAATTTTTGCTGTTAAGACTATTAGTTTTAAACTTGTTATTTGATGGAAAATGGATGTTTTTCATTATTACATTTTTTACTTAACGTGTTGAGGCCTAACCAGTACTTGCAGGGTTGATCAAAATACTACACATATGCAGTACATGGTATGCATGAACTAAGGGGGAGCCATAACTCTCCTGAAGTGCATAGTCTTAGGGGGAGCTATATTTATTGTGTTGTCATCATCAAAAAGGGGGAGAATGTTGACTTATGTCACACTCCATGTTTTGATGATGACTCGATTATTTCTAATCAATGCTATATTATTTTAGGGAAAGATATGGAACTTCAAAAAACGTCAAGGAAGAAGTTACAAAGCCAAGACATCCTTGAAGAAAGAAAAGCAAATTTGAGTCCTAGGAATATATGTAAGATCTTAGCATTTATTGCTTTCCAAAATAAGGCTCTAGGACATGTGCATTACATAAATTGCATTCTCACACTTATTACCACGTGCTAAGTCACTTGCACTAATATACATGGGTCGGTATCCCATTGATTTTAGTAAATATCATACAATCATCTTGACATATCTTAAATCATGCTGGTGACTAAAAAAGCGAGTTGATTGAATAATTTTCCATAAATTATATAGCGATAATCATGCTCCATAAATCTACTTCATAAATTCTAGTGATTCACTTGGTAAAAATATATGTTAGATGTGGACATTAGCGCCGGTATAAAAGGTAAACATAAATCAATGACATTATAGATTCTCTATTAATTCACGCATTTGCTTGAGATCATGCTCATAAATTAAGCATCTTAATTCTAGGAAATTAATTTAGGTGCGTGTATCAACAGAACTCTGCGAGAAATCATGGGTCATGATTTGAGAAATCAATTAGCCAAATCTAACGGTCCAATGAATGCTCGATAATATGGGAACATGCCGGTGAATATTTATGGTAATCCTAGAAGTTGACTTATGGCATTTTAGAAATTGGATCGTAGAAATCTGCAAATAGAAATCATTTAGCCGAAAATCATTTGATAGCATGATATCTCGAATCTACGTGATGGAAAACAAATTAAGTATATCATGATTCACGAAGGACATTAAGATTCATGCAAAATGTTAGCAGCGGAACTATTTGGGAGGCGTCTATATAAAATGAGCTCTTTAACAAATCTGAGACCAAAAAACATACTTTGATAAGCTTACAAGATACGATTGTTTTTCATTGAGATAGACATTGATTAACGAGTTATTCTTTGCTAAAATATTAGGTAAACATTCATCTTGCATATCATTTCATACTAGAGCCTTGAGTTGGTGAGTAATATATTTCTTGATCATTAGACCTCTAGTGTGTATTTTCATTTCCTATCTCGATAAATATTACATATAAATCTGTCTTGAATTCTTGATTTCTTACAATCAAGTATAAAAAAAGCATAGGTGCTTAAGTGTGCATAGGTGTACGAGGGGAACACAAGTGTTCAGGTTATTGGAACTTGTATTGTAATTGGAAGAGTTTAATAAAAGTGAGTCTCCAATACTAGTTGGTATTGGACGTGGACTAGACTACTATTCTAGAGGGTAGTAGTTGAACCACGTAAAAATTCCGGTGTTGGTGTGATTGCTTTCTGTGAGTCTATTTTGCTTTTCTATCCAGCTGTCTGCCTTAGTAAAATCAGCTAACTCAATAATATCCTAATTTGGTAATCCAGCTTGCTGCATTAAAAGTAAAAATTGAACATAGTTTGTGCCTACACTTATTCAACCCCCCTTCTAAGTGTATCTATTTAAATTTCAGGTTTACTAGTCATTCAAAGTTCGATACAACATCTAGATATTGAGTAAGATTATTTAAGATCAAGAATGGAATCACAACAATATATAGTTGAATAAAACATTGTATATCCAATAGACTATCTTCAAAGGAATTAAAGAGTCTCGTTCGAAATAATGAACATTTCAAGCTTTGAATTAATAAGAAACAATGATTAGAAACTTGCTCAATATGAATAAACAACTTGAGCCATCTTAACCAAACAATATCAAGTTCAAGATTAGGAAATTTTCTTAGTGAAAAGTAAGATTTAGATACTTTCATAACTATAATAAACAAGATAGGATTAAAACCATGTTTTTACTAGTTTTCTTCATATTTCAACATGTTTAGCAAATTTAAACACAAAATCCTAGTTTCTTAAACAAATCAGTCCATTACACATGCATTATTTTCGTTTCTTGACATATTAACACAATCCATAACCAATTTCATATTACCATATACTTCAAACATAAATTTTAACTCCAAAATCAACCTTTTAGTACATATTCAACCAAAAACCTATTTCTTCTTCTTAAACATGTCTATACATGAATTTGATACTCCAAAATCATTTGTAAACAACATATAACAGATTATAAACTATCTATAACATACATAACAACCATTCTAATAAATCATCAACCAAATTTTCCCTTTTCCCCAAGAAAAACTCAAGAATATAAAACATGATTTTCATGAATTTTCTTACTGAAAATAGTTTCTAATTCAATAACTATCATCTAATTAACATCCAACATCATATATGGTTAACCAAACTCAGCCTTATGGCTTTTGGCCTAACGTAACCGATAGACGCTTGGTTTTGTTAACTAACGTATGTGGGAGTCAGTTTAGCCAGTTTATTTTTACGCGTCTATTTCTTTTTAGGCTAGCTAAGTACAGAGAGTTGGAGAGGAAGAGAAAAACACAGTGAAAATTGAGAGAGATTCTCTGTGATTTTTGTCAAAGAGAAAGAGTTGGAGCACTAAGGGAAACACGCAATCCTTTATCATCCTTCTTCCCAATAATCAAGGTATAGTTACTCCTAATATTCCATGTTTTGGCTTCTCAATGATTATTCACTGTAAATTGAAAGTCACGTTGGATTGATGTTTATACATATATCTATGGTTTTATAATCTGTTAATTATCATATATATGTAATATTTGGTGATCACATACTAGAAAATTGGGTTTGAAGAAGAAAATTTAATAACAATGTTATGTTTATGTAAATGGCTTCTGTAAGTCCAAATTTTGGTGTTCAATTATTTATAGAATCTGTAAATTGGTTGTAGATTGTGATAATATGTTAAGAAACAAAAACGACATAGTTTAAATGGTGTAATTTGGTTAAGAAACAAGGATTTGGCGGTTGATTTCGCTAAATGTGTTAAAAATGGAGAAAACAACAAAAACATGGTTTAAATCCTTATAATTTTGGTTGTTTTGTTGTTAGAAGTGTAATGTATATGCTTAGCAATGTTGAAGTAAGTTTGTAGCTATTGGTTTTAATGAATTGTTGTGGAATTGGGAGAAATTGGAACTTTTGGTTAAAAGTAGAGCTTCAATTCACGTTCTTTGTAAAAGCTGGTTACGTTGTTCAACAGGGCAGAACCTTGCCTCTCAAGGTAAGGCGCTCTGCCTCTAAGAGCGGTATGTTGCGCTTTAATCACGGGCCACTATTTCTTGTATGAACATGCCGGATTCTAAGAAAATTATAGCGCGACTTCGCTAGTAGTTAGTCAAACCTAGTAGAGAGCTGCTAACAGCATAGCTTGCGAATTGTTAACTTAACATATTCTAATGATTGTAAGGGACCTAAAACATGTTATAAGACATTACAACATGTTGTAATCACAAAGTTAAAACTATAAATTATGAACTAATAAGTTGTGAAAGTTTGTAATGTGATGTCATTTGAATTGGAATTAGTTTGCAATCACCAGGTCGTATACCAGGATATAATTAAGAATTTAGTTTCATGCTACGTGAATGAGTAGGATAATCAAGTCCTAAGTTAAGGATTATAGACTTGATTAAAATGAAAACTAAACTAATGAAATTGATGTTAATATAACTAATTAGTATTACGATTCTAATGGTATATGTAGGGTAATTGGCGAACGTTTATTATATTTGTGTAGCTTACACCCGAGGCAAGTTTTCTAACTTCATTCTATTTATAATGAATGCAAGTTTCTTATTCTAGACTTTTATTGAGGAAGTTTCCTAACTTCATTCTATTTATAATGAATGCAAGTTCCATAATTCCGTTATTTTGTTATTATCAAGCAAGCTTTCTAGTTCTAAATTATCATTTTGCAAATCCTATATTACAGTTGAGAAAGCCTATTGATTCTATCTCGTGTATGAATGTACAAGCTCTTGTAATCTAGTTCGTTACATCGAGTGAGTTTTACTTTCCTAAGTCTTGTTATTATTATTCAAAGTATATATTGTTCTAATACATTGATTCAAATGAGATTGTTCTAACTCTTTTGAATATAGTACATTGCATGTATACCATGTCTACACAATTGTACATTTCTATTATTTGATCTTTGACTTAGATAACCTTGTCTAATTCTATATTGTTGTATTAAACCTTCAAGTATTAAGCAAAACTCTTATTGATTGAACTAGTCTATAATGGAATAGTGTTCTAAAATTCTAGAACTACATATAAGTTAGTTCCAAGATAAACTTTCTTTAGTGCAGAAATTCTAAATCCAAACTGAGACGAACAACCTTAACATAGGGGATTTTGTACGTGTAAAGTTAAGATGTTTGTGCACAATATATGGTACAAAGGGCTGATCCCCCTAAGTATGTTAAGAAGGGTCTGTATAGTCTAAATGGCTGTTAAGGTTGGGGTAGTAATACCTAATCACCGGGGACATAGTTTGTGGTCTTAAGACCCTCAGATATTAAAGTTCGAACTTGTATTCTATTTTGATTCGTAGAACAAGTTCACAATTGTTCAGCATTTGTTGTTCACTCTCATGTTGTTATTGTTGTTACTCTTTATATCAGTGAGTAATTGTTTCCTCACTCTTGCATTTAACACTGCAGTTAAAGTTGAAAGAGTCGATGAGCCATCTACTAGCAAAGGAAAGGGCAAGATGTCCAAGTGTTGAAGATTTATGAGAATTTATTTAAATGAATTATGTTATAAGATGTGACAACCCGAATATTTGGATATTTATAAAATCTTAAAAGATTGAATTTAGGTTAAATAATAAACCTAGACATAAAATTAGTGAATGGATTTGAGATTTCCGAGAAGGAATTTTGTGAATTTAAAATTTATGTGGTGAATTATTCAGGATTAAGTATATACGTGAATATGTTCTGTGTATATGGTTATATATATGTGTACAGTATGTGGTTAAGGGTCAAGGGTTGACCTGATAAGCTATATTTATGGAAAACCCTAGTATTATATTAAGAACGTCAACGTTCAGCTAGAAAATTCTTACGATTTATAAGAAACCCTAAAAACCAATTTTGGAAACCCTAATTTCAGTTCCGGGAATCCGAAACCCTAATTCAGAAGTTGAAAACCCTAATTTGGGAGCTTGAAGATAAGTATAAAGGTTTTTATGTTATTGATTATATGTTTAATTAGGGATAACCCTAATTGATTATTAGAAAACCCTAATTGTTCAGCTAGAAACCCTAATGCATGATTATAGACTAAATTGCTAAATTAGCAATTTTAATTAGGAAATGTTAATCCTAATTAGCAAGCTTGAATTAATAATGATTAGTAAATTTTAATGTAATTAGAAAATCATAATTATAATTTAGAAATATTAATTTTCTATTTTGAAAACCGAAATTTGGAAATCTTAAAAATTAAATTACAATCCTAAGGGTTAAACCCTAAACCCTAAGGGTTAATCCCTAAACCCTAAGGGTTTGGACAATTGACATGTATGCCATTAAAACTAAAATCATAATGACTAAAGTACCCTTTTTGTATTTTTATAAGTTAGCTTGCAAATCTTGCCAAGATATTGGGTTGTTGACCAACTCAATATACACCATGTGCCATATATTAGATATATCAGCCATCAATTTCCAGCAAGCTACATTGTATCACATCATTTATATAGATTAAGAGAGTGAAAATGCATACTTTATTTCTAATTTTCTCCAATACTTTTTTTCTCCAAAATTTTTGAAATCTAGAGTGAGAGAGAGTGAGAAACCAAGCTAAGATCAGTTCATAGCAAGCCTTGATCAGCAACCAAAGATCAGATTTAAGATCAAAGCTCAAAAAGGTGTAAAAACCCTAAAACTAGAAATTATATGATTTGATGTTAGATGTAAAACCCCAAATTTTACGAAATAAAAGTATTCAATTTTCTGATAATTGTTATTCTATTTAGTAAATGATTAAATTGATAAAAGGTTAAAGTTAAAGGTGATATGTGACAGTTATTCAAAGTAAGCAAGTTGTCATAAAATAATCGGTTATAAAAGTACAGTAATACGCGTGGTTGCATAGTAGCACACGGTATTAATTATTGATGCTTACGTGAGAAGTCACTCAGTTATACTCAATTACTGCTACAGTAATTGCTCCATAATATATCTCATATTATTGATTCAATTATTGTCACAGTATCATCTGTATAATTTTTTTTATTATTAAATCAATAATTGAGACGACAAAGTTATTCATATTATTATTTGCAATATTAACGATGTCTAGAAATTTATGTCGAGGAGAGGTTTGGTCACCTAATTGCGCGCCAATTGAGAGAAATCTTTATCGGAAAGCCCCATCTTTCCTGGGAATGATCTGGTTGTTAAATATTGTAAGTTATAATATTAATGATGAATAAGTTTGTGTTGATTAAAGATGAAATTAATATTTCCATTGTGTTGGGATTATTAGTATTAGTGGAAATCGACATCTATTATGATAATAATTGATGTCTGGAGGTTATATTAACCAATCAGGTAATTAATCGGATAAATGAGCAATTAATTTCTATTAATTCACATGCTTATAATTATTTGTTCACATGTATGTACTATTGATTCACATGCATGTACTATTAGGGGAGGTGGTGCAAGATTGATAATACTTGCATGACTAAATTAAAAATGGAGGTATAGATGAAGGTACTATACTGTAATTATTTTTTTCATATGTATAGAACTATTAAGTCACATGATTGTACTATTGATTCACATGATATACTATTAGGGGAGGTGGTGCAAGTTTGATAATACTTGCAGGACTAAATTAAAAATGAAGGAAAAGATGAAGGTATTATAATGTAACATTTCGAGCCTCAAAACGTGCAATTATCGAAATTATGTTTTCCTATAAATAGAATCTCATTCTTCCTTCATTCTCACCAATTCACTAAGACTCACAAGAGCAATTATAGAGAGAGAAGCTATAGAGAGAGAAGCTATAGAGAGATAGAAGAAGAGAAGTCTGCTACTTCACTATTCTAGTATCCAGTATTCTTCTGAGGTAAGGGATATTATTTGTTATATTCGTAAGGGGTATTATTTATTTCATATTCTGAAGAGATATTATTTTTCTTATTCGTACGAATATTATTTTCGTTCAATATTCGTAAGGGGTATTATTTCTTTCGTATTCATGAAGAGATTTATTTTTTTCAATACTTGTAAGGGTTGTTATTCCATTCTTTATTATTACATTGGAAAAACTCATCTCTCTGCGGATTCTGCATGCATGGTGAAATTCTTCTTTATTCCATTCTTTATTATTACATTGGAATAACTTTTCTCACTACATGACCTCATTTATGCATGGTGAAATTCTTACATTATTCCATTCTTTATTATTCTATTGAATAACCTATCTACGGGACTACTGCATGCATGGTGAAATTCTTATGTTATTCCATTCTTTATTATTACATTGGAATAACATGTCTACGCTGGACTACCGCATGCATGGTGAAATTCTTACATTATTTCATTCTTTATTATTCTATTGGAATAACTTTTGCTCACGCGGACTCACCGCATGCATGGTGAATGACCCTTTGTGGCGCCCCCAAAATGTATACATCACCCATCTTGGGTGCGCCAGATACAAGTCTTGAATACAAATACAACTTAATTATACAACGATCGTGTAAAATACGACAAAACATAGGTATGTGAGTTTTAATACAAATATTGTCATCTAGACAATATCCACAATCGAATGGAGTCCTCATTACATTTATTATCACACTATTTCACGTAATAGTGAGGACTACTAATGCACCATCTAGGACCATCACTATGTTCCCGACTAGTCCCATTACGTTCTCATTTCTGAAAAGAACGGTGAAAGAAAGGGTGAGCTCAACTAGCCCGAAGAAGAAATATTATGACTAATATAATGCAGAATAAATTATCAATAGCCTTCAACAGTATAACAACTGATAGAATATAATAGACAACAAGTTTTAGATCAAAAACTGCAGCGAAATAAGCAATCCATTAGAAGAATCAAGTAAAGTATAAAATCTACTGTCTTCTATGATTTAAAAAGTTTTTCATCAACTTTATCGCTGAGACTCAGCTTAATAAATAAAATCGAATCATCCCTGCTCCACGGCCAAGGATATTCATGTAATCATCAATGGTCATGACTATACCGAATAATCCCTACTCTTAATCATACCAACAACTGTCCACCAATGAACTACAGACCAGTGAGGACTTTTACCACATCATTCGTCACATTACGGTATTGATTATACCGAATAATCCTTGGTCATAATCATACCAAGTCCATCTATGCACGTAAGCCAACGATGACTTTCAACATAATATAAGCATGCGGATGATGACAATTCAATAAAACAAGTTCAAGAATAAATTTTAAAGATTTATAAGTTAATTTATCCACGAACTCAATAACGTCAAATTGACAACATGATCTTTGCTTTGTGCGGTAAAAAATTCAAGAATGTTTCGTAAGAATATTTACATGAAAAGATCTTTGGATGAAGCGCAAATATTAAGGATATTCCACTAATTTCATGGAGTATAGAAGCCAAAGCTTTAACCAATCGAGTATAATATAATATATAAAACTACAAATGGATTTTCACCGCCATGCATGCGGTAATCCATGTATATCTGAATCATCTCCACAATTTAATAAGGAATGAATACACAGGATCATTCACCATGCATGTGGTAATCCACATAGACAAAGTTATTCCAATGAATAATAAAGAATGGAATAATGTAGGATTCACCATGCGTGTGATAGATCGCACAAGACGGAGTTATTCCCAATGAAATAATAAATAATGGAACCAGTCCTGGTAATAAACGCACAAATGTGATATTCCGGATGAATAATAAATAATGGAACCAGTCCGGCAGTAAACACACGAGCATGTGATATATTCCGAAGCGAATAATCAATAATGGAACCAGTCCCGTAAATGCACGCGATGATATTCAAGCCGAATAATAAATAATGGAACTAGGTCAGCGTAAACGCATGCATGTGATATTTCGACAGAATAATAAAGAACGGAATATTAGAATAATTTCACCATGTATGTGGTACTTCGCATAAACAGGTTATTCCAACAGAATAATAAGAATGGAATAACATAAGAATTTCACCATGTATGCAGTACTTTGCATAGACAGGTTATTCCAACATAATAATAAAGAATGGAATAACAGAAGAATTTCACCAAGTATAGGGTATCCACAGTATCTGAGTTATTCCAATGTAATAATAAAGAATGGAATAACAGAAGTTCTCTTCATTAATAAGAAAGAAAGAATACCCCTTACGAGTACAACAAATAATATCCCATACCTTAGAAAAACTGAATACTGAAGTAGTGAAGTAGCAGAATACTTTTCTTCTTTCTCTCTATAGTTTCTCTTTAGAGTTTCAGTGAATTTGTAAGAAATAATGAAGGAATAAACTTCTATTTATAGGAGAATGGACTGAATAGTAACTAATTAATGAACGGTCCAGATTGATTTACTATTATATCTTCAACCAACAGTCTGGAAAATTAGCACATCTCCTCATGGAATAATATTGTACCAAAAATGATTTGGACCGAACAGAAATATATCTTACGTGTGAATAGTACCCTGTGAATAGTAACTCGTGAATAGTAACTCATGAATAGTTATTCGTGAATAGTAACTCATGAATAGTAACTCGTGAATAGTAACTCATGAATAGTAATTCGTGAATAGTAACTCGTGAATAGTAACTCGTGAATAGTATTTCGACACGAAAAGTGTCCCGAATATCCAATTAAACAATATAACCTCCAAACATCAATTATACTAACACAAATAAGTCCAACACAATGGAACTATAAAATTCATCCTTAATCAACATGAACTTATTCATCATTAATAGTATAATTCACAATATTTAACAACCAGGTCATTCCCAGGAAAGAGGGGGCTTTCCGATAAGGATTTCTCCTTATTGGCGCGCAATTAGGTGACCAAACCTCTCCTTGACAAAACTTCTAGACATTTTCAATATTGCAAATAATAATATGAATAACTTTGTCGTCTCAATTATTGATTTAATAATATATCATATTATGTAGATGATACTGTAACAATAATTGAATCAATAATATGAGAGATATGATGCAACAATTACTGTAGCAATAATTGAGTATAATTAAGTGACTTCCCACGTAAGCATCAATAATCAATACCGTGTGCTACTATGCAACCACGCGTATTACTGTACTTTTACTACCGGGTAGTTCAACAGTTTTAACGGTAACACCTCCGCCGTTATTTTTATAGAAAGATATTTTTGTCGTTTTCTAACTACGACAATACTTACGCTAGGGGTCCACTTAATGATTGTGCCATCGTCTTTAATATTCCTGTTAAAATGAATATTCCCCGACCAATCGAATATTATATAACCACTTACTTACTTTGCAAAATTTATAAATACTATCCAAAACTATAACATTATATCAAATCCACACCATAATATTAAAAAATATTTCGAGAAAATTAAATATTTATTCATAAAATCTGGGGTCTCACACCCTTAGTGTTCATTCTTTATTAAATTATGGAAATGATATGTCTACGTGGATTACCGAATGGCGGTTGAAAATCCATTTACAGTTTCGTATATTCTTTTATACTCGTATGAGATATCATTTCTTTTATACTAGTCATGGAATATCGTTTTCTTTTGTATTTTCCTTTTATGGGTACTATTCACATATACGGAACTATTCACATATATGTTACTATATATGAATACGAGTTACTATTCATGAGGTATTATTCACGATAAAATTAGTTTCTTTTTCTGACCAAATTATCATTGATTTATGAATCTTACTCTTGAAATTAAATCCATGTTTTGATCATATTGTTTTTATTATCATATATAACATTTTTATAATCCTGGTAATGAAATTTCTCTTTGACTTAAGTGTAAAGATGGGTAGATTATTGGTATGATCGTGACTATGGGTTCTCTTTGGCAAGTAGTGCAAAGATGAATTGTTGACTGGTATGATCATGACCATTGAATTTATAATTGAATATCTTTAGCTTAAGTGCAAAGGTGAATTGATCAACATGGTTATAATTATTGTTTATATAAATTCTAAAAGGATTATATATTTATTTGAGATATTAATATCTTTGGCCCGTAGTGCAAAGATGACCTGTTGTTTAATATCTTTGGCCTATAGTGCAAAGATGAATTGTTGTTGAATATCTTTGGTGGTAGTGCAAAGATGACTTGTTGTTGAATATCTTTGGCCTGTAGTGCAAAGATGAACTGTTGATCAATATCTTTGGCCCATAGTGCAAAGTTGAATTTATTAGTATGATTATGAACGGGAACTGTGATTTGGTATTACCATGATCTTTGATGTTTCAGGTAAAGACATGTGATGAAAATTATCTTCGTCCTGGATGTGAAGAGGAATTTAGAACCACAATTATGATTATGAGCTATTCACATAATTATGGGTAGGAATTGTTAATTGATGTTACAGGGATAAAACATTGTTGGTGGACTTTTAACATGGAGAAGATAATAGACTTTATGGTCTATTTGACTCTTCTAATGGATTGCTCGTTCCGCTGCAACTATGGTTGAAAAGTTTTATCATCTACCATATGTTCTAAATCTCTGATTTATTATTGACGAAGGCTATTGATAATTTAATTATCTTTAGTCATGATATTCTTTATTGGGCTAGTTGTGCTCACTCTTTTGCTTCACAATTCCTTTCAGGTAATAAGAGTGTAGCTGGGTCGAGCGGGGGTAATAAGGGATTAGAACGGTGGTCTATAGTTATTGAGGTTCTCCCTAAATAGTATTAAAATAATTTTATGGAAAACATTAGATAAGTGTGTTGTATTTTATACATCATTTAATAGTTATAATTGGTGAATCAAATAGAGTGAGGCGAACCCAACTTTGGAAGGGTCTTTTACCACCATCATACAAGATGTCTAATGACATACAACTTCGTGTTATCATAAGATAGGGTTGTGCACATCCACTTACTGAGTATATCTACGAGCACTACCTATATAATCTTGGAGTTTGGTTGAAATATAATTCTTAATTGGAGACAATGGAGATAATTATATGTCAAGAGAAGACTCGACATTGGAAATAACATGATAGCAATCTTCTCATTTTTCTTTGTGGACTATTGGGTCAACCAAGGATAATTCTGTGGACATATGATATCAATTATAACTTAGACGCATGGTCTCCCATATACAAAGGTTTCCTTGAGCATTTTCCAAAGATTTTAATTTCTAAAATAGTTATTGACTATACCTTTATGTAAGGTGTTAGTTCCCAGTAGGCACAATAGATCTAGAAGGGGGGTTGAATAGATCCTTTTTAATTTCAAATATTTTTCAGGTTTATTTTGTATAGCTAATAATTTAGCATATGACAAACATAAGAATATTTTCAAGCACAGCGGAATAAGTAAAAGATCCCCTTCATTGATATATTCATAATCATACATACATTGTTCTTAGAGTTAGTTCGGTTATAAGCAGTTAAAACATACATAGCAGTTATAGCAGTTAATGTACATAATGTAAATGACATAAGGTAAAAGACACGAGGGGTTTTAAGTGGTTTAGAGACTCAAGCTATTAATCCACTCTTCTGCTTTCAACTAGAAGAATTTCCACTAAGGAAGGGCATCACCATACATCACTAAGATTCCTTCAAGGCCAGCAACCTTGGGACTTCAGTTCAATAAGAACTCTTCAAGGCCAGCAGCCTTGGAACTTCTCTAGTTCCGTAGGAACTCTTCAAGCCTAGCAAGCTTGGAACTTCATTTAGTCCCTCCGGACAAGGACCCCTCAAGCCCTGGCTTCTTGTTGTTGTTTGTTGTTGTTGTTGGTGATGAGCTGCTAAGATGTCTTTAAGCTTGATCATCTTTTGTACTTAGTAGCTTGGTGTGATCCTCTTTGCATTCTGCTTCGAGTCTGGACCACATCTTCTTTGGTGCAACTGATCTTCTTTTGTTCAGCTCATCTTCATGTAGTGTCAGTTGTGCACCATCACCATTCCCTGAACCCTTCTTAACATGTTGGCAGACATGGTTCTGTACTTTCTCTGGTTTAGCTTTAGGTTCATGGTGAATCATGGAGTGGCTCTCAGGATTTTCCTTGTGTTTTGCCACTCTTTTGAATGCTATCTTTTTGTCCTTCTCGGCTCTTAGCTTGGATCCCAATTTAATTGGCATTCTCATCTTGTTGAGTGAAGCTTTGGTCTGTTCAAGTCCTTCTTCAAAGCTGCTTCACATCCACCTTCGTAGTCTCACTGTCACTAAGACTTGTTCTGTTTAAGCTCAGGTGAAACTCGTAGAGTCAACGTTAGCATTCTACCAACTCAATGATTCTGCAACATAGCAGTAATCAACAACTCTTGATCGTTGAAGCTCTAGCTTACTTATACTCCTTCCCAATCTTCCCATTGAGAAGTAGCCGTTGAAAGCTTTTTGAATTGCTTCGCAGATCTCGAGTTATTTGGTGTAGACTGTAGATGTGATATGATATCCCCTTTTCTGACCTTCTGACACTGCAGTCTACTGTTTCACCTACCATGTCAGAGATATCACTCTGATGTCTTGGGCAGGTCAATGACTTTATTTCCTCCTTCTGATTTCTCGATCAGAGGTTGTCCTTTTGCATCAATGCTCTCAATAAGCTCTTATTCGAATATCAATCTTTAGATTGAACCGTTGCCAATGCTTCAATCTTCAGTTGACCGAACTCTATGATTCTGATGCACATCTTCTTGGACCTAATCGTAGTGTCTTGTTGAATGTTGTTTATAGACTGGTAGAGTCAACACTACGATCCTGAAGAGTGTTCATTAGATCTCTAATATAGAACACCTCTTCCTTCTTACTGTGCAGTGCTCCAACACTTCTGTTTGCCTCGACTGTTCTTAGATATTGATGACTTGACTCATGTTTCTGGTCCCTTCTGAATAGAAAGACACTTCAGATTTGTGGCGTGTCCAGTTCGCTTTCTCCTTGTGATCTCCCGTTCACTTCTCATCAATGGACTGACCTAATGCTTAATAACTTTAGCCTTGTTTTTCAGAGGCTGACCAGTATCTTTGTGTACACTCCATCAGTTCCTTCTTTGTTTGGCAAACACTACAATCCTGGTATGTTTCAAGATCATTGTCTTCCATTTACTTGATAGCTACTGCACTTGATGACTTTCATTTGTCAATTACTGAAGTCTTCTTATGATCAGCATGTGGAAGACTTCATCTTGAATGGCTTTACAACTCACTCTGGATGTTGATTGAGTTGGTGCTTGGATCTTCTGTTGGCTTACATGCCATTCGTTGAGTGCCCTCTGGTTTCCTTTAGGTGGGATGTAACTTTGCAGTACTAACCAGAGGCTTCATTCCTTTGGATATTCTGGGAGTGCTCATTTGCTGAGAATCGTGTTTGCTCTACGATTCTGCCTTGGCGTTGTGAGCACATTTATTAAAGTCTTAGTTCTGCACTCTACAATTCAGCTTCGGTTGTGCATACACTATGACTCTGAGATCAGATCTTGACACTCTACGATTTCTTTTATTATGCTTGTTGTCATCATCTGATCTTGCTCGACTATGATCTCTGCCTCTAATATGATCAGTAGACTTTACGACTCTGAGTGTAGTCTATGATTCTTGACTTGGCTTCGGCAGATGCTTGGTCGGCTCGTAGGCAGGCTGTCTCTACGATTCTGACCATGACTTCCTCAGCAGACTATAGCTCTGAGGAAGTTCTACTCGACACACTACGATCCTTCCTCGCCTCTTCTGGCAGTGTACGAACTCCGAGATCTACTATCTTGCAGACTACGATTCTGCCTCGATAGCTCTCGAGTTTTCCTTGACTCTTCTGGCAGACTACGATTTCTGGTGCAGTGCTCAATGATCAGACAAGCCTATCTATTACATCATAAGATCAACCTAACATGCTTGATCTTTCTATATTTATAGTCCTTGTACATCATTTCTTTTTAAGGACTTTACAAAGCTATTTTGCTTATGTAGGATCAACCTAACACATTTGATCAATTCATTCTAAGTCCTTGTACATATGTTTCTATTATCTATCAAAGGACTTTACAGCTTTTCTTAATTGCAAGCACACTTGCATATTCATTCATATATATATATCATAATCAAATCATATGTAAATAGGAATATCGTTCACATGTTTATTTCTGACAATCTCCCCCTATTTGATTATGACAAAAACAAATAAGTGCATATGCATGTTATGAATGAAACTTATATACATTGAGCAACTGTATTTCTAAAATAGATAATCATGAATGTCATTTAAAATAATATGGAATTTAATAAACTATGACATTTTACATCCTGGATCTAGAACATACCTAACTAGTTACAGATGTACCTCTTTGGCTCCATGGATGTTTTTAGGATGTCTGTTGATCAGCTAATCATCTGTTTGATCTTCTTATTCCTGCTCCCCCCTGGGATGATGACTTTCTTTCTTTTCTATGCTCCCCTTCAGACTTATGATCTTCTTTCTTAGTTTGCTCCCCCTAAAACTCTACGATCATATGATCATCATCTTTTGGCTCCCCCTCAGATGATGACTCTGCTACCTCTTCTGTTCTTTTCTTCAGTAACTTTCCCTTGGCCTTTTTATCTTCACTCCTTCTGCTCTCCTTGTGCTTTCTTGAATGTCTCTTGCTATGCCTCTTTCCATGTCTCTTCTTCTCCCCCTTTTTGTCATTAATCATTTGGGAGAACTACTCCATGTTGGACATAAGTTGCTCCATCAGATAAGAGGAGTTACCAACTTCAACCTTGAGTTCTTGTTGGCTTAACTCAAAATGCATGGAGAAAGACTGATTCATGTTGTCAATCTTGTCAGAGAGGACTTGGAGTTTCTCTTCATTAGCCTTCTATGTTTGTAGAGCTTCTGCCTTCTGATCATTTATGGCCTTCAGATTGATGTGATCTATCTCTTTGATTTTGAGAGATACATCAGCCATGGTGGCATGGAGTCTGTCTTGAACTGAGTTATCTTCTGTTGCTGTCAACTTCTTTGACTCTTTATTGATTAGAGATATCTTCTCAATCAGCTTAGCAAAGTTCTTCAATAGTTCTTGCTCCATAGGAATTTGGTCATTAGGTTGGGCAGCCTCTTATTGAACACCAGATTGGACTCCACAATTTTCATCCTTTGACAAATTTTCAAAAGTAATGAGAATCTGAAAAATCGTTGAATATCAATCGCTATTGGAGGATGAAAGAATATCAGATAGCTGTGCTTGTGCAGATGGAGGCTTCTCATTTTGGATTTGAACACCGTCAGTGGTAGAGTGAACAGTCTCTACGATTATCTCATTGGGCATAATCCTTCTGCCTTCAGAGTCCACTCTACGATCATAATGAATATAGTGGTTGCCAGCATGTCTGTAGACTTTGTAGTGGGGTTGGTCTTTGATCATCATTATTGCAAAACTCTTCACCCTTGGGAAGTTTTGTGCCACCAGCTCCATGTTTAGAAACTGTGAGTAGCACCAGCTGAAGTAACTTCCATCTCTTTCAGTATGTGCCTTTAACCAAGGAATCCATTCGAAGAACCATCTCATCAACACATCATCAGGATTGTAGAGGATAGTCATGTAGTCTAACTCTATATTGTTCCAATTTTTGAACACATCATGTGCAGTCATCCTTACAACCCTGAGTTGTTCATTGCCATATCTCACCCATCTTTATGTTGGGAGTTCTTCTGGTTCATCAAAAACTTCCACCACTATTCTTCTACTGATTCTTGCTGGAGAGATGACAGGATAGTATTATGGTTCCTCTGATTCCTGATGTGCAGAATCAGAATCTTTCTCCATTTTTCTCTTTCGGAGCCTGAAGCATTCTGATCAGATTCATCAGTGACTCCTTCATGTTGATCTTCATTACCAGAATCTTTTTTAGTAATGTCTTCCTTGGATTCATCTTCTTCATTACTAGTTCCATCTTCAGCACTTTTCTCATTTGATTCAGATTCATTATCACTTACTTCAATGACTGAAGTGGAGTGATCACTTCTCTTCTTGGAGGAAAATTGAGCAATTAATCTGTAGCTATTCCTTCTCCTTGGGGGTTCAACTATGGGAGAGTCAGACTCTTCTTCCTCTTCAGACTTTGAGGCCTTTGGATCAGACGAACATCCATGAGGTTCATCATTGTCAGGGGCAGGTCCTTCTTCTTCGGACTCATCGTCTTTGGAGCCATCATGTGGGCTTGCAGGAGTAGTTGTAGTGGGAGATGCAGCTTTGTTATCTTGCAGCCTTTCTTCATTTTCAAAGTGAATACTCTGAGAGTTAGCCATAGGGCTTGTACATTCTTCATCATCATCAGAGTCTGCATTATCTTCCATGAATACGGTTCCAACTTCATCGCTGGATTTGTTCTTTGGGGACTCAGTCTTGACATCATCAGTTCCTTTTTCTTCTTCTGACTCTACGTCCTCTTCTTCGTCAGATGTACTTTCTTGGGAAATGGGGACTGGTATGTTTACCACCTTAGATTTCTTTCTGGATGGCCCTTGAAGTAATCTGTTACTTCTATTCTTTGTGGTCTATGCAGTTGAGACCTTTTCATCTTCATCCTTATCTTCTGTGGAGAGACTTCTTGGTAAGGACTCAGTTTTCGTCACGCCCTTGAATTTCTTCCTTGCTGGTGTGGTTGCTACTGGTGCAGAGTCACCAGACTCAGAGCTTTCCACCTCTTTTGCCTTCCTCTTTTTCGTAGAGTTCTTTCTGCTGCTCCCTGCTGTTGTCAACCTTCTGTTTTCCTTTGGGTTCTTCTTCCATTTCAAAAATAGTTGTGGAGACATTACTTTGTGAACATTTAAAGGCTCTCCTTCATCATTCTTGATTTTGCTTCCCAGTTTCTTTTTTAGCACTATACTCAACAGTCTTCCATGAAACACCTTTGTCAGGGGTTTTTCTGTAGACTTTTTCAACTCAACCTTTTCTACCCATTTGGAGATCTGATCAAACATGATAATTCCAAAGTTGATTCGCTTCTTCAGAATTATAGCAGACATGATTTTCAACTGCTA
This sequence comes from Panax quinquefolius, assembly GCA_020205615.1. Taxonomy (NCBI): domain Eukaryota; kingdom Viridiplantae; phylum Streptophyta; class Magnoliopsida; order Apiales; family Araliaceae; genus Panax; species Panax quinquefolius. Next base: position 66,769,509 of record CM035169.1, read on the forward strand.
ATCAAGCACAGTGTTATGTGCAGTATCCTTACATAGTATATATTTGCCCACTATCTCAGCAAGGAACTCGAATTCCTCCGGAAACTCCTTCTTCATGTCCTTCAGACTAGGGTTTCTTTGGTACTGCATTATCCTCTTGCCTTCTTCAAAGTCAACTTCATCCAGGTTTATCAGACCTTGGTTGGGAAACCCTAGACATTGCTTGATGTTTGATGCTCTTATTTTCAGACTTGATCCTTTCACCTTCGTGGTCAGAAGCCCAGAATCTATTGAAGCATTTGAGTAGAACTGCTTCACTAGTTCTGTATAGACTGGAGTGTCGGCCTCCAAGCACTCAGAGAACCCAGTCTTCTTTACGAGCTCAAGTATGTCCTTGAACTTTATTTCTGATCTTTCGAATTTTTTGAAGCCGAGTTGGATTGTGGTTATAACTCGCCATTCTGCCATTTGAAGAGTTCAAGGTATATGGGTATGTGTTTTAGGGAGTCTAAAGAGAAATAGTTGAATGTGATTTGGGCAAGACTCTGGAGGGTTAATGGGTTTTGGCTTCAAATAGGATTTTAGGGTTTAAAAATGGAGAGTTTTGATAGTTTCTGAAAAATGTTTGTAGATTTTAAATTTGTCTTTATGGTAGTTCCCTCTGACTCTGCATAAACAGTTATGTGTCAACCAACCATTAGTTGCACGATGTCCAGTAATGAGCTGTAACTCCCCATAAACTTTTTAGTTAGATATCTCTTGTGACGCCCCCAAAATAGATATACAACACCCATTCTGAGTCGCCAAATACATGGTACAGAAACAACTACAACTTTATTAATACAACTGTCGTGCAAAATACGAGAACACTTCAATTGTGAGTTTAAATACAAATATTGTCATCTAGACAATATCCACACTCAAATAAGTCCTCATTACAATTATTGATAAACTATTTTACAAAATAGTGAGGACTACTAAAACAACTTCTAGAACCATCATTCCACACCCCGACTAGTACTCGCTACATTCTCGCCTCCTGAGAAGAAAAAAATGGAACAAAAAGGAAAAGGGTGAGCTCAACTAGCCCAGTAAAGAACATTATGACTAAGATAATATAGAACAAATTATCTTTAGTCCTCAACAGGGAACAATCTAATAGAATACAATAGACAACAAGTTTTAAATCAATATTCGCAACTGAAATAATAATTCATTAGAAGAGTTAAATAGAGAATAAAATCTACTATCTTCTATATATGAATTTAAAATTCCATCGTCAATATTTTATCCCTGTAACATCAATCAACATATATCTGGAATCAAATATTCATCTTTGCACTACATGCCAAAGATATTCATCAGTTGGTCATGTTCATCTAAACACTTGTTCATCTTTGCACTACGGGCCAAAGATATTCATCAAAAATCATTCATCTTTGCACTACATGCCAAAGATATTCAGTAATATCATCATTTAGGACTGAGGATGATGAAAAATATTTTAAAGAAAACGAATCCAGTGAAGCAAAAGAAAAAATATTAGGGATTAAGTATTACGGTTTTATCCAAGTTCAATAATACTCCATAATAACCAATTTTGAAGCGAAATTCAAAATAAAGATCAAAACATGGATCTGATCAAAGATAGTAACCATAATAGACATCTTGGACAAAAAGAAGAAAATTTTATTTTTTAATGAATAGTCTTGGTATTAAGTGAATAGTCGATATCGTGAATAATCTGAGTATCGTGAATAAGTAACCCCAACACAAAAAGTTCCAAATTTGATAAAAAGTTCAGACCAATATTTCGGCATAATGATATTGAAAGAAATAATATCATTTACGTAGAAAATAACATCCCTTACCTCGCAAAGACAGTACTTCTGACTGAATATCGGATATAATGCTAAAAGAAACTTGCACCGTATAGCCACACTCAAAGTATCAAAATACTCACAAAAATACGCTCGATATTATATAGAGAGAAAACTTTAGATTCTGGTGTGATTTTCAATTCTAACCTAAGCACCCTATTTATAGAAAATTGCTTAGAAAACCAAAGCAAAAAATTTAATAAAATATTAATATTATTTATTTAAATTCTTACGCCCACCTTGACCATCTGAATTCTGCCACCAATAATTACAAAAACAAAAAACACGTTTTTGTTATTAAAAATAATTAAAACTTTCAAAAATCAATTATTTCGGAACTAAGGAACTTCAATAATTCATAATAAATAGCCCTTTTATCAGAAAAATTCAAACCTTATGTCTTTTCTATAGAAAATTTCATTCTCTACAACTTTACAGAAGAAAGTTTTTCCAAATTCCAAACAGAAATTAATCGAAATCCACATACGGACGATTTTACAGCCTATAATCAAATTTCAGTCAAGAAATGGGCCCATAGACATGTTTAACATGTTTTAAATAAATTTTGCAAAAAAAATACCATTCCTCCTCGTATATTCATATATCCCACATTCATTGTAAAAATATCACCATTATTATATTATTAAAATATAATAATATATTTAAATGAATTATTTTATCAAAAAAGATAAAATATCAATTTTTCAACAATTATCACTTTAAAATTTTCTCCATCTATATCCACATAAAATGAATATTTTCTTATCATATAAATCAATAATTAATTATTCACAAATAATATTACGAATCACAATCTTGGCAACGGTGCCGTTCTCGAGGAAAGAGGGGCTTTCGATAAGAATTTCTCTTTCTTTGGTAGCAATTATTAGGTGACCAAACCTCTCCTTAGACGAACTTTCTAGACATTGCCAATAATGTTATCTAGTAATATTATTAAAATAATATGAATCATTGATCCGATATTGAGCGATGATTTCTTTAACAATTATTGAGTAGTGCCTTCTTACGTAAGAATCAATAATTGGTGCAATCTGAGTAATACTTCTTGTGCAACAATGTGTATTCTTGTGTTTTAACCACCAAGTATTCCAACGATGTTAACGATAACAACTTCTACCAAGTTATTTATAAAAACTCATACTTGCCATTTTCTTCATCCAATCGCTTTTAGTTATGGGGCCCACAAAAGGTTCTTGGTCGTATTTAATATTCTGAAGCGGGAAGAATATTCCACGACCAAACTAATATTCCCTGACAGTAATGAATATTTTATAACCACTTACTTATTTGAAATATTTGCACATTTTACCCATAACTAACCACATTAATCAATTCAACCCTTACTATTTCAAAATAATAAATAGAGAAATTCAATTACATTTATAATAAGTTGGGGTCTTACAACCTCCCATCCTTATGAAATTTTGTCCTCGAAATTGACGTACGTACCTGGTGTTTCGAAAAGGTGAGGATACCTCGCTTTCATTTCCGTTTCCAACTCCCAGGTCATTTCCTCTATAACATGGTTCATCCACAAAACTTTGACTTGTGGTATGACCTTTGTGCGTAGGACATGCTCTTTCCTATCCAAGATCTTGACAGGTACCTCTTAGTACGTTAAGTCTTCGGCTATTTCGTTCAGTTCTAACTCAATAACGTGGTTTAGGTCTTTCACATATTTACGTAGCACAGATATATTAAAAAGATTATGAACATGAGGCATACTTGGAGGTAATGCGAGTCTATAGGCCACATTTCCTACTCGGTCAAGAATCTGAAATGGACCAATAAATCGTGGATTGAGCTTTCCTTTCTTCCCGAATCTTGTAACTCCCTTCCATAAAGCAATACGTAACAATACATGATCCCCAATGTCAAATTCCACATCCTTTCGATGAAGATTCGCATAACTCTTTTGTCGATCTTGTGCTGTTTGTATATGTTATCGAATCGTTTGGATCTTCTCTGTAGTCATTCGTACCAACTCTGGTCCCAACAACGTTGCTTCTCCCACCTCATATCAGCATACTGGAGAGCGGCACTTTCATCCATACAATGCTTCAAATGGAGCCACACCTATACTTGCCTGATAACTGTTGTTGTAGGAGAATTACACCAATGGTAGGTACTTATCCCAACTCCCTTTGAAATCTAGGACACAAAGTCTTAATAGATCTTCAAGAGTTTGAATAGTCCTCTCTGATTGCTCGTCCGTTTGAGGATGGTATGCCGAACTAAATCGTTAATCCGTGTCCATAACTTTCTGCAAGCTAACCCAAAATCTTGAAGTGAATCTTGGGTCACGATCCGAAACTATGGATACTAGCATGCCATGCAATCTCACAATCTCATTTACGTACATACGAGCAAGACGTTCAAGGGAATAAGTCTCCCGTATCGACAAGAAATGAGCAGACTTAGTTAATCTATCAACAATAACCCAAATCACATTTATGCCTTGAGAAACCGTGGGAAGACCCATAACAAAATCCATGGTAATGTGTTCCCACTTCCATTTTGGAATCTCAAGTGGTTGGAATGGACCCTTTGGCACTTGATGCTCCGCCTTTACACATTGACAAGTTAAACACCTCGAGATAAACTTCGAGATCTCTCTCTTCATATTGTTCCACCAAAATGTATGTCGAAGATCATGATCCATTTTGGTACTCTTAGGATGGATTGCAAACGGTGTGTTGTGTGCCTCCATCATGATTCCATGCTTCAAGTCAGAATCATTAGGAACACAAAGTCTGGAGTTGACTCGAAGTATTCCTTCTTCATCGATTCTTGCTTCTAGAATAACACCTTCTTGCACTTTCTTTGTGAGACCCCATATTTTATGAATAAAGATTTAATTTTCTCGAAATATATATATATATTTTAATATTATGGTGTGGATTTGATATAATGTTATAGTTGTGGGTAATATTTATAAATTTTGAAAAGTATGCAAGTTGTTATAAAATATTCGATTGGTCGGGGAATATTCTTTTTGTCGGGGAATATCCGTACGACGGCACAATCATTGGTGGACCCCACGACGAAAGTATTGTCGAATTTAGAAAATGATGTAATTATCTTTTATAAAATAACGGTGGAAGTGTTCTTACAAATTAAAAGCTGTTGAACTACCCGGTAGTAAAAGTAATGCGATGTCTGGCGTGGTTGCATAAGCAAGCACGGTGTTGGTTCTTAATGCTTACATGATAAGTCACTCGGTTTTTTTTTATTAGTATTATTAATGTAATAAAACAGAGAAAAGTTTTTATATAAAATGCAAATACTTTTATAAAGTTATTCTATAAATAGAATATATTATATTCTATTGTGCATAGTATTTTGCATAGTAAAATCTTTTTATATTAAAATGTAATACTTTTATAAATTATTCTATAAATAGAATATATTATATTTTATTATGCATAGTGTTGCATAGTGTTTTTGCATAGTGAAATCTTTTTATATAAAATGTAATACTTTTATAAAGTTATTTGTTTTATTAGATTATAAATAAAATATATTATATTTTATTTAAAAGATTTTAACTTTAAATACTGGATCGTCCGATTAAAAAGTAAATCAATCTGAACTGTTATTCATGAATTAGTTACTATGTAGTCCATTCTTCTATAAATAAAAGCTCATTCCTTCATTATTTCTTACAATTCAATTTAAACTCTAGAGAGAAACTATAGAGAGAATTCTTCTTCTATAATCTTGAGCGTATTTCTTTAGAGTTTAAGAAAGCTTTGAGCGTAGTACAAGTTTTTTTCGAGTATATCCTCGCCCTACTAGTCGGAATACTCTTCTTTCAAAGGTAAGGGATATTATTTATTGTACTCGTAAGGGATATTATTTGTTGTACTCGTAAGGGTAATATTTCTTTCGTATTCATGAAGAGAACTTCTGTTATTCCATTCTTTATTATTCTGTTGGAATAACCTGTATACATGGTCTACCCTATACTTGGTGAAATTCTTCTGATATTCCATTCTTTATTATTATGTTGGAATAACCTGTCTATGCGAAGTACCGCATACATAGTGAAATTCTTCTTTTTATTCCATTCTTTAATTATTCTGTTGGAATAACCTGTCTGTGCGGTCTATCGCATGCATGGTGATTTCTGTTGTTATTCCATTCTTTATTATTATGTCGGAATATCCTGTCTGTGCGTTTAGGGCGGACCTAGTTCCATTATTTATTATTCGCCGGAATATCACACATGCGTGCGTTCTGTGGGACCTAGTTCCATTATTTATTATTCTGTTGGGAATAACCTGTTTGTGCAGTCTATCGCACGCATGGTGAATCCTTCTGTTATTCCATTCTTTATTATCCTGTTGGAATACCCTGTCTATTTGGATTACCACATGCATGGTGAATGATCCTTTGTATTCATTCCTTATTAAATTGTGAAAATGATCTGTATACGTGGATTACCGCATGGCGGGTAAAAATCTATTTGCAGTTTCACATATTCTTTTATACTCAGTTGGTTAAAGCTTTGACTTCTATACTCTATGAAATTAGTGGAATATCCTTGACATTTGCGCTTCATCTAGTATCTTTTCATGAAAATATTCTTCTGAGCATTCTTGAATTTTACTCTACAAAGAAGTATCATGTTGACAATTTGGACATTATTGAGTTCAGGATAAATTAACTTATAAATCTTTAAAATTAATTCTTGAACTTGTTTTATTAAATTATTATATCATCGTCATGATGAGTTATGTTGGTTGTTATGTGAACATAGGAAAGTTTCTTAGAAATCACAAAGGGTTAAAAATCAGCTTTTGGTGAAAATGAAACATGAAATTCAATTGACCGTATCTCCTATTATATTTCAAATTTTTGAGTGTGGTCAAGTTCTAGAGTTAGATCTATGAGTTTTCTAATTTATCCAAGTGGAATCATTGGAAAAGGTATTGTAGGTTTTCGTGTGTACTTATTTTAGCAAAGGAGTCAAAAGTTATAAATTACAAAAAGGCTACTGCCCAGAAGTTTAAAAGGGTATTTTGGCCACTTAAATTGTGAGACAAATTCCGGCCTTTTGGGACATACAAATATATGGTATAAAGTACCTCCTGTCCAAAAATGAGTTTATTCCGACTTAAAATGAGCAAGTTATGACCATTTCAATATTTAGGTTTTTCCGACGGAAAACGCTATAACCGTAGTTCTATAACTCCGATGACCATAAAATTTAAACTGGAAGCTCACGTTAACATGTGTAAGATCCTGCCAAGATTTGGAAATTTATGGAGTTAACCTTGAGGTAGCTAATTTCTTAAGGAATTAATTAGAAATTGATTTTTGAAAAATAGTAAATGAATTTTAAAAATTTCGAGAAAAATATATGTTCAATATGGGACTATATTCTGCTTAATCCCAGAATAAAATAATTTTTGGGACAGATTTGGTATTTTTCATAAAAATGGTTTAGTTACGAACATATGAATTAAATATGTTATTTGAAGTTAAAAAATTGGTAAATAGGATTTTATGGCTTGAAAATCCTATATAAGGTATATGCAGATTTTTGATGAGTAATTTGATTATTGGTGATGAAATCTTATGAGTATGGCATTTTTGAATGATTAAATGCATTATTTGAAAAAGTGTAAATAATTAAATTAAATTGTTTATAAGTTTAAGGAGTGATTAAAATATTGTTATAATATTAACAATATTATATTATGATTTTATTAAGTGATTGATAATGTTTGGATAAATTTAAAGTCTTTAATATTTATCCTTGATTTAGTTTGACTAATGCTTATAATATTATCATCATCCTCATGTTTATAATATGGTGAAAGTCATCTGTAGCATGTAGTGCATAGATGGACTTGGTATGATTATGACCGAGGATTATTCGGTATAATCATGGTAGTAATGTTACAAATGATGTGGAAAAAGTCCTCATTGGCGTGTAGTGCATTGATGGGCGCTTTTTGGTATGATTATGGCTATGGATTCTCTTGACCAAGGGTGCAAAGATGAATTATTTTATGGCATGATCGGACCGTTGATGTAAACACGATTATCTTTGGCCGTAGTGCATGGATAATTAAATGGTCGTGATACTAAAGAATATCCTTTGCAGTAGTGCGAGATGATTCGATGATGTGGATTAATTATTGAAATGAGTCTCGTGATGAAATATTAATTCATGGATGTGATAATAATGAATATCTTTGGTAGTAGTGCAAATATGATTTAATGATTACTGAAACGATGGTTGTGATTTGGTATAACCATGATTTTTGATGTTTCGTGAAGACAAGTGATGAAAATTATCTTCGTCCTGGGTGCGAAGAGGAATTTAGAATCACAATTGTGATTATGAGTTATTCACATGATCGTGGACGGGAATTGTTGATTGATGTTATAGGGATAAAACATTATTGGTGAACTTTTAACATAGAGAAGATAATAGACCTTATGGTCTATTTGACTCTTCTAATGGATTGCTCGTTCCGCTGCAACTATGGTTGAAAAGTTTTATTATCTACCATATGTTCTAAATCTCTGATTTATTATTGATGAAAGCTATTGATAATTTAATTATCTTTAGTAATGATATTCTTTACTAGGATAGTTGTGCTCACCCTTTTGCTTCACAATTCCTTTCAGGTAATAAAAGTGTAGCTGGGTCGAGCGGGGTATTAAGAGGATTAGTGTAACGCCCGAGAATTTCGAATTTTCAATGAATTAAATTTTTATTTGATTATGTGGATTAAATGAATTTTATTGAGTGATTATGTGAGTAAGATGTTCGAAGGTCATTGTATGACCTAGAATGTATAGATGTGGTTAGTATTCTGGCTTTGAGCTAGAATTAATTGTTATGAATTATCAAAACGAGAACGAAGGTTTTCTGAGATTGTTTGCGTAAAAACACTATTCATCCGATGACGTTCGGAGCTAGGGTTTGAGATTCTGAGAAACGCGTAATGTTAGAATGTGACGATATTATGGAATATCCAATAATATTTTCGTTATGGCAAACGAAGTTTTCGCCTGTGGACTTAAAACCTAAGGGTTTGTGAAAGAGGTTTTACGAAGGAAATGTAATGCGTATAGTCGTTTTATTATTATACGTAAGGAATATGAGTATTATACTAGTATGTATACGGGTATGCTATGAAGAATAGTACGAAGTATAATACGAAGAGAATACGTGAATAATACGCGTAGAATACGAATTGTATTATTAGAATATGAGCTAAAGATTTTATCGAATCCAATTGGACTTGGATTAATAAACAAGCCCAATGAATTAAGGATATAAGCCCAAGCCAAGGCCCAATATTATATTGGTTAAAGCCCAATGTTTTTATGTCAAGCCCAATCCAAAAAGTAACCCGCGGGTCGAACCGGTGGGTCAAGGGATGGGTAAAACCTATGGGGCAACCCATGGGGATGACCCATGTGCAAGGTGGGATGGCCACTTGGTGTGCAAGCCAAGTGTGTCCCTTGGTCACCAAGTATTTTGCTTGGTGACAAAGTTGTAATTAAGTGAGGAGGTGGTGAATTGGACAATTTTGCCCTCATTTGGTTTTCTATAAATAGAAAGCTAAGAGTTGGATTTTTGTTATTTTACAAAGTTTGTCCAACATATTTGAGAGAGAGAAAAGAGCTAGAATCCTATAACTCTTCTACTTCCAAGCAAACCAAAAGATGTTTATCAAGAACGTTAACTACTTCGAAAGTAAATTCCTATAAATCGTAATCTTCATCCTTTTCGATTTCTTTCTCATAAGAAGAATCGTAGATGAGTGGAGAGCGTTTATGGAGAAGATATAAGAATGCCTATTAATGACCAAATAATTGATAGGACTTGACCAAATAGAAATCGTAAGTTGTTATATGAGTAAAAACCATAGAAAGTCTTGAAAGTTAACTTAGTTATAATTGAATGTTTTAGAAATTGTTGTAGCTAAGATATGTGTAACTTGATTGGTTAGGATGCAGATATGAAGTCCATGGAGTATTCCATGTAATTTGTCTTAGAGCACATTAGTAACGAAGTTATGGCGGATTTTGCGGAAATAGACGTTAACCGTCGAAAACGCATAAAGTCCGGATTAAAGGTCAAAAGTTGCCGTGTGACTTGAAAACGTCGGTTTCCAATGTCAACACGTGAGATAATGTAATCATGATTCGTTGGCGAAGGATTCGTCGCATTCCGACTTATAACGAAGAAAACGAGTATTGAACGGGCGAAAACGTTAAATGAACGCTTAAAAACGAACCTAAAGGTGAATTCCGAGTTAACTAATTCGAAAAGGTGAAATTCTTATACGAACACGTAAAGGATGTAATTTGTGACTTGTAGGAATTTGAATGGGTCAATTCGGATGTAAAACGAACAAATTAGGAAGTCGGGAGTTTCATTAGGAAACCAAATCTGTTTTGGCTAACTGCTGCACAGACTCGGCACTGCAGTGCTAAAACTAGTACAAAGTGGTGGCGCCATAGCGCCAGACTTGGCCGAGTACCCTGCTAACTCCCGCCGCAGCGCCACTAAAACATAAGGGATGCCGCGCTGCAGCGCCGGCAGTGGAAAAAAGTTGACCAAGTTAGGTTTAGTTCCCTTTCGAATGTAGACCTAAACTAAGATGTTAAAGGTACTTAAAGTACATAATGAGACTTACTTTAAAACACTTATAAGATGTTAATGTAAGAAGAACGGGTAAGGTTTAATGGAAATTAAACGAAGATCACATATACGTAATGAGTGAACCGTAAACAACATTCAACGTTGGTAATTAACCATTAATGATCGAATGTCGGCTAAGGATGTAAGAACGTTAATGAAATGTAACGAAGTATAGAGAGCCGAATCGACTTTAATAACGGAGTTAAAACAAGTAAGATATAGAAGAGAAAGAAGTTGGTTAGAACTGTAAAGTGAGTTTGTTTGATAACTAATTACAGTGTGCTATGTGAATGTATCATGTAGATCCTGTAAAGACTGAGAATAGTTGGAATATATATTTGAAGTCGCTTGAAGGCAAGTCTTTCTTAACTCTTGTCTGACCTTCGAGTTACTCAAATTTTTACGTGATGAATGATATACAATGCATGAATGGTAAATAGAAAAGAGTCGATGCCTGTTTTATCTGGGCTAGACAAGTATTGAAGGATAGATTGAATTGTTTATAAGTCTGTTGATATAGAACTGTTAACGCTATCCTATGCCAAGTATTTGGTACAGATGAGAAGGTAAGTTTGCCTATGAACAAACAAAAGTATTTTCATCGATTATTCGATAGGCACGCGAGGTTGCCAAATGTTAAACGTAAATACGTTTAACGTAAGAGTGTTGATCAACATAGAGTACAATAGTCGATCACCTAGAAGTGCTCGTAAGTAAAGACGGGTGGATGGCCTTAGTGTCGGATATCCTTTTCAAGTATGAAAACAAAAAGAGTATGTTCATGGTCTATTGACCGGTTCATCATTCCTAAGCTATTATATATGCTCTGGAATTGTTGCAGTAGAAGTATTAGTCAAATGATTCAGAATACTTCATGAATAATTGTTCTGATATTGATATAAAACATGTAATTATTGATGTGATATTCATATGTTTTGTTGTTAAGACTTGCTGAGCTAGTTATGCTCATTCTTGCTTGAACCATATGTTTGCTGCTAAAGTCAAACGAACTGAGAGTTCTATGAGAGATAAAGGCAAGGCTAAGATGGACAATTAATCGTCCTGTAATAGACTAGTATATTTGTATGTAATGTACTTATGAAGAACAACGAAGGTATTCGGTTATGAACCTAGGAAAGGATTTGTTACAGATGTAATACAAAGATAGTAATTACACTAATTTTGTTGTTATTTCAATGGAATGATTGTATGAAATGTAGTATCGTGGAGCACCATCTGTTGGGTTGGAAGATACTCGGATTTGGGGGCGTTACAGGTTGGTATCAAAGCATTAGGTTATAAAACTTAAGGGGGGAAGAACCTTAGGCTAATAACCTCGTAGGAAAGGAAGAGTCCGAAAAAAATTAACTCGAGTCAAATGAGTTAATAAGGTATTGAGGAAACTCAGTACCAAGAGATTTAAAAGATGGAAAGTAACCCTAAATGGATTAAATGTGATCTGTGCTTATATTATTATGTATTATGTACTAATCAATTTGTTATGTGTTATTGTTGATGTCGGTCGATAGCTTGATGTATAGGGATATACATGTGATCAGCGAGGAGTCCGTGAACCGAGTTGAGACAGTACCTGTGCCTATAGCAGACATGCCTGTAGTGATTCTAGAAGAGTCCGAGCCTGAGGAGGGATATTACTTGGAGGATGATTATTCGAAGGAGACCATGGGGATAGCATCATATTTAAATATGATGATTGATGTGGAGGATGACATGGAGGTAACATCGATTAATACAGTGATGCCTACCCTAGAGTCTATACCTACCGAGACTATGAGGGCAATGTACATCTCAGTGCTTGACCGTAACGTGCAACTGCACAATATGGTGCAGCACCAGAGGGAAGAGATCAGTGATCTCTATGGGGCAAAAAGAGTCTGTGAGAGTCGACTATGAGATAGAACATGATGAGAAAGTGCTCATGGTGACGACAAGGCCGGGACTATAAGAACGAGGTCATAGAACTTGTGAAACTGGTTGAAAAAGACCAGAAGATAGCACGAATGGCATATATAAATGACAGTGCGCACGAGGATTTCAAGCTTAAGATAACTTGTTATTCTATTGAGTCAGGACAGACTCGACATACTATAAGTCGGGATATTGTGTCAATTTTAGCAAACCAAAAGCATGAGAACGCTGTTAAGCAATATTAGGAGTAGTATAGTGAATACTTTTGTGTATTAACGTAAAACCCTCTTTTGTATAATTAAAGGGTAGTCTTTTTGTAAATCCCAACTTTTGTAGAAGTCAATCATGGGATGTATATGTAATAGCTTTTGGGCTATGTAAAGAAACTTGTAAATAGTTTTGAACTATTAAGAAGCATTTTAATATAAGAAAGTTTTTATTTTGAATTGCTTTGTTGAGTATGAGTTATTGTCCAATTGTTTGACGACTAATAACGAAGTAAGTAAATGAGTAATAACGGAACTTTATTTATTTAATTAGAAATGTCGCCAAGAAGAAGACAACGTAACCAAGAGGTGGAATCGCATAATGATAATGAGGGGGGCTCTAATAACCCAATGCAGGAGTTTGTTAATTTATTAACGGCTGCATTTAACCAAGCCGGGGGTAGAGCACCCGCAGGACCTAGAGTAGCCCGAACGACTAATTTTAAGGAATTTAAAAGTGTAGGTCCACCCGAATGTAAGGGAACAACGGACCCAATGGAGACCCAGACATGGGTCAAGGAAATAGAGAAGGCGTTTGTTATTATAAATGTAGCTGAGGCGCAAAAGACCTCTTTCGCGACCTATATGATGAAGGGGGAAGCCAACTACTGGTGGGAGGCTCACCAGGGTGGGGCTGGAGTGGAAGCTATTACATGGGAACAGTTTAAGAAGGTCTTCTTCGAGAACTACTTCCCTACTAGCATGCAAGGGAGAATGGAGATTAAGTTCTTAGAACTTAAGCAGGGGGACATGACTGTTCCCCAATACGTGGCCAAATTCAATGAATTGGCAAGATTCGCTCCACACCAAGTAGATACGGAGGAGAGGAAGGCTCGTAGGTTTGAGCAGGGCCTAAAACCCTAGCTCTATAGTAGGATATCAGTTTTTCAGAATGCTTCCCATGGGACCATTCTGGAAAAGGCGATAATAGCGAAAGGTGGTAGCGAGGCATTGACCCAATACCACAAAGATAGGAAGAATAAGAGTAAGGGAGAGGGATGAAATAAGGCAGAGGTTTCCAGTGGAAGTGGCAATATGCCTAAGAGGAAGAATTTTAACCCTGGGAATACTGGGGCAAAACAAGGGGATCCTAAACGGAGGATGGAGGCATGTAAGACATGCGGTAAGACTCATCTGGGAGTCTGCCTGAAGGGAAAGACTGGTTGTTATAACTGTGGATAGGAGGGTCATATATCTCCCAACTGTCCTAATCCTAAGAAAAGCCGGGGATGTTTTGTTTGTGTGTCGGTAGACCACATGGCAAGAAATTGCCCAAAGAAGGGGGCGGAGGGTAATAAGGGTTCTGGTAGTGGTACCTTGACCATTATTGGACCAACACCATCAGTGGGTAGACCCTCAGCCTGAACATTTAATATGACAGTCCAAGATGCGGTTGCATCAACGGATGTAGTAGCAGGTATCATTCCAGTCAACGAAATAAATGCTTACGTGTTATTTGACTCAGGTGCTACTTGTTCTTTTATAGCATGTGGATTTGCTCAATGGTTGGGATTAAATCCTGAAAAGTTAGAAATACCTTTAGACGTTAAGGTAGCAAACGAGGAGATAGTTCCCATTGAACATATTCATAGGAATTATTTTGTAGATATCAAGGGTAATAGATTATCGGTAGATCTTTTACCGATAAGGTTAAGAGAATTCAATGTGATTCTCGATATTGATTGGTTAATTAACCATAAAGCAATAATAGATTGTCATAAAAATAGTGTGAACCTAAGGCTTTCTAAGGAACCTGAGGTGGTGTTTTATGGAAATAAATCACCAGGACGTTCTTGTTGTCTAACCATGACACAAGCTAGGAAGATGTTGAGGAAGGGGTGTAAGGGTTATCAGTGTCACGTGCTTTGGATACCCAGAGAATGGGAACATCATTGGAACAGATAGCGGTGGTTCAAGAATTTGCGGATGTATTTCCAGAGGAGTTACCTGGTATTCCTCTAGATAGGGATGTAGAATTTGTAATTGATTTGTTGCCGGGAACGACACCAGTTTCAAAGGAACCGTATAGAATGGCGCCAGTTGAGATGAAGGAGTTAAGGGTTCCGTTTCAGGAACTATTAGATAGAAAGTACATTCAACCAAGTGTGTCACCGTGGGGAGCACCGGTGTTGTTTGTAAAGAAAAAGGACGGATCATTACAACTTTGTATCAACTATCGGGAGTTGAACAAGTTAACAATTAAGAATAAATACCCGTTGCCCAAGATCGATGATCTATGTCATCAGTTAAAAGGGTCAAAGTATTTTTCTAAAATAGATTTGCGCACGGGGTATCATCAACTGAAAGTGAGGAAGGAAGATATACTTAAGACGGCGTTCAGAACTTGTTATGGGCATTACAAGTTTTTGGTTATGTCGTTTGGATTGATAAATGCGCCAGCCGCATTCATGGATACGATGAACAGAGTGTTCAAACAGTATTTGGACCAGTTCATCGTAGTGTTCATTGATGATATTCTAGTCTATTCCAAGACGCTAGAAAATCATGCTGAACATCTAAGAATAGTGTTAAAAACACTACGGAGGGAGAAGTTGTATGCGAAATTCACTAAGTGTGAATTTTGGCTTGAAAAAATGCAGTTTCTAGGACATGTTATAGACAAAGATGGCATATCCGTAGATCCAGCGAAGGTAGAAGCGATGAATGAGTGGGAGCATCCGAAAACGCCAACCGAGGTTAGGAGTTTTCTGGGGTTAACGGGATACTATAGAAGGTTGATTCAGGACTTTTCTAAATTAGCTACTGTAACGCCCCCAAATTCAGGTACTTGCAACCTGAACTCGGTGCTTCACGATACCATTTCTATGAGCGGAATAATACTAATAATAATAACAATAATATAAAAATCAAACTTAATTTATATTTATCAGAGTCTAATCCCAAGTACGCAACCTTTACTATAATTCCTTACATGATAGATAATATATGTATCATTGCCCTAATACATTCTATTACAAAAGATATCATTACACATATCAATTTGCTTTCCTTTTCAGTTGTTCTTGTCTGAACCTTCAGTTTGATCACGCTTAGCTGAAAACAATTAAATTAAGCAAGGGTGAGCATTTGAGTGCCCAACAAGTAATAAAAATTAGAAATATAATTAGTTGAAAGATATAAATGTTTTCTTTGTACATCACTTCTACAACGAATTTATAGTTGTGAAGTAAACTGAACCTATAATAATAACATAACAATTCTATCTCAAACTTTTGAAATTACGTATAGACTATATATATAGGGTAGTCGACATACTATGAACATTGTTTTTAGTTTTTACTAAGGTTTAGCAGAACTTCATTCGCAAACCGTTATAACTTACAGGCACGAGGGTGATCTGTCCAATGTGCCCTGTATTGATCAATACTACATTACAAGAACGATATTATCGTTCACTCTGTCCGCCTTGGGCGCAAAAAAGTTTTCCCGTGATCGGGATGTTCATACTTAGACTGGAATCTGAACCAAAACAATTTGATTGGATATAAAAAGGTTTTTATCATATTCAACGACATTTCAAAATTTGTGTCTAGCTGATCAAATAGCTTAGACGGCTTATATATATATATATATATCAACATGTGATTAAATACAATGATTATCCAAGTGGGGACACTTGTATAACCATATATAGAAATTAACGAACAGAATATATATTACCATATACTAACATGTTGATAAACAATGATCGGGGATATAGAATATATCACAATAGGTCTAATAATATAGCATAATAATAATTTAATTCTGAAACTTCTTACTCATGTCCATTGCATAAAGGAAATGCAAAGGTAAGATACTTGCCTGAAGCGCTGCTTACAATTTGTAATTTAGATTTATCGCTTATCTCACGACCTATCATTAATAAGATCGTTCGTTCAATTAGAATAACATACTATAACATATAACACTATTTATTGCAGTCAGCACATACCCTAATCACATTGGCACATATGTTTAATAACCATTGAATCACAAATAATCACTTATCTAATCAAATTATCTAACTCCAGATCAATTTCTGAAATGTGTCGGTGTACCGACAACTTTATCGGGTAATTTTCGAGTCTAAGAGTTTGTCATGTAACTTAGTATCAGTCATATCATTTTTAAAAGACTTATAATAATTTTAAAACATTTATTATAATTTTCAAACATCGGAATCATTATTAAATGATTTAAATATTAAACAATTCTATTATCATTAATATTTAATTAATATTAAACTATTAATGAAATCATTTCCAAAATGTTAAAGTTATTTATAATAACTCAAAATACTTTTAAAGTATTAATATTACACTTAAATGATTTTTAAAAGAATTAAAATCATTTTAAATAATTATCATTAATATTTAAGTATTAATGTATTACTTATCAAAATATTAAAAGTTCTTAAGCATAAATTAAAATATTTTTAATTCATATATATCCTTTGAAATGATTTTTTAAATAAATAAAACCATTTTAAAAACTATTTATTTAATATAATTATTAAATATCATTTATTATTAAATTAATATCATTAATATTAAATTATTAATAAGATTATCCTTTAAATATTAAAAGTTATATTTAATAACTTAAAATATCTTTAAACACTTTATTTTCATTTTAAATAATTTTTATAATATTAAAATAATTTTAAACTAATTTATTTAATATAATTATTAAATAATTCTAATATCACTAATAGTAAATAATTAATGAAATTTACCTTTAAATATTGAAAGTTATATTTTATAACTTAAAATACTTTTAAACTATTTATTTTCATTTAAAATAATTTTTCTAATATTAAAATCATTTTTAAACTAATTTATTTAATATAATTATTAAATAAATTTAATATCATTAATATTAAAATATTAATATTTTCATGACAAAATATCAAAAGTTATATTTATAACTTAAAATACTTTTATAACCTTTAAATTATTTTTCTATTTTTCATAATTTATTTAATATATTAAATAAATAACTTAATTATCATTAATATTAATTAATTAATGAAATTCATCAAAAAAATATTAAAAGTTATAAAAATAACTTAAATTATTTTCTTATACCATAATAAAATTTTAAATGATTTTTCAATTATTAAAATTATTTTTAAATAATTTATTTAATATTATAATTAAATATATTAAATACTTTTAATATTCCAAAATATTAAATATTTATGAAATATATTTATAATAATTAAAATATAATTTTTGGACCTTAAAATAATTTTTAATTATTTATTTTGTATTTTTATAATTTAAAACTATTTTTTCTATTTATTTAATTAAATTAATTTGTTTTGAAAATAATATATAATATACATCTGTCAAAAGCATTTGGCGGCAGAATGTTGTCATTTTTAGGTGTTCTTGAGCCCTCAAGAACATTCATAGCAGTGTACGAGTTGCCTTGTTTAACCACGAATCGTGACTTCTGTAATGTGTTTCTGGGTTTTGTTTTGGTCAGAGATTGTAGTAATAAGGTTAGTCTACAAGATCCAACATCAAACATAATCATACAACATATAACGAAGGAGTTCTGATCGTCCAAAGTAGCTGTCAGAGCTGTTCTTCATTTCTGGGTTTGCCCATAAATGAAGAACAGTTCGATCGCTCATCTTTGGACCTCCACTACGTTTTAATAGTGCACTGTTTTTGTGATCTATAAACTTAAGTGTGTAGCCAATATGTATATGAAGAGATCTAATACAAAATATCAACAAAATATCAACAGATCTAACAGATAATAGCCGATCAAAGCTTGTCAGAAAAACTGCACAAACGTTTTCTGGGTTACCCAAAAAACTGTACTTGTGATCTTTTTGCCTGCTTTGACCGATTGCTACATCAAATATATATGTTATTTAGATGATCTAGAAGCTTTAAACTGTAGTCCATATACCAGGATACCCGTCTATTACAACAACAACAACAACAACAAATAAACTAAAACCTGCAAGATCTAGCCACATAAACATTCTCATCGAGCATTACAGGCGTTTTTTACGGTATTTGCGAAGCTAGGTGGAATTCAGCCGGTCAATATTTGGCCCGTTAATAACTTCCATTCTAGACATCAAATGACTTAATTTCTTTTTGCAGATTAAAGACAACATGTCAGGCTACACATATCAACTTTAAAAAAAACATAAATCATAAACAAGAAAGGATATGTGGCCACTGACATTCGTTGTCAGACCACAGATCCATCTTTTTCCAGATTTTTTAAAAACATAAATCCGAGCTTCTAAATGTTATGGATCCAACATTTAGCAACCCAGATCGTCAAAATGGACTACAAATAACATATTCTAACACTCAAAATTAACATCTAACACATAATTTTTGGACAGATTTGAGGCTTGGGTTTTTATACCTTTCTTTGATTAATTTCTGACTTTGGCTTCTAAATCTGTTAGTGTACTTCGTGGGGCTTGAAAATTGAACTGAAATGTTACTAATTTCGGAGGTGTGGAGCTTGAGAGAAAAGGTTTGAGTGTTGGACAAAATGTAAGTTAGTAAATGGCTTTCTCTCTCCTCCAATCTATATATATATATATATATATATATATATATATATATGATGTTGGATGCATGTATGCTGATATCTAGAGCTAAGTGCTATCAAATAATATCACATGGAGTTGTTAGGTTAGGCCAACCACTCCCACACTTGGCAAAATTGTACAAGTTGCTTAAAAAAAACACTAAAGGGCATTTTGGACAATTGATTTGTGATTTTAAGGGTATTCTTGTAATCATGCAAACCCTTAGGGTTTGACCCTTAAGGTTTAACCCTTAGGGTTTAACCCTAAGGTTTAGTACATAGCATTTTTAGGATTTCCATTTTTAGGATTTGCTCAAAAATAAAATTAAATAAATTTTAGTTTCTAAAATTTTGAAACTAGGATTTTCTAATTATGATTAATTTTCTAATTATACTATACATGAACATTAGGGTTTAGATCATATAATTATCATTGACTTTGCTAATTTAGAAATTAGGGTTTATACTTTTGGTAATTAGGTTTTTATAATTTCTAATTAGGGTTACTAATTATAGAAATTAGGGTTTCTAAAATTAATATCTCAAAATTTTAATTAGGGTTTACCTAATTATTCATAAAATCATATAATATCGTTACATAATAATCTCGAACTCATAATTAAGTTTCAAATTAGGGTTTAACACTTAAAATTACGGTTTCTAGCACTTTAATTAGGGTTTACCTAATTAATACATTTAATACATACGTAAATTATATAACACACTTATAAAACAATCTTGTACTCTAATTTGGATCTCAAATTAGGGTTTAACATTATTACTAGGGTTTGGTCATAATACACCGTAATTGACCAACCATTATCAATACAGACATACAGTACATATTCATAGCACTGAAAAATAAAAAATATAATTAATATTATATTAATATCCTCATACCTTGACAATAATCCAAAATTATGGTTTGGATTCCATATCTGATTTATTCTTCATATTTAACCTTAATAATTAAGGTAAAATAATTAACTTAATAAACTCGTACTAAAATTCATATAATAAAATAATTATTATAATTATTCTAAAATCACTTCATATATTATTTAAATAATATATGATTATATTTTATGGAAAATAATTAATAAAAACATTTCTATCTTAAAATTAATTATTATAAGAATATACTTTATAATAATCAATAATTCTAAAATAAATTTATTTGTAAATATTTATGTAATAAATATATTTTATTTACCACATAAATACATATACACATTATCTTGTACAAATCCTCATCCTTAAAATAATAAAAAAAATTATATGCAAAATTTATGATTTATTTAAATAGAAAATATCGGGTTATTACAATTTCTCACTCAACAAAATCGTAAGGAAATCGGTAAAGTATGAGTGACGAGAAAAGTGTGAGCGAGAGTTTTCGATAACTAAAAAGGAGGTTGAGTGAGGCACCTGTATTATCTTTACCAGATGATACGGGGAATTTTATAGTTTATAGCGATGCTTCGCATTGAGGACTAGGTTGCGTGCTTATGCAGCATGACAAGGTCATTGCGTATACGTCACGTCAGTTAAAGGATTATGAGAAGGTCTATCCTACTCATGACCTAGAATTGGTAGCAGTAATATTTTCTTTGAAAATATGGAGATTTTATTTATACGGGGAGAAGTGTGAGATATTCACGAACCATAAAAGTCTAAAATATATCTTCACACAGAAGGAGTTGAACATGAGGCAGAGAAGGTGGTTAGAATTAATAAAAGATTATGATTGTGATATCTTATATCATCCGGGGAAGGCGAATGTAGTAGCAGACGCGTTCAGTCGGAAGGGTAGAGAGAAATTGTCAATGTTAACGACTCAGAATGAGTTAATAACAGAGATGGCAAGGATGGAATTAGAAGTTAAGTTACCAAGGGAAATGAGGGAGATGTTAGTTGCAATAGAAACTCGACCAACGATAGTGGAACGGGTTAAGGAAGTAGAGTTGAGTACAGAGGAATGCGAGCGGATGAAGAAGATAATGAAGGATGACGCGAAGACTAAGTATAACCTTGATAAAGAAGGTTTACTTCGTTTTGAGGGAAGAATTTGGGTTCCAAATAATTCCGAGTTGAAGGAAGAGATTATGTGTGAGGCTCACAGTTCGAGGTACTCGATACATCCTGGTAGTACTAAGATGTATCAAGACCTTCGTCGAAACTTTTGGTGGCGAACATGAAGAGGAGATTGCGAATATGTTAGTAAGTGCTTAACTTATCGAGAAAGTTAAGGTTTGAACACCAAAGACCGAAAGCGGTACCGATACAACCACTTTGGAGATTACAGGTGGAAATGGGAGCATATCACCATGGACTTTGTGGTGGGACTTCCAACGACAAGAAAGGGATACGATGCTATTTGGGTAATAGTGGATCGGTTAACTAAATCTGCTCATTTTTTACCAATAGGAGTTAGGTATAATTTAGAGCAATTAGCTAAGATTTATGTCAAAGAAATCATTTCTAGACATGGAGTGCCTGTTTCGATTGTGTCCGATCGTGATCCACGATTCATGTCGAACTTTTGGAGGAGTTTGTAAGAGCAAATGGGAACACAGTTGAGATTGAGTACGGCGTATCATCCACAGACGGATGGGCAAAGCGAACGGATAATTCAAACGCTAGAAGATATATTAAGATCTTGCGTTATGGATTTCAAAGGGAGTTGGTACGAACATCTACCGTTAGTAGAATTCGTTTACAATAATAGTTTTCACGCTAGTATAGGCATGCCGCCTTACGAAGCGTTGTATGGACGGAAGTGTAGAACACCACTTTGTTGGGATGAAGTAGGTGAACGTCGAATGTTGGGACTTGAGATGGTACAACAAACAGCAGACATGGTAAAGCTGATAAGAGCTCGATTAGTAGCGGCTAAAGATAGACAACGGAAGTATGCAGATCCTCATCGAGAGAAGAGGGAGTTTGAAGTAGCGTCTTATGTCTTTCTAAAAGTATCGCCTTGGAAAGGGAAGATACGTTTTGGAAAGAAAGGGAAGTTAAGTTCGAGGTTTGTAGGACCTTTTGAGATTTTAAGAAGGATAGGAGAGGTAGCTTATGAAGTAGCCTTACCTCTAGAAATGGAAAGAATACACAATGTGTTTCACGATATATACGTGTTTGCGTCCCTTATAAACCGGACTATAAGCATGTAATAGAGTATGAGTCTATTCAAGTAGAAAAAGACTTAACGTATGAAGAACTTCCGATTCAGATTATTGATAGGAAGGAACAAGTCTTGAAAAATAAGGTAATACCTTCCGTAAAGGTAATTTGGAGTAACCACGAGGCTGAAGAAGCAACGTGGGAACTCGAAAGTAAAATGAAGGAAAAGTTTCCTCATTTTGTTTATGTAAGAATAGCGAGATTCTGGGGACAGAATCCTTATAAGGAGGGAAGAATGTGATGCCCGAGAATTTCGAATTTTCAATGAATTAAATTTTTATTTGATTATGTGGATTAAATGAATTTTATTGAGGGATTATGTGAGTAAGATGTTCGAAGGTCGTTGTATGACCTAGAATGTGTAGATGTGGTTAGTATTCTGGCTTTGAGCTAGAATTAATTGTTATGAATTATCAAAATGAGAACGAAGGTTTTCTGAGATTGTTTGCGTAAAAACACTATTCATCCGATGACGTTCGGAGCTAGAGTTTGAGATTCTGAGAAACGCGTAATGTTAGAATTTGACGATATTATGGAATATCCAATAATATTTCCGTTATGGCAAACGAAGTTTTCGCATGCGGACTTAAAACCTAAGGGTTTGTGAAAGAGGTTTCCGAAAGGGAAATGTAATGCGTATAGTCGTTTCGATTATTATACGTAAGGAATATGAGTATTATACTAGTATGTATACGGGTATGGTATGAAGAATAGTACGAAGTATAATACGAAGAGAATACGTGAATAATCTGCCAGTGAATACTGAATTGTATTATTAGAATATGAGCTAAAGATTTTATCGAATCCAATTGGACTTGGATTAATAAACAAGCCCAATGAATTAAGGATACAAGCCCAAGCGAAGGCCCAATATTAGATAGGTTAAAGCTCAATGTTTTTATGTCAAGCCCAATCCAAAAAGTAACCCGCGGGTCAAACCGGTGGGTCAAGGGATGGGTAAAACCCATGGGGATGACCCATGTGCAAGGTGGGCCGGCCACTTGGTGTGCAAGTCAAGTGTGTCACTTGGTCACCAAGTATTTTGCTTGGTGACAAAGTTGTAATTAAGTGAGGAGGTGGTGAATTGGACAATTTTGCCCCTCATTTGATTTTCTATAAATAAAAAGATAAGAGTTGGATTTTTGTTGTTTTACAAAGTTTGTCCAACATATTTGAGAGAGAGAAAATAGCTAGAATCCTATAACTCTTCTACTTCCAAGAAAACCAAAAGACGTTTATCAAGAACGTTAACTACTTCGAAGGTAAATTCCTATAAACTGTAATCTTCATCCTTTTCGATTTCTTTCTCATAAGAAGAATCGTAGATGAGTGGAGAGGGTTTATGGAGAAGATATAAGAATGCCTATTAATGACCAAATCATTGATAGGTCTTGACCAAATAGAAATCGTAAGTGGTTATGTAAGTAAAAACCATAGAAAGTCTTAAAAGTTAACTTAGTTATAATTGAACGTTTTGGAAACCGTTGTAGCTAAGATATGTGTAACTTGATTGGTTAGGATGTATATATGAAGTCCATGGAGTATTCCATGTGATTTGGCTTAGAGCGCATTAGTAACGAAGTTATGGCGGATTTTGCGGAAATAGACGTTAAACGTCGAAAACGCATAAAGTCCGGATTAAAGGCCAAAAGTTGTCGTGTGACTTAAAAACATCGGTTTCCAATGTCAACACGTGAGATAAGGTAATCAAGAGTCGTTGGTGAAGGAATCGTCGCATTTCGACTTATAACGAAGAAAACGAGTATTGAACGGGCGAAAACGTTAAACGAACGCTTAAAAATGAACCTAAAGGTGAATTTCGAGTTAACGGATTCAAAAAGGTGAAATTCTTATACGAACACGTAAAGGATGTAATTTATGACTTATAGGAATTCGAATGGGTCAATTCGGATGTAAAACGAACAAATTAGGAAGCCGGGAGTTTCATAAGGAAACCAAATCTGTTTTGGCTAATCTGCTTTGCTGAGACTGGACGGTGCTCTGACACCAAAACCATTACAAAGTGGTGGCGTCATGCAATGCGACTTACCGAGTAGTACCTTCTAACTCATGTACAGCATGGCCACTAAAACATAAGGGATGCCAACATATGTGCCGCGGTGATGGGGAAAAAGTTGACCAAGTTAGGTTTAGTTCCCTTTCGAATGTAGACCTAAAGTAAGATGTTAAAGGTACTTAAAGTACATAATGAGACTTACTTTAAAACACTTATAAGATGTTAATGTAAGAAGAACGGGTAAGGTTTAATGGAAATTAAACGAAGATCACAAATACGTAATGAGTGAACCGTAAACGACGGTCAACGCGTTGGTAATTAACCATTAATGATCGAATGTCGATTGGGGCGTAAAACGTTAATGAAACGTAATGAAGTATAGAGAGTCGAATTGACTTTAATAACAGAGTTAAAACAAGTAAGAAATAGAAGAGAAAGAAGTTGGTTAGAACCATAAAGTGAGTTTGTTTGATAACTAATTACAGTGTGCTATGTGAATGTATCATGTAGATCCTGTAAAGACTGAGAATAGTTGGAATATATATTCGAAGACGCTTGAAGGCAAGTCTTTCTTAACTCTTGTCTGACCTTCGAGTTAGTCAAGTTTTTACGTGATGCATGGTATACAATGCATGAATGGTAAATAGAAAAGAGTCTATGCCTGTTTTATCCGGGCTAGACAAGTATTGAAGGATAGATTGAATTATAGATTGAATTGTTTACAAGTCTGTTGATATAGAACTGTTAACGCTATCCTACGAATGAGAAGGTAAGTTTGTCTATGAACAAACAAAAGTATTTTCATCGATTATTCGATGGGCACGCGAGGTTGCCAAATGTTAAATGTAAATACGTTTAACGTAAGAGTGTTGATCAACATAGAGTACAATAGGCTGATCACCTAGAAGTGCTCGTAAGTAAAGACGGGTGGATGGCCTTAGTGCCGGATATCCTTTTCAAGTATGAAAACGAAAAGAGTATGTTCATGGTCTATTGACCGGTTCATCATTCCTAAGCTATTATATATGCTCTGGAATTGTTGTAGTAGAAGTATTAGTCAAATGATTCAGAATGCTTCATGAATAATTTTTCTGATATTGATATAAAGCATGTAATTATTGATGTGATATTCATATGTTTTGTTGTTAAGACTTGTTGAGCTAGTTATGTTCATTCTTGCTTGAACCATATTTTGCAGCTAAAGTCGAACGAACTGAGAGTTCTATGAGAGATAAAGGCAAGGCTAAGATGGACAATTAATCATACTGTAATAGACTAGAATATTTGTATGTAATGTACTTATGAAGAACAACGAATGTATTCGGTTATGAACTTGGGAAAGGATTTATTACATATGTAATACAAAGATAGTAATTACACTCATTTTGTTGTTATTTTAATTGAATGATTGTATGAAATATAGTATCGTGGAGCACCATCTGTCAGGTTGGAAGATACCCGAATTTGGGGGCGTCACAATTAGAACGGTGGTCTATAGCTGTTGAGGTTCTCCCTAAATAGTATGAAAATAATTTTATTGAGAACTTTAGATAAGTGTGTCGTATTGTATACATCATTTAATATTTAATTTTGGTGAACTGAATAGGGTGAGGTGAACCCAACTTTGGAATGGTGTTTTGCCACTATCATACAAGATGTCTAATGACATACAACCTCGTGTTATCATAAGACAGGGTTGTGCGCATCCACTTGCTGAGTATATCTACGGGCACTACCTATATGATCTTGGAGTTTATTTGAAATATAATATTCACTTGGAGACAGTGGAGATAGTTATATGTCAAGAGAAGACTCACCATTGGAAAGAAGATAATAGTAATCTTCTCGTTTTTCTTTGGGGTCTATTGGGTCAACCAAGGATAATTCTGTGGACATATGATATCTATTATAACCTAGACGCATGGCCTCCCATGTACAAAGGTTTCCTTGAGCACTTCCCAAAGATTTTAATTTCTAAAACAGTATTTGACTATACTTTTATGCAAAGTACCATTGTAAGGTTGTGGTCGAGGCACCATGAGAGTTAAATACATTTGTATTAAAACTCACAATTAACCGTGGTCGTATTCTATACGACAGTTCAACAGGTGTATAAATGAAGTTGTATTTGAATTTTGTACCATGTATCCAGAATGGGTGATGTATACCTAATTTTGGGGGCGTCACATTTGGTATCAGAGCTTAGGAATATGGTCGTTGGCGGAGATAAGAGTCTAGAATTAGGAGGGGATAGACGAGTTATATACTTCGCTAGTGTAAGACTTACCTAAGCTAAAATTGTTTACCTGATAAGTTGACAAATTGTGATATGTCAATTAACCTTTGTTTTGAAGCTATATTCTAGAAATGATATCCTCAAATACGAGAGATGAGAAATGGGAAAATCATGATAGCGAGGAAATTACAAGGAAGGTACAATCTGAAAAGAAAGCAAGGTATTCTCATCCCTTCAAATATCAGTGTCGACGTAAATTTCGAGGGCAAAATTTCATAAGGAGGGAGATTGTAAGACCCCAGATTTTATGAATAAAGATTTAATTTTCTCGAATATTTTTTTTAATATTATGGTGTGGATTTGATATAATGTTATAGATGTGGGTAATATTTAAAAATTTTAAAAAGTATGCAAGTTGTTATAAAATATTCGATTAGCTCTGGGAATATTCTTTTGTTAGGGAATATCCGCATGCGATTTAAGACAATCATTAGTGGACCCCACGACGAAATTATTATAAGTATTTTAGAAAACATGTAATTATCTTTTATAAAATAACGGCGGAAGTGTTACCGTTTAAAAGCTGTTGAACTACCCAAAGTAGTAAAAGTACGATGAATACGAGTGGTTTCATAGAGCACACACCTGTGTTGGTTATTAATGCTTACATGATAAGTCACTCGGTTTTGTTTTATTAGTATTATTAATGTAATAAAACGTAAAAGCTTTTATATAAAAATGTAATACTTTTATAAAGTTATTCTATAAATAGAATATATTATATTCTATTATGCATAGTGTTTTGCATAATAAAATCTTTTTATATAAAAATGTAATACTTTTATAAAGTTATTCGTTTTATTAGATTATAAATAGAATATATTATATTTTATTTAAAAGATTTTGCTTTAAATACGGATTTAATTCCCGATTAAAAGTAAATCAATCTGGACCGTTCATGAATTAGTTA
This sequence comes from Panax quinquefolius, assembly GCA_020205615.1. Taxonomy (NCBI): domain Eukaryota; kingdom Viridiplantae; phylum Streptophyta; class Magnoliopsida; order Apiales; family Araliaceae; genus Panax; species Panax quinquefolius. Next base: position 66,797,237 of record CM035169.1, read on the forward strand.
CTATGCAGTCCATTCTTCTATAAATAAAAGCTCATTCATTCATTATTTCTTACGAATTCACTGAAACTCTCTAGAGAGAGAAACTATAGAGAGAATTCTTCTTCTATAATCTTGAGCGTATTTCTTTAGAGTTTAAGAAAGCTTTGAAATAGTCTGACAAGTTTTCTTCGAGTATATCCTCGCCCTACTACCATTTTAATACTCTTCTTTCAAAGGTAAGGGATATTATTTTTTATACTTGTAAGGGATATTATTTGTTTTACTCGTAAGGGGTATTATTTCTTTCGTATTCATGAAGAGAACTTCTGTTATTCCATTCTTTATTATTCTATTGGAATAACCTGTATACGCGGTCTACCCTATACTTGGTGAAATTCTTCTGATATTCCATTCTTTATTATTATGTTGGAATAACCTGTCTATACGAAGTACCGCATACATGGTGAAATTCTTCTATTATTCCATTCTTTAATTATTCTGTTGGAATAACCTGTCTGTGCAGTCTATCGCATGCATGGTGATTTTTGTTGTTATTCCATTCTTTATTATTCTATCGGAATATCTTGTGTGTGCGTTTACGCCGGACCTGGTTCCATTATTTATTATTCTGTCAGAATATCCTGTTTGTGTATTTACGCTGGACCTGGTTCCATTATTTATTATTTTGTTGGGAATAACCTATTTTGTGCAGTCTATCGCACGCACGGTGAATCCTTCTGTTATTCCATTCTTTATTATCCTGTTGGAATAACATGTTTATGTGGATTACCACATGCATGGTGAATGATCCTTTGTATTCATTCCTTATTAAATTCTGAAAATAATCTGTATACGTGGATTACCGCATGGCAGGTGAAAATCCATTTGCAGTTTCACATATTCTTTTATACTCAGTTGGTTAAAGCTTTGACTTCTATACTCTATGAAATTAGTGGAATATCCTTGACATTTGCACTTCATCCAGTATCTTTTCATGAAAATATTCTTCTGAGCATTCTTGAATTTTACTCTACAAAGAAGTATCCTGTTGACAATTTGGACTTTATTGAGTTTAGGATAAATTAACTTATAAATCTTTAAAATTAATTATTCAACTGTTTTATTAAATTATTATGTCATTGTCATGATGAGTTATGTTGGTTATTATGTGAACACAGAAAAGTTTCTTAGAAATCACAAAGGGTTAAAAATCAGATTTTGGTGAAAATGAAACATGAAATTCAATTGACCATATCTCCTATTATATTTTGAATTTTTGAGTGTGGTCAAGTTCTAGAGTTAGATCTATGAGTTTCCTAACTTATCCAAGTGGAATCACTGGAAAAGGTATTGTAGATTTTAAAAATTGATTTTAGCAAAGGAGTTAAAAGTCAGAATTACAAAAAAGGCTACTTGCCGAAGTTTAAAAGGGTATTTTCGGCCACTTAAATTGTGAGAAAAATTTTGACCTTTTGGGACATAGATATATATGGTATAAAGTACCTCCTGTCCAAAAATGAGCTCATTCCGACTTAAAATGAGCAAGTTATGACCATTTCAATATTTAGGTTTTTCCAACAGAAAATGCTATAACCGGAGTTCTATAACTTCGATGACCATGAAATTTAAACTGGAAGCTCACGTTAACATGTTTAAGATCCTTCCAAGATTTGGAAATTTCTGGAGTTAACCTTGAGGTAGCTAATTTCTTAAGGAATTAATTAGAAATTGATTTTTGAAAAATAGTAAATGAATTTTAAAAATTTCGAAAAAATATATGTTCAATATGGGACTATATTCGCTTAATCCCGAAAAAGAATAATTTTTGGGACCTGATTTGGTATTTTTCATGAAAATGGTTTAATTCTGAACATATGAATTAAATATGTTATGTGAAGTTGATAAATTGGTAAATAGGATTTTATGGCTTGAAAATCTATATAAAGTATATATCGTGTTTTTTGATGAGTAATTTGATTATTGGTGATGAAATCTTATGAGTATGGCATTTTGAATGATTAAATACATTATTTGGAAAAGTGTAAATAATTAAATTAAATTGTTTATAAGTTTAAGGAGTGATTAAAATATTGTTATAATATTAACAATATTATTTTATGATTTTATTAAGTGATTGATAATGTTTGGATAAATTTAAAGTCTTTAATATTTATCCTTGATTTAGTTTGACTAATGCTTATAATATTATCATCATCCTCATGTTTATAATATGGTGAAAGTCATCTGTAGCATGTAGTGCATAGATGGACTTGGTATGATTATGACCAGGGATTATTCGGTATAATCATGACCGTAATGTTACAAATGATGTGGAAAAAGTCCTCATTGGCCCGTAGTGCATTGATGGACAGTTTTTGGTATGATTATGGCTATGGATTCTCTTGACCAAGGGTGCAAAGATGAATTATTTTATGGCATGATCGGAATGATTGATGTAAACACGATTATCTTTGGCCCGTAGTGCATGGATAATTCGTGGTCGTGATACTAAAGAATATCCTTTGCCTGTAGTGCAGGGATGATTCGATGATGTGGATTAATTATTGAGTTGAGTCTCAGCAATGAAATATTAATTCATGGATGTGATAATAATGAATATCTTTGGCCGTAGTGCAAATATGATTTAATGATTACGAACAGTAATTGTGATTTGGTATAACCATGATTTTTGATGTTTCAGGTGAAGACAAGTGATGAAAATTATCTTCGTCCTGGGTGCGAAGAGTAATTTAGAATCACAATTGTGATTATGAGTTATTCACATGATCATGGACGGGAATTGTTGATTGATGTTATAGGGATAAAACATTATTGGTGAACTTTTAACATAGAGAAGATAATAGACCTTATGGTCTATTTGACTCTTCTAATGGATTGCTCGTTCCGCTGCAACTATGGTTGAAAAGTTTTATTATCTACCATATGTTCTAAATCTCTGATTTATTATTGATGAAAGCTATTGATAATTTAATTATCTTTAGTCATGATATTCTTTACTAGGATAGTTGTGCTCACCCTTTTGCTTCACAATTCCTTTCAGGTAATAAAAGTGTAGCTGGGTCGAGCGGGGTATTAAGAGGATTAGAACGATGGTCTATAGCTGTTGAGGTTCTCCCTAAATAGTATGAAAATAATTTTATTGAGAACTTTAGATAAGTGTGTCGTATTAAATACGTCATTTAATATTTAATTTTGGTGAACTGAATAGGGTGTGGTGAACCCAACTTTGGAAGGGTGTTTTGCCACTATCATACAAGATGTCTAATGACATACAACCTCGTGTTATCATAAGATGCGGGGTTGTGCGCATCCACTTCTTTGAGTATATCTACACGGGCACTACTACCTATATGATCTTGGAGTTTATTTGAAATATAATATTCACTTGGAGACAGTGTAGATAGTTATATGTCATGAGAAGACTCACCATCGGAAAGAAGATAATAGTAATCTTTTCATTTTTCTTTGGGGTCTATTGGGTCAGCCAAGGATAATTCTGTGGACATATGATATCTATTATAACCTAGACGCATGGCCTCCCATGTACGAAGGTTTCCTTGAGCACTTCCCAAAGATTTTAATTTCTAAAACAGTTTTTGACTATACTTTTATGTAAAGTACCATTGTAAGGTTGTGGTCGAGGCACCATGAGAGTTACATATATTTGTATTAAAACTCACAGTTAACTGTGGTCGTATTCTATACAACAGTTCAACAGTTATATAAATGAAGTTGTATTTAAATTTTATACCATGTATCTGGCGACTCAGAATGTGTGATGTATACCTAATTTTTGGGGCATCGCATTGTTCTTCATACACATCAGCTCCATGTCTGTAGCTTGAGCAGCTTTAACTTTATCAATTAAAGTCAGTTCTACTCGTATGCTTGATATCATCACGTGGGTACTTGGAGCCTTTATCTCTATCTCCATCCTTTGCAAGTCATACAAAATGGGCCTTTGTATTAACAACATTGCACTTGTACCCGCATATGATCTTCTACTCAATGCGTCAGCTACCATGTTTGCTTTTCCAGGATGGTATGGTCGTAATCTTTCAATAACTCGAGCCAACGTCGTTGCCGCATGTTGAGTTCCTTTTGGGTGAAAAAAAATTTGAGACTTTTATTGTCTGAATATATTTCCACTTTCTCCCCATATAAATAGTGCCTCTAGATCTTTAGCGCGAAAACGACTGCTGCTAACTCTAGATCATGACTAGGATAATTCCTCTCATACTCTTTAAGTTGTCGCGAGGCATAGGCTATGACTTTCCCATGTTGCATGAGAACACATCCTAACCCTTTGCCCGAAGCATCACTGTAGATAACAAATCCATCTGAACCAGACGGTATTGTGAGAACGGGTGTCGAAATGAGTCTCCTCTTGAGATCTTGGAAACTCTTCTCGCATTCATCACTCCATACGAATTTTGTATCTTTACGAGTCAGCTGAGTTAACGGAGTAGCAATTCGGGAAAATCCTTCCACAAATCTCTGATAATAACCAGCTAAGCCCAAAAAGCTACGTACTTCGGTCACCGATTTCATTTACTCCCAACTTTGTATTGCTTTAATCTTCGTCGGGTCAAAAGATACTCCATGTTTTGACACCACGTGCCCAAGGAATGCTACTGCCTCAAGCTAGAACTCGCATTTCTTCAGCTTGGCATATAACTTGTTATCACAAAGCCTTTGCAGTAACAGCTTCAAATGGCGCTTATGATCTTCACGGCTTTTGGAATAGATGAGGATGTCATCAATAAAGACAACAACGAATTGATCCAAATATTCCTTAAATACTCGGTTCATCATATCCATGAAAGCAGTAGGAGCATTAGTTAATCCAAAAGACATTACTAAGAATTCATAATGCCCGTCTCGAAGTTCGAAAGGTCGTCTTTGGAATATCCTCAGTTTTAACCTTCAGCTGATGATATCCAGAACGAAGATTGATTTTTGAAAAGAATTGTGTTCCTTGCAACTGGTCAAACAGGTCATCAATGTGAGGTAGCAGATACCTATTCTTGATGGTGACATGGTTCAATTCTCGATAGTCAATATAAAGTCGCATACTCCCGTCTTTCTTCTTTACAAATAAAATGGGAGCACCCCAAGGAGATGTACTAGGACGAATGAAACCGATGTCCAACAACTCCTGTAGTTGGACCTTTAACTCCTGAAGTTCAATAGGAGCTATTCGATATGGGGTTTTAGAAATGGGCTTTGTACCAGGTTCAAGGTTAATAAAGAACTCAACTTCACGTTCTGGGGGTAGACCGGGAAGTTCTTCAGGAAATACGTCAGAAAATTCTCTAACAACAGAAATATTATTCAAATCTGACGTGTTTTTGTTCAAGTCTGTGACATGGGCTAAGAAAGCATGACATCCATTTTTCAATAAGCGAATAGCTTTATGGCTTGATATGACAGTGATTGACTTTAGAGGTTTGGTTGCTTGAATTCGTATAATAGGTTAGTTAGGAATATGAAAACTAATAACCTTACGAAAATAATCAATTTTAGCATGATGAGTGGTTAACCAATCAATCCCTAAAATCACATCAAATGCAAGTATTTTAAAAGAAATAAGATCAACAGGTAATGTGATGGTACCAACTTGGATCAAACAAGATTTATAAACAATGGATTCAATGAAAGTTTCTCCTAACGGAGTCACCACAGATAAGTCAAAGTGTAATTTCTCCAGAGTCAAGTTTAAACGTTGAGCAGAAGTAGGAGAGATAAATGAATGGATAGCACCGGTATCTAATAAGGTATAAACTTCGCAAGAATTTATGATTAGCTTACCAGTGATTACCTCGTTTTGGTTCCTCGCATTTTGACCAGTCACAACAAACGCTATTCCAGGAAACGTTGACTTTGACATTTCTGGGACAGGCTTTTGAGTCACCATCCCCACTGGACTTGGTTTTCCTACCATATAATCTTGACCGATATTTCCTTCCTTTCCATAATTATAGCATACCTTGAATTGTTGTGGACAGTTTGGGCTGATATGTCCCTCTTTTCCACATTTATAGCATACGACTGGTGGTCGTTTCTCATATTAAACCCAATTCTTCTTTGGTCTTTGACTTCTTCACGTGTCATTGTTGAATCTCCTCTTTTTAAAATCTCCCCCCGACTCGCTTCTTCTATTTTCATGGCCACGATTACCACCAGAGTGGTTACCGCTTTTGTCCGAATGTTTTCCTCCCCGCTGGTTTTCATTGCTCCGATGACTGCTGCCACCAGTATGACCCTGGTTATGGTCCCTCGGTTAAACGTACTCGTTATCTCGCTCTAATAATTGAGCCTTGTTGACAACATCTGAATATAAAGAAAATTTATGAGAGATAAGATATTGCCGAATCTCGGGTTTTAAACCTCTCAGAAACATCCTCGTCATTCGTTCCTCATTCCCTACCAAATGAGGTGCAAACCTGGACAACTCTGCGAAGTTCACCTCGTACTGGGACACCGTCATGTTGTTTTTTTCTAATCTAATAAACTCCACCTCCTTCATATGGCGAATACTTTCAGGAAAGTACTTGTCATTGAAAAGTTTCTGAAACGTTTCCCAAGACATGCTGAGTGCGGCAGGCTGAGTACACTTCACAGATGTGACACCCCCAAAATAGGTATACAACACCCATTCCGAGTCGCCAAATACATGGTACAGAAAGCAAACTATAACTTCAATAATACAATTGTCATGCAAAATACGACAACACAAACTATGAGTTTAAATACAAATATTGTATACTAGAGAGTATACAAACTCAAAAGGAGTCCTCATTATAATTATTCAAACACTATTTTACAGAAATAGTGAGGACTGCTAAAACATCTTTCTAGAACCATCACTCCATACCCCGACTAGTTCCTGCCATGTTCTCACCTTCTGAGAAAAATTGAACAAAAAGGGAAAGGGTGAGCTCAACTAGCCCAGTAAAAAATATTATGACTAAGATAATATACAAAAAATTATCGTTAGTCTTCAACATGGAAAAATCTGATAAAATATAATAGACAACAAGTTTTAGATCAACAACTGCAGCGGAACAACAATCGATTAAAAGAGTCAAGTAGAGAAATAATTCTATTATCTTCTAAGATTTAAAAGTCCATCATCAATATTTTATCCCTGTAACAACAATCAATATACATCTTTAATCAAATATTCATCTTTGCACTACATGTGAGACCCTAGATTTTATCAATAAAGATTTAAATTTTGTCAAAATAATTTTTAATATTATGGTGTGAATTTGAGATAATATTATAGTTGTGGGTAGTATTTCTAAATTTTGCAAAGTATGCAAGTGGTTATATTATATTCGATTGGTCGGGGAATATTCGGTTTAGCAGGGAATATTCGTACAACGGCTCAATCATTGGTGGACCCCACAACATAATTATTGTCGGATTGAGAATACGACAAAAATATTTTATTAAAATAACGGCGGAAGTTTTACCGGTTGATCTTTGTTGAACTACTCCATTAGTAAAAAATAAAGATGTGTAATACGTGTGGTTGCATAGTAGCACACTCAGTATTGATTATTGATGCTTATGTGAGAAGTCACTCACCATTGATTCCATTATTGTCGATTAATAATATGAATTATTATAGCGATAATGACGTTTTGTTTTATTCAGTATTATTAACGTAATAAAATGAAACATCTTTTTTTATATAAAATGAATACTTTATTAAAGTTATTCTATAAATAAAATATATTATATTTTATTATGCATAGTGTTGCATAGTGTTTGCATAGTAAAATGTTTTTATATAAATAGAATATATTATATTTTATTTAAAAGACTTTTCTTTAAATATGGACCGTCAGATTAAAGTAAATCAATCTGGACCGTTCATGGATTAATTACTATGCATTCTATTTTCCTATAAATAGAAGCTCATTCCTTCATTATTTTCTTACTTAATTCACCAAACTCTGAGAGAGAAACTATAGAGAAAAGAAGAAAAGTATTCGCTACTTCACTTTGCTAATATTCAGGTTCTTCTAAGGTATGGGATATTATTTGTTGTACCTGTAAGGGTTGTTATTCTTTCTTATTCATGAAGAGAACTTCATTATTCCATTCTTTATTATTACATTGGAATAACTTTTGTATCTGCCAGATATCCTATACTTGGTGAAATCCCTCTTATTATTCCATTCTTTATTATTACATTGGAATAACTTTTGATATCTGTGGCATACCCTATACATAATCAGAGCACGTGGTTTACCCTATACTTGGTGACATTCTTCTATTATTACATTGGAACATCCTCGTCGTGTGTTTTACACCGGACATTCGGTTACTTTTTATTATTATTCTCGCTGAACATCACATGCATGTGTTTTACACAATCGACTGGTTCCGCTCTTTATCATTCTGTTGGAATATCCTATCATGTGTTTTTACACCGGATCCGGTTCCATCTTTATTATTCTGTTGGAACATCCCGCTTGGTGTGAATTTCACCCGACCGGTTACATTATTATTATTATTACGTTGGAATAACCTCGCCTATCTGCGCGGCACGCATGCATGGTGATTTCCTTTGTTATTCCATTCTTTATTATACCCAAATGGTTAAAACTTTGACTTCTATACTCCATGAAATTAGTAGAATATTCTTGATATTTGCGTTTCATCTAGTATCTTTTCATGGAAATATTCTTCCGATCATTCTTGAATTTTACTCTACAAAGCGAAGATCATGTTGACAATTTGGACGTTATTAGTTCCCGAATAAATTAATTAAATGAACTTGTTTTATTGAATTATTATGTCATTGTTATCATCCTCATGTTATATTATGTTATCTTTGGCTTACGTGCATAGATGAACTTAGTATGATTATGACCAGGATCATTCGATATAATCATGGCTTGTTATAAATGATGTGATAAAAGTCCTCGGTGGCTCTGTAATGCGTTGATGGATAGTTTTTGGTATGATTATGACCGGGAGTGATTCGGTATAGTCATGACCATTGATAATTTGATGAAAATCCTTTACCACGGCACAGGATGATTAGATATTGTGGTTTATTCATTAAACGAAAGTCTTAGTGATAAAAATTTATGAAAACCTTTTAAAAACCTAAAAGATAGTAGACTTTATTTTCTACTTGACTCTTTTAATGGATTGCATATTCATTGCAGCTTAAACCGGTTGTCTATTGTATTTTATCGGTTTAACATTGTTGAAGACTATTGATAATTTATTCTGCATTATCTTAGTTATAATATTTCTTACTGGGCTAGTTGAGCTCTCCCTTTCTTTCACTGTTCTCTTCAGGAAATGAGAATATAGTTGGGACGAGTCGGGGAAAAGAGCGATGGTCCCGAAGATAGCATTAGTAGTCCTCACTATTCTGTTAAATAATGTGACAATAAATGTAATGAGGACTCCTTGAGTATGGATATTATCTAAATGACAATATTCCTATTAGAACTCTCAGTTTATGTATTTTCGTATGTTACACGACAGATGTATAATTAAGTTTGTATTTGAATTTATGTACCATGTAAGTGGCGACCCAAGATGGGTGACGTATACCTAATTTTTGGGGCGTCACAATTGGTATCAGAACTTAGGGATATGATCCCTGGCTAAGATGTGAGATAAGAACTAGGAGGGAGAGAGGCGGAAATTCCTTCGCTAGTATGACCTACCTAAGTTTATTTGGTATTTAATTGGTTTCACGGTGTATAGGGATAATATGTGACATGTTAATTAACCCTTGTTTTGTGGCGATTTGAAAATGGCATCCAAAATGTTGAGATAAGCAATGGAGCACGAGGAGACCGCTGAGTCTCCACAGATCAATAATCAGGATAATGTGCAATAGGATGGCGATAATCCTCCTGTAAACAACAACACTAATCAAATGATGAACGATGGTACGTTTAGGAGTTTTTTAGAATTCATGCAACATCAGACGAAGGCGGCTCCTGTTCATAAAGCAGGTGAAAATAATGGCAACCCACGGTCGGTCACCGCTAAGCAGTTCAAGGAGCTGGGACCACCGGAGTTTTTGGGAAAGCTAGAACCACTTAAGGCAGAGACGTGGTTAAAGCAGATCACCAAGATATTTGATGTCTTGGGATGCTCAGAGAGGAAAAGGTTCCATTTGCCACCTTTATATTGTGTGAAGAGGCGATTCTCGGGTGGGAATCAGAAACGTACCTGCATCGACATACTCAAGATGTCTTGGGAGAAGTTCCAAGAGTTGTTCAACGACAAGTACTTTCCCGAAAGTATTCGCTCACATGAAGGAGGTGGAGTTTATCAAGTCGAGCAAAATAATATGACCGTGTGTCACAAGATGTGGGTCGAGTTTGCGAAAGTTATCTCTGTTTGCATCCCATTTGGTCGATAATGAGGAGCGAATGACGCGCGAATGTTTTTAAGAGGTTTGAAACCCGATATACGTCAATACCTAATTTCTCATAAACTTTGTTTGTATTCGATATATTATGAATAGGGCTCGCTTATTGAGCGCCGATAATGAGTCAAAGACAACCAAAAGGTAACGACCAACAACATAATAATAATCGTCTTCTGGCAACGGCTATCTAACAATGATAACCATCATGTGGGAAATTATCATTTCGGTGGTAACCATGGCCAAGATAATAGGAATGGAAATTTCAAGAAGAGGAAATTCAACAATGATGGAAAGACGTCAGCACCAGCACCCGTTGTTAAGGAAGGAGAACGACCACCTATCATATGTTTCAAATGCGGAGGGAGGGACATATCACCAAACCGCATTTATGTCATCTAAAGCATGTTATAATTGTGGAAAAGAAGGTCACTTAGCCCAATTTTATCGTTCACCGAAGACAAGTTCAGCTAGGATGGAGGCACCAAAGACCGTTCCAGAAAAGTCAAAATTGGTAGTGTAAGGAGAGCGTTTTTGTGACTTCTCAAAAAGCGAGTAACTTAAACGGTTAGCACGAAGTTAGTGAATTATAAATTACGAAGTCTATACCTTATAAAGATACCTGTTCTACCCATTATTTTATCTCTCTTGCTTATGCGTTCAACGCTTAAATTTGACTCCTAGAAGTTAGACTTTGACTTATTGTTTGAACTTCGTTAAGTAGGAGCCTTTGTTACCTCTACACTGCTTTTTAAATCTTGTTTGATTCAAATAAACACTTTCACGCTACTTGTCGATCTTATTTTTTTTTAAATACTGGCCTTTGATGTAATTTTAGGAATCAATTGGTTAACTAATCATCATGCTTTTCGTAAGGTTGTTAGCTTTTATATTCATAACCAACCTGTTGTGCAAATTCAAGTAACCAAACCATTAAAGTCAATCATTGTCATATCAAGCCATAAGTAAAGATCCCTGAACCTTTCGTTGTTGACTTCCTTGTGTGGAATGCACCGAGGCATGACTTTCTCTAGGCGACATCATGAAAGAAAATGGAGAGTTGATAGGCATCATTATGAGGTGCTATCTAGGTTAAAGGATAGAAGTCACAGTTGGTATCAATGTGACGTATTATCCAAGTTTTGGATGAGAGTCACAGTTTTGAATGATATTTCTATCATTAATAAATTTCTTGACGTATTCTTGAAGACTTTCTAGCCTACCCTAGAGCGTGAAATCGAATTTTGTATTGACCCCCAAAGATAAAAACCCATTTCTTAAACCTCAAATATTTCTTCAACTAAAAGGATCTCATTTACGTGGATTATGATGAAAGTCATAATAAAAGCATTGGACTAATGAAAATCATGGGTATACGTGGTATTAGTAAGTGTTATAATGAGTTATGTTGGTTATTATGAGAAAACATGAAAGTTTCTTAGAAATCACAAAGAGTTGAAAATCGATTTTGTGAAAAAGCGTAACATGAAATTCAATTGACCATATCTCCTAATATATTTTGAATTTTTCAAAGTGGTCAAGTTCTAGAGTTAGATCTATGAGTTTTGTAGCATCTCCAAGTGGAATCATTGGAAAAGGTGTTGTAGATTTACGTGTGGACTGATTTTAATAAAGAATGAAAAAGCTGGAAATTTCAAAAAGCTACTGATTTTATTTTTAAAAGGGCATTTTCGGCCACTTAAATTATGAGAAAAATTCTAGCCTTTTGGGAAATGAAAGTATATGGTATAAGGTAACTCCTGTCCAAAAATGAGCTTATTCTGACTTAAAATGAGCAAGTTATGACCATTTCAATATTTAAGTTTTTCCTACGAAAAATGATATAACTGGAGTTCTACAACTTCGATGACCATGAAATTTAAACTGGAGGCTCACATTAACATGTGTAAGGTCCTGCCAAGATTTGGGAATTTCTAGAGTTAACCTTGAGGTAGCTAATTTCTTAAGGAATTAATTAGAAATTGATTTTTGAAAAATAGTAAAAGAATTTTAAAAATTCCGAGAAAAATGTATGTTCATTATGGGACTATATTATGCTAAATCCTTAAAAAGAAATATATTTGGGACTGATTTGGTATTTTCTATGAAAATAGTTTAGTTACGAACATATGAGTTAAATATGTTATGTGAAGTAACAAAGTTGAAAATAGGATTTTATGGCTAGAGAATCCTATATAGAGTATATGCATATTTTTTTTTGATGAGGGATTTGATCATTGGTGATGATATCTTATGAGTATGACATTTTTGAATGATTAAATGCATTATATGGTAAAGCGTAAACAATTGAAATAAATTGTTTATAAATTTAAGAAGTGATTAAAATATTGTTATAATATTAATGATATTAGATTATGAGATTATTAAGTGATTGATAACATGGGGATATTCTTGAATCTGGATAAATTATATTATAAATGTTTAATATTTATCCTTTATCTCATTTGATTGATTCTTTATATCATTATCCTCATGCTTATATTGTGTTGAAATTCATCTCGTGGCTTACGTGCATAGATGGACTTGGTATGATTATGACCAGTGGATTGTTCTAAGTATAATCATAACCGTAATTGAAAACACGATTATCTTTGCACGTAGTGCATAAATAATTTTGTGGTCGTGATACTAATGAATACACGATTATCTTTGGTAGTAGTGCATGGATAATTTGTGGTTGTGATACTAATGAATACACGATTATCTTTGGTAGTAGTGCATGGATAATTTGTGGTCGTGATACTAATGAATACACGATTATCTTTGGTAGTAGTGCATGGATAATTTGTGGTCGTGATACTAATGAATACACGATTATCTTTGGCCGTAGTGCATGGATAATTTGTGGTTGTGATACTAATGAATACACGATTATCTTTGGCCGTAGTGCATGGATAATTTGTGGTCGTGATACTAATGAATACACGATTATCTTTGGCCGTAGTGCATGGATAATTTGTGGTTGTGATACTAATGAATACATGATTATCTTTGGCCGTAGTGTATGGATAATTTGTGGTCGTGATACTAATGAATGCACGATTATCTTTGGCCGTAGTGCATGGATAATTTGTGGTCGTGATACTAATGAATACACGATTATCTTTGGCACATAGTGCATGGATAATTCGTGGTCGTGATAATAAAGAATATCCTTGGCCTATAGTGTAGGGATGATTCGATGATGTGAATTAATTATTGAGCTGAGTCTCAGCAATGAAATATTAATTCATGGATGTGGTAAAAGTCATCTTTGGCCGTAGTACATTGATGGACTTGGTATGATTATGATCAGGGATTATTCGGTATAATCATGACCGTAATTAAAAACATGAATATCCCTGGCCAGTAGTGCATGGATAATTCGTGGTCGTGATACTATTATTAAAGTCTCAAAGATTATTGGTTTTACGCTTGTATATCTTTGGCCTGTAGTGTAAAGATGAATTGTTAATGAATATCTTTGGCCGGATTGCAAAGATGAATTTAATATTTTCAACGATAAAGGTATTCAAGGTATCCTCACCTCTTTATCATACCAGGTACGTACCCTAATTTCGAGGGCGAAATTCCATAAGGAGAGGAGATTGTGAGTGTTAGGTTTGTAATATTCATGAACGTAATCAAATTGTACAAAATTAAGCGGAAGCGTGTAAAATCAGAGTTTAAAAATTTACAAACCATATACCCGGATCACCCTTTATGCATAATTATTAATTAAACGAAAAGATAAAGAATAAAATCATACCCTTGAAGATCGAGCTTCCTCGTGTACAAGTTCACCTCCAAATCCTTTTCGCGTTCAACTTGAATCCACCGGTTTTGTTCCTTCCTTTGATCAACGTTAGCCACCCATATGTTTGGCCTCTAGAGGTGATCCACCAAGGAAAAAATAAAGATTCAAGAAGATGGGTATTTGGCTAAACCCTAGTTTTTCTATCCCTATAGAAAAAGAGCGTACTCTCTCAACTATTGGAATTATGTCGTTGTAAAAGTTAACAACCCCCTCACCCATAATAAGACTCCTCTTATTTATAGATGTGGGCAACCCACCTTAACAATTAAGGAATTGTGATTTATTTAATTAATTAAATTCTTTTAATTAATTAAGCTCCCTAATCTTATTACGGATAATTAATTAAACTCCTTTAACTAATTTTCCTTCCTAATCCAATTAGGAATAAATGAAAGTACTTATATTAAATTAATTCCTAAACTTTTTTAGAAATTAAAATAATAATAATAATAATTGTAATAATATTAATAAGACTCCTCTTATTAATTTATATTTAATATTTCTAAAATATTAAATAATAATATTAAGCTATTTAATTTATTCTATCACCATAGATTAAATTAAATATACTTAACATATTATTACGATTATGCCATTAACTTCTTAAATAATTATTCTTCCTTTTATGGTGTGACCCTTTAGGTTCTCCATATTAAACCTAGGTTGTGAATAAATAAATTAGAACAATTCTAATCTTATTTAAATAAATAAATTAAACAATTAATTTATTTAAATAAATAATATTTATTCTACAATAGGGATAAGCCTCCCTAGCGATCAACGACTTTCCAAATAATATAGATTTCAACATTAATCATAAAAGAACCTTTGAGTAAATAGTTACCAAATAAATTCAATCCTTCCACCAAACAATGTCCCAATTAAATATAAGACATGGAATTCTTGTCAAGTCTTATTTTATTTAATTATATGTATTTTCGACTCTTAAATGCACAACTCAAATAATGCAAATTAGAAACTCCTTTCTAATTTCATTCTCGCCTTAACCAAGGACTACTTGGGTTGTCATTTATCGAATCACATAGACATTTCTCTTCTTTTATTAGAAGTGGTAGATTCTTTATTGATCATACATTATCTCCATGTACAACTTATTATACCCAAGCATACCCTTTGATATACCCTAAAGGGTCTTAAAGAATAAGTCAAAGTATAACTCATTATACACAAGATACTATGATGATCTCAAGTCCAAGGATTACTTGTACTACTACTATCACTCTGAGAATTCCTATTGACAGCAAGTAAAACTCCATTAGGTATTCCTTAGCGAGCCAATGCTCAAAGAACTTATTCTCTAATAAGCACCTACATACTTGCTTTAGTGTCTCCACACAAATGATCATGAGATCAATTATCCTCATCCAATAAGCAAGCAACGTATGTACCAATCTATCCGGATTCACTAATCCCCAATTTAGTAATCCAATGATTGGGAACTATTTTAGTTTTAAGCTTTCTAAGAATTTAGATCTCATTAGAATGATCATCATCATTATTCTAAAAGCATTGCTTAAAACTATGGGTTTATCACATATTATAAAACAAAGATCATCGTAGATAATTAAAAGTCTTTAATAAATTAATACTTTTTATTAATAAATGAATAAGATTGTTACAAAGTATATGCTTTATCATCAAACATGATTGGCTTGTGAATATATTACTTTCAATCTCCCACTTGCACTAAAAGCCAATCGCCATTGTATCTTATACTCTTCTTCTTCTAAGTGACGCTTTATCCTCCTTGTTGGATAAGCTTTAGTTGATGGATATGTAATGTTGTTCATGAGAGTCCACTATCTCTATAGTGATTTCCCATCTTTCAATGATTCTAATAATCAAATGAAAGTGCCACAACACATGTTTAGATCCAAGATGAGACTTAGGAACTATTCCTAGTTCTGTAATGAACTTTTAATCCAAACAATCAACTTGCAGCTTCATTTATAGCTATATACTTTGTCTTTATCACTAAACCAACAACTCTTTACTGTTTGGAACCTTTCCAATTCAATGCACCACTGTTCAAGATAACGCTTTACCTTAAAGTGGATTTTTCTGTCATCTTGGTCTGTCTGAAAAACTTGAGTCTGCTAAGCCCTCTAGTTTTAATTTAGACCCACCATGAATATGATCACATCCTTAGTGGCGGTTAAGCACTTTAAGATGTTTTTTACTAACTCATAGTGAACTTCTCCATAATATGACTGATCAACATCAGGTCTCGTACATTTCATTGCATACATGATTGTCACTCATGCGACCTCTCTTTTCAGGAGTCTGTGGGGACTATTAAGAGAGATACACTCCATAGCTCATCAACATGAGACATCTCTTGGAGTTTGCCATGCTAAACGACTTTAGCATCAAATGAATATACGTTCCTTGGGTTAAGTCGAGCATCCTCTTAAATCTATCTATATAGATTTTATCCCCAATTAAGATACTCTTCCCAAATCATTCGTGGAGGAATGTTTAGACAACTTTATCTTTACTGATTGTAGCATTGGTATGTAATTCCTCATCCGTAGTATATCAACATATAATACTAGAAATTTCACGACGCTCCCACTGACCCTTTTGTACACACTAGGTTCATTCTTATTTTGATAAAATCAAACTCTTTTGATTGCCTCATCAAAACGAATGTTCCATATTTGAGAAACTTGCTTCAATTCATTTCTCTGAGTGTCTACAACACTTACCTCACCCTATGTAACTGGATCATCATCTTCTATGATGTGTACCTCATCATCATCATCTATGATGAATCCATACCTCCCAGGTATCTTCGGTACTATTCTAAATTTACGATTCAGTTGTGGTATAATAGGTCTATCTACAGGTTCCTCTTATTTGAGTTATAGTATTTTGTGGTTCTTGAACTCTTCAAGATCTATTATCCTCCCACTAATCCCTTTTAATGATAAACACATTTATCTTAGAAGGCAGCGTGTTTCGTAACAAACACCTTTTGCTAAGTAGAATTATAGAACATATACCCTAAACTTACTTTAGGATGTCCCACAAATCTGTACATGTCAAATCTTGTCCCAAGCTTATCCTTTGAAACCTTTTCACATAAGTTGGACAACCCCTTATCTTAACATACTTAAGATTAGGAATCCTCCCTGTCCATAACTTTTATGGAGTCTTGGGGCCGGATTTTGAGGTAACCATTTTCGTAGATATGCAGCCATTTCTAGGACATTATCCCGTATGATACTAGAATGCTCAGAAATCATTATGGACCGCACCATGTCCAACAAGGTACGATTTTTCCTTTCAGATACATAAATCATTTATTACATATCAGGAGGTGTCCATCATGAGAAAAACTATTTGAGATGATCTTGAAACTTATTGCACAAGTATTTATTCCTTGATCCGATCAAAGAATCCTAATACTTTGCCAATTTGTTTCACTTTTGAATTCTTTGAACCTTTCAAATAATTCACACTTGTATTTCAGCAAATACACACATTCAACTCTTTGAATGATCATCTCCTTTTCTTATACTAATTTGTTCAATATAAAAAATTATTTTCATGTAAGTCAAGTATACAAAATTTATTAAGTAATATTCCAGTTCTATACAAAACATTATTATTATAAATAGAACAACAATTGTTCTTAATTATAATACCAAAAATTTTATTGTCCAACAATAAAATGGAAATAATGTTTTCAACGAGAACTAGAATACAATAACAACTTATTGACTTAATAGATTTGCCCGTAGGCAGTGCTAAACTATAAGTTTCTATGGCTAATGTTGCAACCTTTGCTTCATTTCCCACACATAAGATTATTTATCTTTGTTTAGCTTTTTACTTCTTGGTCCCTTCATAAATCTATATTTATGATAACCAAAGTCGATATCCAATATCCAAGTAGAACCTTGACTTAAAGAAAAATTTATTTTAAATCATGAACAAATTTGTATTTATAACCGAAACTTCACTAAGCTTCTTTGGTTAGTCTCTGCAAGATGCTTCCAGCAGCTTTTTTCCAAAGGTCCAAAGCTTATAGCGGTGGAAGCAAACTCCTTTGCTATCCGTGATCGCTTTTGTTCTTATTATCCTTTGTTTATGCCTTTCTATTTACCTTCTTTGAATCGCTCTTCTTTTCGGAAGATCCTTTGGCCCCTACCAAGAAGACATGGTCTTTCTTGGTTGAAAGTGACTCTCATCATTTTTCAACATGTTAAGCAAATCAACGGTTTATATCTAGCTTGTTCATATGAAAAATTCACAACAATTGTGAAAGGAGTCCGGAGTGAGTGCAAGATCAAATCTTGGCTCAACTCTCCATCCATGACAAAACCAGGTTGTCATAATTGATCAATCAAATTGATTATGTTAAGAACTTTTTTTGTCTGCATTATAGTGCCATTAGCCATTCTAGATCGGAAAAGCTCCTTAGATATCTCGATATCTATCGGTCCATTTTCCTCACCATCAACTACTTGATGTGCGGGGAATATAGTAGGAGCATCCATAGTTTCATCTCGACGTTGAAGCTCAAGTACTCATAGATGCGAGCATGATGCATTGAGCCAATCGCATCATCTTGGCACTTTCTAAAAGTAGCAATGTCTTCCTCAGAGGCATTGTCTGCAACCATTATAGGGATAGACGTATTAAGGACATAAGATAACTTTTCAGCCATGAGAACTATTCTCAAATTCCTTAACCAATCCGTTTAATTCGGTCCGGTTAATTTAACATTTAATATGCTTCGCAGTGATAGTAATTTAGACACTGTAAAATTCTGTAAATGAATTTGTAATTAACAATATTTTAACACATATTCTTTTATTAATTACCAAAATAAAGTAGGTCTTGTTTTAAATTGGTATCTCTCGCTATTTTCTTCAAACTATATTACCCTCAATATATATAGTTCGGCAAAATCTAATTAAAGATCTGCTAGTGAGAATAAGGATCCCAATTCAAATGTATATAGCCTTGTGGTGACACAACAAACTATATATAAATAAATAGGTAGACAACTTTTGTCAATTACATCAACTATGCAACTCCTTTTCTTTTGCCTCTTAGATTATTTTGATCAAGTGGTGGCACATCTGAATCAAAATTATCCAAGTTAAGTCCGACCTAGCACTCCATATATTCAAAAAAGAAAAATAAAATCCTTGTGGTAACACAACAAAACAATATTGTTCAATTTTCTTTATAAGCATCAAATGTGATAAATTAACATCTTAAATACTTAATACTTGCCTTGTGGTGACACAACAAACTCATATTAAATATTTAATACTCTATTAATTTTATCATGCTAGAAGAAAGCTGACGCTCGATATTCCAAATATCTTTGAACGCTTAGGACTTAATATAAATTTTTTTTGAGGGTTTTGTTATAAATTTGTCTCATCTTGTTTAGCTGCATTTACATATATATATATAAAATACGCGTCATATATTAATTAACATGCAAAGCATGTTTGCATAATATATAATATATATAGTATAAGCATGCACATATAGAATACTATATTCTACCCGAATTGATTATGGACTTTTATTCTAGTTTGGTTCACTAGAGCCACCGAGTGAACCAAAAGGTCAAACCCTTGGGGGTGCAAGAAATAATATTTAAATATAACTATTACATTTAAATCCTGCTCCATTACAAACGGGTCTTCAAGCGCCTCCTTGCTCCTTGATCTCCAATTTTCAAAATTAATTCTAACTATTCCTATTACAAAACTATTTAAAAATAAATAGAAACCTTGATCGCAAATCGAGGGAAGTACATAGGAGGAGATAGAATTTACATTCGTAAAAATTAGAGAAGACGAGGTACGCAGAATTCCCATTTAATAAAACCCATACATTCATGCATCCAACTAAAATAAAATCCAATCACATCGTCAATAGTCCATAATCAATCCCATTTATTATCATACACATCATCATATGCATCAATAAATAACATTCATCTTATGAATAATAAACATTTAATATATATATTGATATCATTTAATGGGCAAATTTAGTTAGTATAAAATCTAATTTTGAATCAAATTAAACTCCTTTATTTTAATTCAAATTTAAATTAAAATAAAACTATTTTATTTTAATTTATCCAATTTTGAATAAAATAAACTATTTTATTTTAATCAAAATTTTAATCAAAATAAACTCCTTTATTTTAATTAATTATGGAATCCAATTCCATTTAAAAAAAAATTCCTTTATTAAAGGTAACACGGATTCTCTTTCTATTCACAAATAAACTCCTTTATTTTGAATAATATGAAATCATATTTCATATCTAAATAAACTCCTTTATTTAAGAAAATTAGGATTCTCTTTCCTATTCACAAATAAACTCTTTTATTTTGAATAATATGAAATCTTATTTCATATTTAAATAAACTCCTTTATTTAAGGAAACACTTTAATCCAATTTCAACTCCAATTAGTTATCATGGAATCAAATTCCAACTCTAATTAGTTAGCATGAAATTTAATTTTAAAATTAAAATAAACTTTTTATTTTAAGATTAAAATGAACCTTTTATTTTAAAATTAAAATAAACTTTATTTTAATTCTAAAATTATTATGAATAATATATATATATATATATATATATATATATATATATATATAACTATTATATATATATATATATAACCTATATATATATATATATATATAGTATATATATAGGCATTAACGTGACATAAGCACGCTCACCTTGTCTCATAATATGATTCTAATACGAATGCTGTAACATTATAGTATATATATATATATATATATATATATAGTATAATTCCGTGCATGTTGTAACATTATAGTATATATATATATATATATATATATATATATATATATATATATATATAATTAATTCCAGCACTTTAGCATATAAATAACCGAAGCCTATTTCTCCCTTTTATGCAAGACATAAACCAAATCCTGCTAACTTGGGCCACGTGTTCACCCCTTGAAAACGCTGCCGGTTATATTATACCAAAATATAATATATGAAATATCATATAATCCTGACTTCCTTTTAAAAGGAATCCGCGTGAAACACGGTTTTTTTTTTTTTTATTTTAAATTTTATACAATAAAATTATGCCCAATTAAATTGTTCTAAACACATATCAATATACATATCAAATTTTGAACAATTAATAATTTGCAAAAAAGTTTGGCTCTGATGCCACTGTTAGGTTTGTAATATTCATGAACGCAATCAAATTGCACAAAATTAAGCGGAAGCGTGTAAAATCAGAGTTTAAAAATTTACAAACCATATACACGGATCACCCTTTATGCATAATTATTAATTAAACGAAAAGATAAAGAATAAAATCATACCCTTGAAGATCGAGCTTACTCAGGTACAAGTTCACCTCCAAATCCTTTCGCGTTCAACTTGAATCCACCGGGGTTTTGTTCCTTCCTTTGATCAACGTTAGCCACCCATATGTTTGGCCTCTAGAGGTGATCCACCAAGGAAAAAATAAAGATTCAAGAAGATGGGTATTTGGCTAAACCCTAGTTTTTCTATCCCTATAGAAAAAGAGCGTACTCTCCCAACTATTGAAATTATGTCGTTGTAAAAGTCAACAACCCCCTCACCCATAATAAGACTCATCTTATTTATAGATGCGGGCAACCCACCTTAACAATTAAGGAATTGGGATTTATTTAATTAATTAAATTCTTTTAATTAATTAAGCTCCCTAATCTTATTAGGGATAATTAATTAAACTCCTTTAACTAATTTTCCTTCCTAATCCAATTAGGAATAAATGAGAGTACTTGTATTAAATTAATTCCTAAACTTTTTTAGAAATTAAAATAATAATAATAATAATTGTAATAATATTAATAAGACTCCTCTTATTAATTTATATTTAATATTTCTAAAATATTAAATAATAATATTAAGCTATTTAATTTATTCTATCACCATAGATTAAATTAAATATACTTAACATATTATTACGATTATGCCATTAACTTCTTAAATAATTATTCTTCCTTTTATGGTGTGACCCTTTAGGTTCTCCATATTAAACCTATTGTGAATAAATTAATTAGAACAATTCTAATCTTATTTAAATAAATAAATTAAACAATTAATTTATTTAAATAAATAATATTTATTCTACAATAGGATAAGCCTCCCTAATGATCAACGACTTTCCGTATAATATAGATTTCAACATTAATCATAAAAGAACCTTTGAGTAAATAGTTACTGCATAATTCAATCTTTCCACCATACAATGTCCCAATTAAATATAAGACATGGAATTACTCACAAGTCTTATTTTATTTAATTATATGTATT
The DNA here is from genome assembly GCA_020205615.1 of Panax quinquefolius. Lineage (NCBI taxonomy): Eukaryota > Viridiplantae > Streptophyta > Magnoliopsida > Apiales > Araliaceae > Panax > Panax quinquefolius. The sequence goes on from CM035169.1 coordinate 66,819,840, forward strand.
TCGACTCTTAAATGCCCAACTCCAAATAATGCAAATTAGAAACTCCTTTCTAATTTCATTCTCGCCTTAACCAAGGACTCACAAGGTTGTCATTTATCTAATCACATAGACATTTCTCTTCTTTATTAGAAGTGGTAGATTCTTTATCGATCATACATTATCTTCGTGTACAACTTATTATACCCAAGCATACCCTTTGATATACCCTAAGGGTCTTAAGGAAAAAGTCAAAGTATAACTCATCATACACAAGATACTATGATGATCTCAAGTCCAAGGATTATTTGTACTACTATCACTACAGGAATTCCTATTGACAGGCAAGTAAAACTCCATTAGGTATTCCTTAGTGAGCCACGCTCGATGAACTTATTCTCTAATAAGCACCTACATACTTGCTTCAAAGTGTCTCCACACAAATGATCATGAGATCAATCATCCTCATCCAATGAGCAAGCAACGATGTACCAATCTATCCTGATTCACTAATCCCCAATTTAGTAATCCAATGATTGGGAACTATTTTAGTTTTAAGCTTTCTAAGAATTTAGATCTCATTAGAATGATCATCATCATTATTCTAAAAGCATTGCTTAAAACTATGGATTTATCACATATTATAAAACAAAGATCATGTAGATAATTAAAAGCCTTTAATAAATTAATACTTTTATTAATAAATTAATAAGATTGTTACAAAGTATATGCTTTATCATCAAACATGATTGGCTTGTGTGCATATTACTTTCAAAGAGACCCCGATTTTATCAATAAAGATTTAAATTTTGTCGAAATAATTTTTAATATTATGGTGTGAATTTGAGATAATATTATAGTTGTAAGGCGATTTTATAAATTTTGCAAAGTATGCAAGTGGTTATATTATATTCGATTGGTTGGGGAATATTCGGTTTAGCAGGGAATATTCGTATAACTACCAATCATTGGTGGACCTCATTAATGTAATTATTGCTCGGATTGAGAAAACGACAAAAATATTTTATTGAAATAACTACGAAAGTTTTACCGTTGATACCGTTGAACTACTTGGTAGTAAAAGTACAATGAATACGTGTGGTCAGCATAAGTAGCACATGGTATTGATTATCGATGCTTATGTGAGAAGTCACTCGGTTTGATTCCATTATCATTTATTAATAATATGAATTATTATAGCGATAATGACGCTTTTGTTTTATTCAGTATTATTAACGTAATAAAAACAGTAAACATCTTTTATATAAAATGTAATACTTTATTAAAGTTATTCTATAAATAAAATATATTATATTTTATTATGCATAGTGTTGCATAGTGTTTTGCATAGTGTTTTGCATAGTGTTGCATAGTAAAATGTTTTTATATAAATAAAATATATTATATTTTATTTAAAAGATTTTGCTTTAAATATGGACCGTCAGATTAAAGTAAATCAATCTGGACCGTTCATGGATTAATTACTATGCATTCTATTTTCCTATAAATAGAAGCTCATTCCTTCATTATTTTCTTACGAATTCACCGAAACTCTAGAGAGAGAAACTATAGAGAGAAAGAAGAAAAGTATTCTGCTACTTCACTTTGCCAATATTAAGTTCTTCTAAGGTAAGGGATATTATTTGTTGTACTGTAAGGGGTGTTATTCTTTCTTATTCATGAAGAGAACTTCATTATTCCATTCTTTATTATTCTGTTGGAATAACTCAGATAATGCTGTGATACCCTATACTTGGTGAAATCCTCTCATTATTCCATTCTTTATTATTCTGTTGGAATAACTCAGATACGCCAGATACCCTATACATAATCAGATACGTGGTTTACCCTATACTTGGTGACATTCTTCTATTATTCATTGGAACATCCTGTGCGTGTGTTTTACTCCTAATTCTGGTTCCGCCATTTATTATTATTCTATTGGACATCCTCATGCATGTGTTTTACACCCAGACCGGTTCCGCTTTTTATCATTCTCATTGGAATATCCTATTCACATTGTTTTACACCGGATCCGGTTCCATCTTTATTATTCTCATTGGAACATCCTCACAGTGTGAATTTCACCGACCGTTCTCATTATTATTATTCATTGGAATAACTCTGCCTATGCAATGTACCGCATGCATGGTGATTTCCTTTGTTATTCCATTCTTTATTATACCCAAATAAGTTAAAACTTTGACTTATATACTCCATGAAATTAGTAGAATATTCTTGATATTTGCGTTTCATCTAGTATCTTTCATGGAAATATTCTTCCGATCATTCTTGAATTTTACTCTACAAAGCAAAGATCATGTTGACAATTTGGACGTTATTAGTTCCTGAATAAATTAATTCGTGAACTTGTTTTATTGAATTATTATGTCATTGTTATCATCCTCATGTTATATTATGTTATCTTTGGCTTACGTACATAGATGAACTTAGTATGATTATGACCAGGGATCATTCGGTATAATCATGGCTTGTTATAAATGATGTGATAAAAGTCCTCAAAGGGCTCTGTAATGCAAAGGATGGATAGTTTTTGGTATGATTATGACCAGGGGTGATTCGGTATAGTCATGACCATTGATAATTTGATGAAAATCATTGACCGTGGTACAGGGATGATTAGATATTGTGGTTTATTCATTAAACTGAGTCTTAGTGATAAAAATTTATGAAAACCTTTTAAAACCTAAAAGATAGTAGACTTTATTTTCTACTTGACTCTTTTAATGGATTGCATATTCTCGCCGCAGCTTAAACCGTTGTCTATTATATTTTATCGCTTTAACATTGTTGAAGACTATTGATAATTTATTCTGCATTATCTTAGTTATAATATTTCTTACTGGGCTAGTTGAGCTCACCCTTTCTTTCACTGTTCTCTTCAGGAAATGAGAATATAGCTGGGACGAGTCGGGGAAAAGAGTGATGGTCCCAAGATAGCATTAGTAGTCCTCACTATTCATTAAATAGTGTGACAATAAATGTAATGAGGACTCCTAAGTATGGATATTGTCTAAATGACAATATTCATATTAGAACTCTCGCTTATATGTCATCGTATTACACCTACGGCATGTATAATTAAGTTTGTATTTGAATTTATGTACCATGTAAGTGGCGACCCAAGATGGGTGACGTATACCTAATTTTGGGGGCGTCACACTACAGGCCAAAGATATTCATTTGTATCACCAGTTGTTCATGTTCATCTCAACACCTGCTAATCTTTGCACTACGGGCCAAAGATATTCATTAGGTAATCATTCATCTTTGCACTACAGGCCAAATATATTCATCAGTTAATCATTCATCTTTGCACTACAGGCCAAAGATATTCAGTAATATCATCATTTAGGACTGAGGATGATGAAAAATATTTTAAAGGAACGAATCTAGTGAAACAAAATAACAAATGTTAGATATTCGTATTACAGTTTATCCAAGATCAATAATACTCCATAATAACCAATTTCGAAGCAAAATTCAAGAATAAAGATCAAAACATGGATACAATCAAAGATAGTAACCATAATAGACATCTTGGACAAAAAGAAGAAAATTTCATTTTTCGGTGAATAGTGCCGTATTCGTGAATAGTGCCATATACGTGAATAGTAACCCCGACATAAAAGGTTCCAAATTTGATAAAAAAATTCAAACCAATATTTTGGCATAATGATATTGAAGAAAATAATATCATTTAAGAAGAAATAACATCCATTACCTCAAAAAGATAGTACTTCTGACTGGAATACTGGATATAGTGCTGAAAGAACTTGCACCGTATAGCAACACTCAAAGTATCTAAATGCTAACAAAATACACTCGATAATATAGAGAGAGAAAGAGAGAAAACTTGTTTCTGGTGTGATTTTCAATTCTAACTTAGCCCTCTATTTATAGGAAAGTATTAGCACGCCAAGCGCATTTCTTGACTCAAGAACTTGATGGCTTTACTCGCTACTATTCCCACCCACCATATTTGAAATAAAATTCAAAGACATTTCTTCACCAACCACAAGTGGAGCCCACTCAATTCTAGAATTTTCCACCAAAATCATTTATAAACCTAATTTCAATCACCACCTCTTAAAATTCATAACAAATCATACGCTCATTTTTAATTCGCTCAAAATTTGTGGACATATACTCAACTTATATATGTATAACATATCCAAAAATCACAACGGTCCAATGGTCGGATTAAAAATTATAACTCTTGCAATATATCTCAAAAACCACTGGTTTGATTTTTAATACCTCCAATCCTACAAAATACTGATAAAACACCTCAACATTAATTCCTTCATTGATAACCACATAAATAAATCCATCATTTATATCCACATAAAATAAATATTTCCTTATCATATAAATCAATAATTAATTATTCACAAATAATATTACAGAATCACAATAATGACAAAACCGTGTAGTTCCCTGTGAAAGTGGGGCTTTCCAATAAGGATTTCTCCTTCATCAAGCCGCCGCAATTAGGTGACCAAACCTCTCCTCGATGTAACTTTCTAGAAATTGCCAATAATGCTATCTAATAATATTATTCCAAATAATATGAATTATTGATCCGATAATGGAGATGATGTGCGATGACAATTATCAAACAACAATAATATAAATATCAACGTAGCAATTATCAATCAATAAAATAAAATACCGAATAAAGAATTCATCGTGACATTTATTGAGTAGTGCCTTCTAACGTAAGGATCAATAATTTAAAAATATTATGCAATACCATCGCATATCGCGCAACAACGCCAGACATCAGATTTTAACCACCGGGTACTCCAACAAGGTTAATAAAGAATAACTTTCTGTTGTTATTTATAAAAACTCAAACTTGTCGCTTTTCTTCATCCGAATAGCTTATCCGTTATGGGGCCCACAAATGGTCAAGACTGTCGTTTAATATTCCCCACGTAAAGAATATTCTACGACCAAACAATTATTCCCCAACACAATGAATATTTTATAACCACTTGCTTATTTTGAAAATTTACACATTTCACCCATAACCAAAGTATTATATCAAATTAATACCTTATTATTCACAATAATAAATAAAGGAAATTTGATTTTATTCATGAAAAAGTTGGGGTCTTACAACCTCCCCTCCTTATGAAATTTCATCCCCGAAATTTACGTGACGCATTCTGGTGTTTTTCAAAAGGTGAGGATACCTCGCTTTCATTTCTGATTCCAACTCCCAGGTCATCTCTTCAATAGCATGGTTTCTCCACAAAACCTGAACTTGTGGTATAACCTTCGTGCGTAGGACATGCTATTTCCTATCCAAGATCTTAATAGGTACCTCCTCGTACGTTAAATCTTCAGCTATCTCGTCTGGTTCTAACTCAATAATGTGGTTCGGGTCTTTAACATATTTACGAAGCATAGATATGTAAAAAACATTATGAACACGAGACATACTTGGAGGTAATGAGAGTCTATAGGCCACATTTCCTATTCGATCGAGGATTTCAAATAAATCGAAGGCTTGAGCTTTCTACTCTTCATCGACTCTTACTTCTAGAATAACGCATTCTTGCACCTTCTTCTTTATATTCATCAGCTCCAGTGTGTACCTTGAGCGGTTTTAACTTTAGCAATTAAAGTCGATTCTACTCGTATATTTAACATCATAATGTGGGTACTTGGAGCCTTTAACTCTATCTCCATCCTTTGTAAGTTATACAAAATAGGTCTTTGTGTTCGACAATATCGCACTTGTACTTACATACGACCTTCTACTCAACGCGTCAGCTACTACGTTCGCTTTTCCAGGATGGTATGGTCAGAACAGGTTCCGAAATGAGTCGCATCTTGAGCTCTTGGAAAATCTTCTCGCATTCCTCGCTTCATACGAATTTTGTATCTTTCCGAGTTAGCTAAGTTAATGGATTAGTGATTCGAGAAAATTCTTCCACAAATCTCCGATAGTAACCAGCTAAGCCTAGAAAGCTAGATATTTTGATTACTGACTTAAGTTTCTCTCAACTGTGACTCATATCCCAATCTTCGATAGCACGTCATAATAGCACCTATTGTTTTACTACCAAACAAATATAGCGTCCCCTACGGAGAGTCTGGCTTTGGTGCATTCCACAAAGGAAGTTACCAGATAGAGGCTTGAGTACCAACTCTTGTAGTTGGGTTTTTAACTCCTGAAGTTTAATAGGAGCCATTCGATAAGAGATTTTAGAAATGGGATTTGTACCGGGTTCAAAGTCGATACAAAATTCAATATCACGCTCTGGGGGTATGCCAGGAAATTCTTTAGGAAATACGTTAGGAAATTCACTAACAACAGAAATATCATTCAAATTTGACGTATTTTTGTTTAAATCCATGAAATAGACAAAGAAAGCTTGACATCCGTTTTTCAATAAACGAATGGCTTTATGGCTTGATATGAAAGTGTTTGACTTTAATGGTTTGGTTGCTTGAATTCGCATAACAGGTTAGTTAGGAATATGAAAACTAACAACCTTACAAAAACAATCAATTTTGGCATGATGAGTGGTTAACCAATCAATTCCTAAAATCACATCAAAAGCAAGTATCTTTAAAGAGATAAGATCAACAAGTAATGTGATTATGCCCATTTGGATCAAACAAGATTTATAAATCGTGGATATGATAATAGTTTCTCCTAATGGAGTCTCCACAGATAAGTCAAAGTCTAATTTCTCCAGAGTCAAGTTTAAACGTTGAGCACAAGCAGAAGAAATAAAAGAGTGGGTAGAACCGGTATCCAATAAGGTATAGACTTTGAAAGAATTTATAAATAACTTACCCGTGCTAACTTCGTTCGGGTTACTCGCTCTATGAGAAGTCACGAAAAACGCTCTTCCTAAAACCACCGACTTTATTTTGTCCGTATCCACCTTTGGTGCCACCGTCCCAACTGGACTTGATTTCGCTACAGGACAAAATCGAGCTATGTGACCGTTTTTTCCACAACTAAAACATATCTTGGAAAGTCGTGAACAGCTTTGACTTATATGTCCTCTTCTCTCGCATCTCAGTAGCATCTAATCGGCGGCAATGTTTCTCCTCCCTAGAGTTTGTTACTTGGTGTTGGTGCCATGCCACGACGCCTTCCGTCATCGTTAAACCTTCTCTTCTTGAAATTTCCACTTGAATCATTTCTTCTATTATCTTAGCTATGATTACCAATCAAGTGGTTACCATTTCTGAATGATAATTTCCTCCACGATGGTTATCATTGTTCATGATCAAGCTGCCACCGAGACGATTATTATCGTGTTGTTGGTCGTTATCCTTCGGTTGGGCTGGCTCATTATCGCGCTCCAATAACTGAGTCCTATTCACTACATCTGAATATAAACAAAGTTTGTGAGAAATGAGGTATTAACGTATTTCAGGTTTCAAACCTCGCAGAAACATTCGCGTCATTCTCTCCTCATTATCAACCAAATGGGATGCAAATCGGGACAACTCGGCAAACTTAGCTTCGTACTGCGACACGTTCATATTGTTTTGTTCCAGCTTGATGAACTCAACCTCCTTCATGTGACAAATACTTTCGGGAAAGTACTTGTCATTGAATAGTTTCTGAAATGTTTCCCAAGACATGCCGAAAAGGGCTGGTCAAGTACGCTTCATGCACTCCCACCAATAGTCCGCCTCACCGCGGAACATAAATGTGGCGAATGGAACCTTCTGTTCCTCCGTGCATCCAAAGACATCGAATATCTTGGTAATTTGCTTGATCCACGTTTCCGCCTTGATCGGATCTGGCATTCCCTGAAATTCTGGTGGTCCCAAATCTTTGAACTGTTTGGCTGTAACAAACTGCGCATTGCTAGCATTTCCACCCGTATTTTGTGCACGAGTCTCCCTCGTCTGGTTTTGCATAAACTGCAAAAAGCTTTTAAACATCCCATCATTCATCATTTGTTCGGTAGCATTGTTTACAGGAGGAATATTGCCTTCCCGTTGCACGTTCCCCTGGTTTTTAACTAAAGGTTGTTCCATAGTCTCATACACTCCATTGTTAACGTTCTCAGCAGCCATTCTTAAATACTACCATAAAATAAGGGTTAATTAAACAAATTAACATATCACATAATATCCCTATATTATGACTGACCAACAAATAAGCTTAGATAAGACACACTAGCGAAGGATTTACTCATCTCTCCCCTCCTAGTTCTATTCCCCGATCTCCGCCGGAGACCATATCCCTAAGCTTTGATACCAACTGTGATGCCCCCAAAATAGGTATACAACACCCATTCTGAGTCGCCAAATACATGGTACAGAAAGCAAACTATAACTTCAATAATACAATTATCTTGCAAAATACGACAACACATATTGTGAGTTTAAATACAAATATTGTATACTAGAGAGTATACAAACTCAAAAGAAGTCCTCATTACAATTATTCAAACACTATTTTACAGAAATAGTGAGGACTGCTAAAACATCTTTCTAGAACCATCACTCCATATGTGACGCCCCCAAAATTAGGTATACATCACCCATCTTGGGTCGCCACTTACATGGTACAGAATTTAAATACAACTTAATACATAAATCGTGAGTTTAAATACAAATATCGCTCTACTAGATATTATACAAACTCAAAAAAGGAGTCCTCATTACAATTATTATCACACTATTTTACGTAATAGTGAGGACTACTAATGCTATCTTCGTGACCATCACTGCTTCCCCGACTCGTCCCAAATTATATTCTCATTTCAAGAAGAGAACAAAGAAAGAAAGGGTGAGCTCAACTAGCCCAAGAAGAAATATTATGACTATGATAATGCGTAATAAATTATCAATAGTCTTCAAAATGTTAAACCGATAAAATACAATAGACAACTAGTTTAACTGCAATGAATATGCAATCCATTAAAAGAGTCAAGTAGAAAATAAAGTCTACTATCTTTTAGGTTTTAAAAGGTTTTTCATCATCATTTATAGTCGAGACTCACTTTAATAAATATTCCACATCATCGAATCACCCCTCGCACTACTGACCAAGGATATTCTTTAGTATCACGACCACAATTATTCATGCACTACGGGCCAAGAATATTTGTGTATTCATTAATGGTCATGATCATGCCAACAATCATCCATCAATGCACTACTACCAATCGAGGATTTTTATCACATCATTTGTAACATTACTACCATGATTACACAAATAGTCTCTCGGTCATAATCATACCAAGTCCATCTATGCACTACAAAACACGTATGACTTTCAAAAAATATAAACATGAGGATGATGACAATGATATAAGAATTCAATAAAACAAGTTCAAGAATTATTTTATCCAGAATTATTAACGCCCAAATTGTCAACATGATACTGCTTTTTTAGAGAGTAAAATTCAAGAATGATCGTAAGAATATTTCCATGAAAGATATCGGATGAAACGCAAATATCAAGGATATTCTACTAATTTCATGGAGTATAGAAGTCAAAGTTTTAACCAACTAGGTATAATAAAGAATGGAATAACAAAAGAAATCACCATGCATGCGATAGATCGCATGCATGTGAGTTATTCCAATGTAATAATAAATAAAGGAACTGTGTCGTGAAATTCACAATCGACAGATGTTCCAACAGAATAATAAAGATGGAACTGCATCCTGTAAAACACATGATAGGATATTCCAACAGTATAATAAAGACGGAACCAGTCTTGTAAAACACACGCATGTGATGTTCCAATGTAATAATAAAGACGGAACCAGTCCCAAAAACACACGTGATAGGATGTTCCAACAGAATAATAAAAAGATTTTAACCAGTCCTGTAAAACACACGCATGTGATGTTCCAACAGTAATAATAAAGATTTTAACCAGTCCTGTAAAACACACATGTGCATGTGATGTTCCAATGTAATAATAAAGATTTTAACCAGTCCTGTAAAACACACGATGTGATGTTCCAATGTAATAATAGAAGAATGTCACCAAGTATAGGGTAAACCACGTATACAAAGTTATTCCAACATTATAATAAGCAATGGAATAACAAATGCTTCTCTTCATGAATAAGAAAGAATAACACCTCTTACTTTTGGTAGAGAGATTGAATATCGCAGCGGTAGTAAACAAAATACTTCTTTCTCTCTTATTCTTTCTATACTTTCTCTCTATAGCTTGAATGAATTCGTGAAAAATAATGAAGCCCTAGGCCTCTATTTATAGAAGATTTCTATCTTAGCACCTCTTAGTGTGAAAAGGCAAGTGGCTTCGACGAATCGGTTCGACGCTCGTAATGTGAAACGACAAGTGGTTCGACCTTTGGTAAAGGTAATTACTATTAACGAAGGTAAATACTATCGACGAAGGTAAATACTATTCACAAGGGTAATTACTATCACGTGAAGGTAATTACTATCGATTTAAGGTAAATACTATTCACAAGGGTAATTACTATTGACGAAGGTAAATACTATCGACGAAGAGACTCTTAGATGATGACATATACGAGCCCCCCCATAAAATAATCAAACTTACCACAAATCATAACACATATTTAATCTTTCAACAATTATTAATCATTTATAACTTGTCGTCTCAATTATTGATTTAATACTATAACATATTATATGTATGATACTGTGACAATAATTGAATCAATAATATAAGAGATATGATGCAAAGAATTATCATAGTAATAATTGAGCATAAATGAAAGTGACTTCTTACGTAAGCATCAATAATCAATACCGTGCTACTATGCAACCACGCCAGACATTTTACTTTTACCACCGGGTAGTTCAATGCTTTTAACTGAAACCTCCCATAAGTTATTTTTATAAAAATATTTTTGTCGCTTTTCTCAATCCGACAATAATGTTGTGGGGTCCACCAATGATTGAGCCATCAGTACGAATATTCCTAACAAAAGAATATTCCCCACCAAACGAATATTTTATAACAACTTGCATACTTTGCAAAATTTATAAATATTACCCACAACTATAACATTATATCAAATTTATTCCATAATATTCAAAAATAATATTTATAGAAAAATTCATCTTTATTTATAAAAGTCGGGTCTTACAACCTCCCCTTCTTTCTTATGAAATTTCTCCCTCGAAATTAGGGTATGTACACTGTATGTCAAGAGGTAAGGATACCTTGATTTCATTTCGATTCTAACTCCCAAGTCATTTCCTCAACATCGTGGTTCCTCCACAAAACTTTGACTTGAGGTATAACCTTGAGCGTAGAATATGTTCCTTCTTATCCAAAAATTGAACAGAACCTCTTCATACGTCAAAATCTTCCGCTATTTCGTCCTGGTTTCTAACTCAATAATATGGTTCGGGTCTTTCACATATTTACGTAATATAGATATGTGAAAAACGTTATGAACACGAGACATATTTCAAGCAGAAAAAAGCGAGTCTATAGCCACGCTTCCTACTCGATTGAGGATTAAAATGGACCGATGAATCGAGGATTAAGTTTTCCTCTCTTTCCAAATCTTGTAACTCCTTTCCATGGAGCAACTCTTAACAACACATGATCTCCTATATCGAATTCCACGTCCTTTCGATGAAGATCAGCATAACTCTTTTGTCGATTTTGTGAGGTTTTTATACGTTGTCGGATCATTTGAATCTTTTCCGTAGTCATACGTACCAACTCCGGTCCCAACAACGTTGCTTCACCCACCTCATCCCAGCATACTGGAGAATGACACTTTCTTCCATACAATGCTTCGAATGGAGCCATGCCAATACTTGCTTGATAACTGTTGTTGTAGGAAAACTCCACCAATGGTAAGAACTTGTCCCAACTCCCCTTGAAATCAAGGACACAGAGTCTTAATAGATCTTCAAGAGTTTGAATAGTCCTCTCCGATCGTCCGTCTGTCGAGGATGATATGCCGAGCTAAATCGTAAGTCCGTGCTCCATAGCTTTTTACAAACTAACCCAAAATCGTGAAGTGAATCTTGGGTCTCGATCGTAAACTATGGATACCGCAGATACCATGCGCCTTACAATCTCGCTTATGTACATACGAGCAAGACGATCAAGTGTATAAGTTTCTCAGATTGGTAAGAAATGAGCGACTTGGTTAATCTATCAACAATGACCCAAATCGCATCAATGCCTTGAGAAACCTTAGGAAGACCGTAGTGAACGAAATCCATGGTAATGTGCTCCCACTTCCATTCGGAATTTCAAGTGGTTGCAATGGACCTTTTGGTACTTGATGTTCCGCTTTAACTCGCTGACAAGTTAGACACCTTGAGATAAACAACGCTATCTCTCTCTTCATATTGCTCCACCAAAATGTATGATTTAATATCATGATACATTTTGGTACTCCCAGATGGATTGCAAATGGTGTGTTGTGCGCCCATCATGATATTATACTTTAAATCGTGGTCGTTAGAACACAAAGTCCGGAGTTGACTCAAGTATTCCTTCTTCATCGATTCTTGCTTCCCAAGATAGCACCTTCTTGCACTTTCTTCTTCATACGCATCGCCTCCAGTGTCCGTAGCTTGAGCAGCCTTTTAACTTTATCGATTAAAGTCGGTTCTACTCAGATACTCGCTATCATCACACGCGTCCCCTCGAGTCTTTAACTCTATCTCCATCCTTTGTAAGTCACACAAATGGGCTCATATATTGACAATATCGCACTTTTCGTGCATATGATTTTCTACTCAATGCGCCGCCTACCACGCTCGCTTTTCCAGATGGTATTGGATGGTATGATCATAATCTTTCAATAGCTCAAGCCAACGTCGTTGTCGCATGTTGAGTTCCTTTTGAGTGAAGAAATATTTGAGGCTTTTATGATCCGTAAAGATCTCCACTTTCTCCCCATACAAGTAATGCCTCCAAATTTTAAGTGAAGATAACAAATGCTAACTCTAGATCATGAGTAGGATAATTCCTCTCATATTCTTTGAGTTGTCGCTAGGCATAGGCTATAACTTTCCATGTTGCATAAGAACACATCCCAACCCTTTGCTCAAAGCATCATCAGAGATGACAAATCCTCCGAGCCGATGGTATTGTCGTAACAGTCTTGAAATAAGTCTCCTCTTGAGTTCTTGAAAACTCTTCTCACATTCTTCGCTTCCAACCAACTTTGTATCTTTCCGAGTCACCGAAGTCAATGGAGTAGCGATTCGAGAAAATCCTTCCACGAATCTCCGATAATAACCAAATAAACCGAGAAAGCTACGTGCTTTCGCCATCGATTTAGGTTGTTCCCAACTTTGAATAGCTTCAATCTTTGCTTTGGGTCAATAGATATTCCATGACTTGATACCACGTGCCCAAGGAATGCTACTTCTTCAAGCCGTAACTCACATTTCTTCAACTTGGCATAAAGCTTATATTCACGGCTTTTGGAGTGTCGACCTCAAGTGTTGCTCACGATCTTCACGGCTTTTGGAATAAATAAGGATGTCATCAATAAAGACGACCACAAAGTGATCTAAATATTCCTTGAATACTCGGTTCATCATATCCATGAAGGCAAAGAGAGCATTAGTCAATCCAAAGGATATGACTAGGAATTCATAATGCCCGCATCGAAGTTCTCGAAAGCGCCTTTGGAATGTCACGGTTCTAATCTTCAATTGGTGATATCCTAACGAAGATCAATCTTTGAAAAGAATTTGGCTCCTTGCAACTGGTCAAACATGTCATCAATACGTGGCAATGGATACCTATTTTTGATGGTGACATGATTCAACTCCCGATAATCAATACAAAGTCGCATACTCCCATCTTTCTTCTTCACGAATAGAATAGAGCACCCCAAGGAGAAGTACTAGGACGAATAAAGCCAATGTCTAACAATTCCTCGCAGCTGGGTCTTTTTACTCCTCGAAGTTCAATAGAGCCATTCGATATGGGGCTTTGGAAATAGGTTTTGTACCGGGTTCAAGGTCGATACAAAATTCAATTTCACGCCTGGGGTAGGCCAGAAGTTCTTCTGAGAATACGTCAGAAATTTATTAACAATAGAAATATCGCTCAAAACCGACGATTTTTGTTTAAATCATGATATGAGCTAAGAAAGCTTGACATCCGCTTTTCAATAAACGAATAGCTTTATGGCTTAAGATGACCGTGATTTATTTTAATGGTTTGGTCGTTTGAATTCGCATAATAGGTTGATTAGGAATATGAAAGCTAACAACCTTACAAAAACAATCAATTTTTGCATGATAAGTAGTTAACCAATCAATCCTTTAGAATCACGCCAAATGCAAGTATTTTTAATGAAATAAGATCGACAGTAATGTGAGGGTACCGATTTGAACCAATCAAGACTTATAAACAAAGTGGATGTAATGAAGGTTTCTCCCAACGGAGTTTCCACAGATAAGTCAAAGTCTAATTTCTCCTGAGTCAAATTTAATCGATGAGCGCAAGTAGAGAAATAAAAGAATGGGTAGAACCCAGATCAAATAAAGTATAGACTTCATTAGAGTTTATGATAAGCTTACCCGTGATGACCTCATTCGGATTCCTTGCTCTTTGGGAGGTCACAACAAACGCTCTCCTTGCACTATTCGGTTTTGAATTTTCGGAATGGCCTTTGGTGCTTCCATCCTAGCTGAATTTGTCTTCTGATGAACGACAAAATCGAGCTAAGTGACCTTCTTCCACAATTATAACATGCTTTGACTAAGATGACGCAGCTTTGATCGATATGTCCCTCTCCTCCGCATTTGAAGCATATGATAGGTGGTCTTTCTCCTTCCTTAACAATGGGTGCTTTGTGCCGACGCCTTTCCACCATTGTTGAATCTCCGCTTTCTTGAAATGTCCATTCTTATTGTTTTGGCCTTGATTACCACCGGCGTGGTTACCATATCCGCCTCGCCGATTCCCTCCACGCTTGTTGTCACCGCTTCGATGACTACTCTCCGGTATTATAATTTTGTCACCGCTTCTTTTTAGTTGTGTTGACTCATTATCGCGCCCACTAATCGAGCCCTATTTACAACATCTCAATACAAACACAGCTTTATGAGAAATAAGATGTCGACGATCTCCCGCTTCAAACCTCTTAAAAACATTCGCGCATTCTTTCTTCATTATCCACCAAGTGGGACGAAAACGTGATAACTCCGCAAATTTTGCCTCGTATCATGACACCTGGCCATATTGTTTTGCTCCAACTTGATAAATTCCACCTCCTTCATGTGGCGAATACTTTCGTGAAAGTATTTGTCGTTGAAACGCCTCTGGAACTTCTCCCAAGATATCTTCAAGACAACAGTTGAGTACGCTTTACCGATTCCCACCAAGAATCCGCCTCTCCGCAAGAACATAAAGGCGTGAAGGGAACCTTTTGCTCCTGAGCATCCCAAGACATCAAATATCTTGTAATCATGCTTTATCCATGCTTCCGCCAAGTGGTTTTGGCTCTCCCTAAACTCCGGTGGTCCCAGCCTTGAATTGTTTAGCGGTGACCGCCGAGAGTTTTTCGTGTTTCCACCTACGCTTTTGGATGAGTCGCTCTCGTTTCTTTGTTGCATAAATCGCATAAAGCCTCCGAACATTTGATCATTCATCATTTGGTCAAGTTGTTGTTGTTTGCATGAGGATCGTCGCCTTCGATGCACATTATCCCGATTATTGATATGTGGTGAATCAACGATCGCTCATACTCCATTGCTATTCTCAACATTCTCGATGTCATTTTCGACATCGCCACAAAACAAAAGGTTAATCGACATGTAACAAATTATCCCTATCTTCCGACCCCACAAATAAAATAGCACATAAACTTAGGTAGGTCATACTAGCGAAGGTATTCCCTGCCTCCCTCCTAGTACTATTCTCACATCTTAGCCGTGGATCATATCCCTAAGCTCGATATTTAAACCGTGACGCCCCAAAATTAGGTATACATCACCCATCTTGGGTCGCCACTTACATGGTACGTAATTTAAATACAACTTAATACATAAACCGTGAGTTTAAATACAAATATCGCTCTACTAGATATTATACAAACTCAAAAAGGAGTCCTCATTACAATTATTATCACACTATTTTACGTAATAGTGAGGACTACTAATGCTATCTTCAGACCATCACTGCTTTCCCAGACTCGTCCCAAATATATTCTCATTTCAAGAGAGAACAAAGAAAGAAAGGGTGAGCTCAACTAGCCCAAAGAAGAAATATTATGACTATGATAATGCGTAATAAATTATCAATAGTCTTCAAAAATGTTAAACCGATAAAATACAATAGACAACTAGTTTAATCATAATGGAATATGCAATCCATTAAAAGAGTCAAGTAGAAAATAAAGTCTACTATCTTTTAGGTTTTAAAAGGTTTTTCATCATCGCTTATAGTCGAGACTCAGTTTTAATAAATATTCCACATCATCGAATCACCCCTGCACTACGGCCAAGGATATTCTTTAGTATCACGACCACAATTATTCATGCACTACGGGCCAAGAATATTTGTGTATTCATTAATGGTCATGATCATGCCAACAATCGGCCCATCAATGCACTACTACCAATCGAGGATTTTTATCACATCATTTGTAACATTACTACCATGATTACACCGAATAGTCTCTCGGTCATAATCATACCAAGTCCATCTATGCACTACAGTGCCATGTATGACTTTCAAAAAAATATAAACATGAGGATGATGACAATGATATAAGAATTCAATAAAACAAGTTCAAGAATTATTTTATCCAGAATTATTAACGTCCAAATTGTCAACATGATACTGCTTTTGTAGAGTAAAATTCAAGAATGATCAAGAATATTTCCATGAAAAGATATCGATGAAACGCAAATATCAAGGATATTCTACTAATTTCATGGAGTATAGAAGTCAAAGTTTTAACCAACTGGGTATAATAAAGAATGGAATAACAAAAGAAATCACCATGCATGCGATGTAGATCAAGCATAAATGTGTTATTCCAATGTAATAATAAATAACTAACCAGTCGTGTGAAATTCACACCGATAGATGTTCCAACAGTAATAATAAAGATGGAACTGCATCCTGTAAAACACACGATAGGATATTCCAATGTATAATAAAGATTTAACCAGTCCTGTAAAACACACGCATGTGATGTTCCAATGTAATAATAAAGATTTTAACCAGTCCTGTAAAAAACACACGCATGTGATGTTCCAATGTAATAATAAAGATGGAACCAGATCCTATGTAAAACACATGTATAGGATATTCCAATGTAATAATAAAGATTTTAACCAGTCCTGTAAAACACACGCATGTGATGTTCCAACAGAATAATAATAAAGATTTTAACCAGTCCGTAAAACACATGATGTGATGTTCCAACAGAATAATAAAGATTTTAACCAGTCCTGTAAAACACGCATGTGATGTTCCAAATGTAATAATAGAAGAATGTCACCAAGTATAGGGTAAACCACGATACAAAAGTTATTCCAACATTATAATAAGCAATGGAATAACAACAGCTTTTCTTCATGAATAAGAAAGAATAACACCCTTACTTTTGGTAGAGATTGAATATCGCAGCAGCCAGTGTAGTAACAAAATACTTCTTTCTCTCTTATTCTTTCTATACTTTCTCTCTATAGCTTGAATGAATTCGTGAAAAATAATGAAGCCCTAGGCCTCTATTTATAGAAGATTTCTAGCTTAGCACCGCCGTGAAAAAAATGAAAAGGCAAGTGGCTCGACGATCGGGTTCGACGCACAGAATGTGAAACGACAAGTGGTTCGGTTCTTCACCGTAAAGGTAATTACTATTAACGAAGGTAAATACTATCGACGAAGGTAAATACTATTCACAAGGGTAATTACTATCGACGAAGGTAATTACTATCGACGAAGGTAAATACTATTCACAAGGGTAATTACTATCGACGAAGGTAAATACTATCGATGAAGAAGAGACTTTAGATGATGACATATGAGCCCCCCCATAAAATAATCAAACTTACCACAAATCATAACACATATTTAATCTTTCAACAATTATTAATCATTTATAACTTGTCGCCTCAATTATTGATTTAATACTATAACATATTATACGATGATACCGTGACAATAATTGAATCAATAATATAAGAGATATGATGCAAAGAATTATCGTAGTAATAATTGAGCATAATGAAAGACTTCTCACGTAAGCATCAATAATCAATACCGTGTGCTACTACGCAACCACGCCAGACATTTTTACTTTTTTTACCACCGGTAGTTCAACAGCTTTAATTGGTAACACCTCCGCCGTTATTTTTATAAAATATTTTTGTCGCTTTCTCAATCCGACAATAATGTTGTGGGGTCCACCAATGATTGAGCCATTGTATTTAATATTCCCTAACAAAAAAATAATATTCCCCACCAAACGAAATATTTTATAACAACTTGCATACTTTGCAAAATTTATAAATATTACCCACAACTATAACATTATATCAAATTTATTCCATAATATTCAAAAATAATATTTATAGAAAAATTCTTCTTTATTTATAAATGCTGGGGTCTTACAACATACCCCGACTAGTTCCTGCTATGTTCTCACCTCCTGAGAAAAATTGAACAAAAGGGGAAATGGTGAGCTCAACTAGCCCAGTAAAGAATATTATGACTAAGATAATATACAACAAATTATAGTTAGTCTTCAACAGGGAAAAATCTGATAAAATATAAAAGACAACAAGTTTTAGATCAACAACTGCAACGGAACAACAATCCATTAGAAGAGTCAAGTAGAGAAAGAATTCTACTATCTTCTAAGATTTAAAAGTCCATCATCAATATTTTATCCCTGTAACAACAATCAATATACATCTTTAATCTAATATTCAGCTTTGCACTACAGGCCAAAGATATTCATTTGTATCACCAGTTGGTCATGTTCATCTCAAAACATGTTCATCTTTGCACTATGGGCCAAAGATATTCATTAGGTAATTAATCATCTTTACACTACAGGCCAAAGACATTCATCAGTTAATCATTCATCTTTGCACTACAGGCCAAAGATATTCAGTAATATCATTATTTAGGACTGAGGATGATGAAAAATATTTTAAAGGAATGAATCCAGTGAAACAAAATAACAAATGTTAGAGATTCGTATTACAGTTTATCCAAGATCAATAATACTCCATAATAATTAATTTCGAAGCAAAATTCAAGAATAAAGATCAAAACATGGATACAATCAAAGATAGTAACCATAATAGACATCTTGGACAAAAAGAAGAAAATTTCATTTTTCGGTGAATAGTGCCGTATTCGTGAATAGTGCCGTATACATGAATAGTAACCCCGACATAAAAGGTTCCAAATTTGATAAAAAAATTCAAACCAATATTTTGGCATAATGATATTGAAGAAAATAATATCATTTAAGAAGAAATAACATCCCTTACCTCAAAAAGATAGTACTTCTGACTGGAATACTGGATATAGTGCTGAAAGAACTTGCACCATATAGCAACACTCAAAGTATCTAAATACTCACAAAATACACTCGATAATATAGAGAGAGAAAGAGAGAAAACTTGTTTCTGGTGTGATTTTCAATTCTAACTTAGCCCTCTATTTATAGGAAAGTGTTAGCACGCCGAAGCAGACTTGACCTGCAACCTGATGGCTTTACCTGCTAGTATTCTCACCCACCACATTTGAAATAAAATTCAGCATATTTCTTCACCAACCACAAGTGGGGCCCACTCAATTCTTGAATTTTCCACCAAAATCATTTATAAACCTAATTTCCGAATCACTCACCTCTTAAAATTCATAACAAATCATACGCTCATTTTTAACGGCTCAAAATTTGTGGACATATACTCAACTTATATATGTATAACATATCCAAAAATCACAACGATCCAACTATTTGATTAAAAATTATAACTCCAAAGAATATATCTCAAAACCACCGGTTTGATTTTTAATACCTCCAATCCGACAAAATACCGATAAAACACCTCAACATTAATTCCTTCATTTATAACCACATAAATAAATCCATCATTTATATCCACATAAAATAAATATTTTCTTATCATATAAATCAATAATTAATTATTCACAAATAATATTACGTAATCACAATAATGACAACCAGTGCTTTTCAGGAAAGAGGGGCTTTCAATAAAGATTTCTACTTATCATGCCGCAATTAGTGTGACCAAACCTCTCCTCGATGTAACTTTCTAGACATTGCCAATAATGCTATCTAATAATATTATTCCAAAAAATACGAATTATTGATCTGATAATGGAGATGATGTCCATTGACAATTATTAAAACAACAATAATATAAATATCAACGTAGCAATTATTGAATCAATAAAATAAAATATTGAACAGTAACTACTGTGACAATTATTGAGTAGTGCCTTCTTACGTAAAGATCAATAATTCAACAATATTGTGCAATACCATGTGCTACTGTGCAATAACGCCAGACATCGTATTTTTAACCAATTTGGGTATTCCAACAAAGTGTTAATGGTAAAAACTATGTCATATTTATAAAAACTCAAACTCATCATTTTCTTCATCCGATGCTTATCCGTTATGGGGCCCACAAATGGTCACTACTGCCGCATTTAATATTCCTGCATGTAAAGAATATTCCACGACCAAACGAATATTCCCCGACACAATGAATATTTTATAACCACTTGCTTATTTTGAAAATTTGCACATTTCACCCATAACCAAAGTATTATATCAAATTAATACCTTATTATTCACAATAATAAATAAAGAAAATTTGATTTTATTCATTAAAAAGTTGGGGTCTTATAACAGACTCCCACCAGTAGTCTGCCTCACCACGGAACATAAAGGTGGCGAATGGAACCTTTTGTTCCTCCGTGCATCCCAAGACATCGAATATCTTGGTAATTTGTTTAACCCACGTCTCTACCTTGATCGAATTCGGCTTCCCAATAAATTATGGTGGTCCCAACTCTTTGAATCTTGCCACATGACAAGTCAAGGTTCTTATCATTTCCACCAGTATTTTCTACACGAGTCTCCCTCGCCTACGGTTTTTCATGAATCTGTAAAAGCTTCTAAACATCACGTCGCTCATCATCCGCCAAGGTGTTGTTTACAGGAGAGAACATTCATTACCGTTGCACGTTCTCCTCATTGGTGAGTAAAGGTGTCTCCACGGTCTCATTCATTCCAATGTTAATATTCTTAGCTGCCATTCTTAAATACTGCCATAAAACAAAGGTTAATTAAACAAATTAACATATCACATATTAACCATATGCTCCGACTGACTAACAAATAAGCTTAGGTATGACACACTAGCGAATGATTTACTCGTCTCTCCCCTCCTAGTACTATTCTCCGATCTCCGCCAGAGACCATATCCCTAAGCTCTGATATCAACTATGACGCCCCCAAAATAGATATACAACACCCATTCTGAGTCGCCAAATACATGCTACAGAAACAACTACAACTTTATTAATACAACTGTCGTGCAAAATACGACAACACTTAAACTGTGAGTTTAAATACAAATATTTTCATCTTGACAATATCCACACACAAATAAGTCCTCATTACAATTATTGATACACTATTTTACAAAATAGTGAGGACTACTAAAACTACTTCTAGAACCATCATTCCCCACCCCGACTAGTACTCGCTACATTCTCGCCTCCTGAGAAAAAAAAAATGGAACAAAAAGGAAAATGGTGAGCTCAACTAGCCCAGTAAAGAACATTATGACTAAGATAATATAGAACAAATTATCGTTAGTCCTCAACATGGAACAATCTAATAGAATACAATATACAACAAGTTTAAATCAATATCCGCAGCGAAAATAATAATTCATTAGAAGAGTTAAATAGAGAATAAAATCTATTATCTTCTATATATGAATTTAAAAGTCCATCGTCAATATTTTATCCCTGTAACACCAATCAACATATATCTGGAATCAAATATTCATCTTTTGCACTCACAGCCAAAGATATTCATCGATTAGTCATGTTCATCTAAACACTGCTTCATCTTTACACTCTGAGCCAAAGATATTCATCGAAATCATTCATCTTTACTACTGTGCCAAAGATATTCAAGAATATCATCATTTAGGGCCCGAGGATGTTTGACAAATATTTTAAAGAAAAATCGAATCCAAAGAAGCAAAAGAACAAATATTAGGGATTCAGATTACGCTTTATCCAAGTTCAATAATACTCCATAATAACCAATTTTGAAGCGTAATTCATAAATAAAGATCAAAATATGGATACAATCAAAATAATAACCATAATAGACATCTTGGACAAAAAGAAGAAAATTTCATTTTTCTAATGAATAGTGCCGTATTCGTGAATAAGACTGTAGATATCGTGAATAGTAACCCCGACACAAAAAGTTACAAATTTGATAAAAAGTTCAGACCAAATAGTGCCGTATTCGGCATAATGATATTGAAAGAAATAATATCATTTAAGAAGAAAATAACATCCCTTACCTCGCAAAGACAGTACTTCTGACTAAATATCGGATATAAAGCTGAAAGAAACTTGCACCGTATAGCCACACTTAAAGTATCAAAATACTCACAAAAATACGCTCGATATTATAGAGAGAAAAACTTCAAATTGGTGTGATTTTCAATTCTAACGAAAGCACCTATTTACAGAAATTGCTTAGAACACCAAAGCAGAAAATTTAATAAAATATTAATAGTATTTATTTAAATTCTTACGCCCACCTTGACCATCTGAATTCAACCACCAATAATGACAAAAACAAAAAAAATGTTTTGTTATTAAAATAATTAAAACTTTCAAAATCAATTATTTGAACTCACTTAACTTCAATAATTCATAATAAATAGCCCTTTTATCGTAATAATTTAAACCTTATGTCATTTTTTTATAGGAAATTTCATTCTCATAACTTTGCAGAGGAAAGTTTTTCCAAATTCCAAATGTAAATCGATCAAAATCCACATACTGAATCGATTTTATCGACTATAGTCAAATTTCAAGTCGAAAATGGGCCTCTGCACATGTTTAACATGTTTTAAATAACTTTTGCAACAAAAATACCCTTCCTCCTCATATATTCATATATCTCACATTCATTGTAAAAATATCACCATTATTATATTATTAGAATATAATAATATATTTAAATGAATTATTTTATCAAAAAGATAAAATATCAATTTTTCAACAATTGTCACTTTAAAATTTTCTCCATCTATATCCACATAAAATGAATATTTTCCTTATTATATAAATTAATAATTAATTATTCACAAATAATATTCAGAATCAATAATCTTTGGCAACGAATAGTTCACAGGAAAGAGGGCTTTCGATAAAATTTCTCCTTCTTTGGCCTTGATTAGGTGACCAGACCTTTCCTTAGATGTAACTTTCAACATTGCCAATAATGTTATCTAGTAATATTATTAAAATAATATGAATCATTGATCCGATAATGGGAAATATTGTGTAGTGACAATTATTAAAATAACAATAATATAAAATTTCAACGTAGCAATTATTGAATCAATAAAATAAAATATTGAGCATTAATTATCGTAACAATTATTGAGTAGTGCCTTCAAAGAATCAATAATTGAGTGCAATCTGAAATGCCTCATTGTGCGATAATGTGTATTCTTGTGTTTTAACCATCGGGGTATTCATGTTAACAGGTAACAACTACGCCAGTTATTTATAAAACTTCATACTTGTCGTTTTCTTCATCCATACGCTTTCCGCATTCCCTCCCAACGGAAGAATATTCCACTACCAAACGAATATTCCTCGACAATAATGAATATTTTATAATGTAAGACCCCAAATTATTAATAAATAAAATTTATTTTCCTCTATTTATTATTTTGAAATAGTAAGGGTTGATTTGATTAATGTGGATAGTTAAGGGTTAAATATGCAAATATTTCAAATTAAGCAAGTGGTTATAAAATATTCATTATCGCTTGGGAATATTCGTTTGGTCGTGGAATATTCGTATCGCTTCTAGAATATTCGCATGACGACGCAAGCGCAACCATGTGTGGGCCCCATAACTAAAAGTGATTGGATGAAGAAAACGACAAATATAAGTTGTTTTTAAATAACTACAGAAGTTGTTACCATTATATCTTGTTGGAATACCCTATGGTTAAAACACACTAATACGCTGCTTGTCAACAAGAAGACACCCAGATTGCACCAATTATTGATTCTTACGTAAGAAGGCACTACTCAATAATGGTTACGATAATTACTGCTCAAGATTTTATCGAGTTAATAATTGCCGCGTTGATATTTTATATTATTTGTTGTTTCAATAATTGTCATTACACGCATCTTTCATTATCGGCAATAATTCATATTATCCTAATAATATTATTAGATAACATTATTGGCAATGTCTAGAAAGTTCTCGCTTAAGGAGAGGTTTGGTCACCTAATCATACCCAAGAAGAAGAAATTCTTATCGAAAGCCCCTTTCCCTGAGAACCGCCTGTCATTCAATATTGTGATTCCGTAATATTATTTGTGAATAATTAATTATTGATTTATATGATGAGGAAAATATTGATTTTATGTGGATATAGATGGAGATAATTTTTAAAATGACAATTGTTGAAAATTAATATTTTATCTTTTTCTCGATAAATAATTCATTTAAATATATTATTTTAATAATATATTAATTCTGGATATATTTTTACAACGAATGTGGGATATATGAGTATACGAGGAGGAAGAGTATTTTTGTTGCAATAAATGTTTAAAACATGTTAAACATGTCGGTGGACCCCATTTCTTGACTGAAATTTGATTATAGCTTGTAAAATTGACCGTTTGTGGATTTCGGTCAATTTATGTTTGGAATTTAGAAAAACTTCCTTCTGCAAAGTTGTAGATAATGGAATTTCCTATAAAAAGTCGCGAGATTCGAATTTTCTGATAAAAGGGCTATTTATTATGAATTATTTAAGTTCAAGTTCAAATAATTGATTTTTGAAGTTTTAATTATGTTTTTTAAGAAAAACGTTTTTTATATGTTGTAGGCATATTTAACATGTGCATGGTGGCTGAATCCAGATTCAAGATGTGGGCGATGAATTTTGTTTATATATAATATTATTATATTCAATTTTCTACTTTGGTGTTCTAAGCAATTTCCTATAAATAGGTGCTTAGGTTAAATTGAAAATCACACCGTAAACTCAAGTTTTCTCTCTATATTATCGAGCGTATTCTTGTGAGTATTTTGAGTATACTTTGAGTATTGCTATACGGTGCAAGTTCAAGTCATAGCCTATATCCTGTTTTTCAACTAGAAGCATCGCTTTTCGAGGTAAGGATATTATTTTTTTCAGAATGATATTATTTCTTCAATATCATTATAATCGAAATGTTGATCCGAAGTTTTTATCAAATTTGGAACTTTTTCATGTCGGGGTTACTTATTCATGGGTTACTATTCATGAGTTACTATTCATGAGTTACTATTCACGAAGTTACTATTCATGAGTTACTATTCACGAAGTTACTATTCACGAGTAGTACTATTCATATGAAGCGTGAAGATGTTTTTTGTGGAATTTCTATCTTTTGGTGTCTGAGTTACTATTCACGATATCAAGACTATTCACGATATCAAGACTATTCACGATACTACGGACTTATTCAATCGAAAAATAAAATTTCTTCTTTTCGTCCAAAACATCTATTCGGATACTAACTCGATCAGTATCCATGTTTTGATCATTCTTTTAATTTTACACCACTATGATTATTTTTGAGGTATTTTTGGGCGTGGATAAAACCAAGTACGAATCCTTAATCCTTAATCCTTGTCATTTTGTTTCACCGGATTCGCTTTCTTTAAAAACATTTTCATCATCCTCGCCTTAAATGATGATATTATTGAATATCTTTGGCCCAGAGTGCAAAGATGAATGATTTCTCGAAGAATATCTTTGGCCCAGAGTGCAAAGATGAACAGTGTCGAGATAAACACGATCGATTGATTAATATCTTTGGCCCAGTAGTGCAAAGATGAACAGTGTTTAAATGAATATGACTAATCGATGAATATCTTTGGCTCAGAGTGCAAAGATGAATATTTGATTCCGATGTATATTGATTGATGTTACAGGATAAAATATTGATGATGGACCGTTAAATTCATAGATTATAGTAGATTTCATTCTCTACGTAACTCTTCTATGAATTATTATTTCCACTCGCGAATATTGATCTCAAAACTTGTTGTCTATCAGATTCTATCGATTTTTCCTCGTTGAAGACTAACGATAATTTGTTGTATATTATCTTAGTCATAATATTCTTTACTTGGCTAGTTGAGCTCACCCTTTTCCTTGTTGTTCCATTTTTCTTCTCAGAGGCGAGAATGTAAATGAGTACTAGTCGGGGTATGGAATGAGGGTTCTGTAGAGAGTTGTTTAGTAGTCCTCACCATTTTGTAAAATAATGAATCAATAATTATGATGGGGATTTATTTGCGTGTGGATATTGTTTAGAAGACAATATTATATTTAAACTCATTAAGATATATTGTCGTATTTCACACGACATTTGTATTATTGAAGTTGTAGTTTGCTTCTTGTACCATGTATTTGGCGACTTCGTAATGAGTGTTGTGTATACCTATTTTGGGGGCGCCACAATTGGTATCGAGCTTAGGGATATGATCTCCAAGCGAGATCGGGAATAGAACTAGGAGGGAGAGACGAGTAAATCCTTCGCTAGTGTGTCCTACCTAAGCTTATTTGTTAGTTGGTCAAGATATAGGGATATTATGTGATATATTGATTTCCTTAATTAACCCTTGTTTTATGACAAGATTTGAGAATGTCGATCGAGAATATTAACAAAGGAGTAAATGAGACCATGGAGATGCCTGTATTTACCAACGAGGAGAACGTGCAACAGTCGGCAAATGTTCCTCCCGTGAACAACACCAATCGAAAGCGAGATGATGAACGAGGGATGTTTAGAAGCTTTTTGCGCTCATGCAAAATCGACGAGGGAGACTCGTGTTCAAAATACAGAGGAGGAAATGATAGCAATTCACCAGTTGTCACGACCCAAGCAGTTCAAAGAGTTGGGACCACCGCAATTCTGGGAAAGCCGGATCCGATTAAGCGCGAGACATGGGTTAAACAAATTACCAAGATATTCGATGTCTTGGGATGCACAGAGGAACAGAAAGTTCTATTCGCCACCTTTATGTTCCGTGGCGAGGGCAGACATCGGTGGGAATCAGTGAAGCGCACCCATCCAAATTTTCGCACTCAAAGATGTCATGGGAGACATTTCAGAAATAGCTTCAATGACAAGTACTTCCTCGAAAGTATTCGGTCTATATGAAGGAAGTGGAGTTTATTAGACTAGAGCGAATAACACGACGGTGTCCCAAAGACGAGGCGAAGTTCATGGAGTTATCCGTGTTTGCACCTCATTTGGTGGAGAATGAGGAACGATGACGCGGATGTTTGAGAGGTTTTGAAACCCGACATACGTTAGTATCTCATTTCTCATAAATTTTCTCTATTCGGATATGTTGTCAATGTGGCTCGGTTGTTAGAGCGAGATAACGAAAGTAATGCTCAACCGAGGGACCATAAACAGATTATACCAAGATAGCGGTCATCGTAATAACGATAACCAAATGGAGAAAGAAGAATACGACAAAGGCGGTAACCACTACACTGTGGTAATCGTGGCCATGAAAATAGAAGAAGCGAGTCGGGAGGAGATTTTAAAAGAGGAGATTTAACAACGACCATGTGAAGACGCAAGATCTGGCAAGAAATTGGTTCCAAGGAGGAGAAAGACCACCGGTCAGATGTTACAAATGCGGAAAGAGGGACATATCACCCAAACCGCCCACAACAGCTTTAAGGTATGCTATAATTATGGAAAAGAAGGACATATCGCCGAGATTAGACGATATCGAAACCCGATCCAATGGGAATGGTGACTCAAAAGGATGTCCCGTAAAAGTCAAAGACAACGATTCCTCGGAAGAGCGCTTTGTTGTGACCGGTCATCAAAATGCGAGGAACCCGAACGAAGTTAGCACGGGTTAGTTAATTATAAATTCTTGCGAAGTTTATACCTTACTAGATACCGGTTCTACCCATTCTTTTATCTCTCTTGCTTGCGCTCAACGTTTGAACTTGACTACGGAGAAATTAGACTTTGACCTATTTATGGAGACTCCGTTAGGAGAAACTTTCATTACATCCGTTGTTTAGAAATCTTGCTTGATTCAGGTTGACACTATCACATTACCTGTTAACCTTATTTCTATAGAGATATTTGCTTTTGATGTGATTTTAAGGTTAACTACTCATCATGCCGAAATTGATTACTTTCGTAAGGTTGTTAGTTTTCATATTCCTAAGCAACCTGTTACTCGAATTCAAGCAATCAAACCATTGTAGTCAAACATTTTCATATCAAGCCATGAAGTCATTCGTTTATTATGGATGTCAAGTTTTCTTAGTCCATGTTATGGATTTGAATAAAGACACGTCAGATTTGAATAATATTCTGTTGTTATTGATTTTTCCCGACGTATTTCAAGAATTTCTTGGCTTACTCCCAAAGCCGATATTAAATTTTGTATCGACTTTGAACCCTAGACAAAACTCATTTCTAAAATATCATATCGAATGGCTCCTATTGAACTTCGTGAGTTAAAATTCAACTATAGAATTTGGTACCGAGTCTTTATCTGGTGACTTCCTTTGTAGAATGCATCGCCGGACTCTCCGTAGGGGACACCATATTCGTGTGATAGTAAACCGATAGGTGTCATTGTAACTTGTTATCCAAGGTTGGGATATGAGTCACAGCTGAGAACAACCTAAGCTCAGAATCGAAATAAGTAGCTTTCTAGGCGTAGTTGGTTATTATCGGAGATTCGTTGAAGGATATTCTCGAATCGCTATTCCATTAACGCAAATTTCGACTCGTAGAGATACAAAATTCAATGGAGCAAGGAATGTGGGAAGAGCTTCAAGAACTCAAGAGGAGACTCATTTCAAAGACATGTTCGACCATGCCATCCTCGAAAAGCGAATGTGGTAGCCGACGTGTTGAGTAGAAGATCGATATAAGAAATCGAAAGTACGATATTGTCAAAGACTCATTTCGTATAATTTACAAATAATAGAGATGGAGATGAAAACTCTAGGTACCCACGTGATGATATACGAGTATAATCGACTTTAATCGATAAAGTTAAAGGATGTTCAAGCTACACACCGGAGCTGATGAATTTGAAGAAGGAGGTGCAAGAAGTTGTTATTTCAAAAGCGAGAGAATCGATGAGGTGAGGAAAGCTCAAACCTTCGATTTATTAATCCATTTGAAATTCTCGATCGAATAGGAACTGTGGCCTATAGACTCGTTTTACCGCCAAGTATGACGCGTGTTCATAACGTTTTTCATGTATCAATGTTACGTAAATATGTGGACGACCCAAACCACGTCATTGAGTTAGAACCGGACGAGATAGCCGAAGACTTAACGTACGAGGAGGAACCTGTCAAGATCTTGGATAGGAAAGAACATGTCCTATGTACCGAGGTTATACCACAAGTTAAAGTTTTGTGGAGAAACCATGCTATTGAGGAAATGACCTGGGAGTTGGAAACGGAAATGAAAGCGAGGTATTCTCATCTTTTCGAAACACCAGGTACGTACGTCAATTTCGAGGACGAAATTTCATAAGGAGGGGAGGTTGTAAGACCCCAAATTATTAATAAATGAAATTTATTTTCCTCTATTTATTATTTTGAAATAGTAAGGGTTGATTTGATTAATGTGGATAGTTAAGGGTTAAATATGCAAATATTTCAAATTAAGCAAGTGGTTATAAAATATTCATTATCGTTGGGGAATATTCGTTTGGTCGTGGAATATTCGTGATCGTCGTGGAATATTCGCATTTACTTGGCAAACCATGTGTGGGCCCCATAACGGAAAGTGATTGGATGAAGAAAACGACAAATATAAGTTGTTTTTAAATAACTCAGTAGTTGTTACCAAGTTATCATTGTTGGAATACCCCAAGTGGTTAAAACACACTAATACGCGTTGTTGAACAAGAGTAGCACCCAGATTGCACCAATTATTGATTCTTACGTAAGAAGGCACTACTCAATAATGGTTACGAAGAATTACTGCTTCAGAAATATTTTATCGAGTTAATAATTGTTGCGTTGATATTTTATATTGTCATTGTTGTTTCAATAATTGTCATTACACGATATCTTTCATTATCGGCAATAATTCATATTATCCTAATAATATTATTAGATAACATTATTGGCAATGTCTAGAAAGTTCTGCTCTAAGGAGAGGTTTGGTCACCTAATTGCGCCACAAAGAAGAAGAAATTCTTATTGAAAGCCCCTCTTCCCTGAACCGCCTCGGTTGTCAATATTGTGATTCTGTAATATTATTTGTGAATAATTAATTATTGATTTATATGATGAGGAAAATATTGATTTTATGTGGATATAGATGGAGAAAATTTTAAAATGACAATTGTTGAAAATTAATATTTTATCTTTTTCTCGATAAAATAATTCATTTAAATATATTATTTTAATAATATATTAACGGTGATATTTTTACAACGAATGTGGGATATATGAGTATACGAGGAGGAAGAGTATTTTTGTTGCAATAAATGTTTAAAACATGTTAAACATGTCGGTGGACCCCATTTCTTGACTGAAATTTGATTATAGCTTGTAAAATCGACCGTTTGTGGATTTCGGTCAATTTATGTTTGGAATTTGGAAAAACTTCCTTCTGCAAAGTTGTAGATAATGGAATTTCCTATAAAAAGTCGCGAGATTCGAATTTTCTGATAAAAGGGCTATTTATTATGAATTATTTAAGTTCCGAAGCTCCGAAATAATTGATTTTTGGAAGTTTTAATTATGTTTTTTAAGAAAAACCGTTTTTTATATGTTGTAGGCATATTTAACATGTGCATGGTGGCTGAATTCAGATTCAAGATGTGGGCGTATGAATTTTGTTTATATATAATATTATTATATTCAATTTTCTACTTTGGTGTTCTAAGCAATTTCCTATAAATAGGGTGCTTAGGTTAGAATTGAAAATCACACCAGAAACTGAAGTTTTCTCTCTCTATATTATCGAGCGTATTCTTGTGAGTATTTTGAGTATACTTTGAGTATTGCTATACGGTGCAAGTTCAAGTCATAGCCTATATCCTGTTTTCAACTAAAGTACTTGTCTTTCGAGGTAAGGGATATTATTTTTTTCAGAATGATATTATTTCTTCAATATCATTATAATTTGAAATGTTGATCCAAGTTTTTATCAAATTTGGAACTTTTTCATGCTCGGGTTACTATTCATGGGTTACTATTCATGAGTTACTATTCATGAGTTACTATTCACGAAGTTACTATTCATGAGTTACTATTCACGAGTTACTATTCACGAGTACTATTCATGAAGCGTGAAGATGTTTTTGTGGAATTTCTATCTTTTGGTGTCTGAGTTACTATTCACGATATCGGACTATTCACGATATCGACACTATTCACGTGATACTGGTCATTATTCAATCGAAAATAAAATTTCTTCTTTTCGTCCAAAACATCTATTCTGGATACTAACTCTGATTGTATCCATGTTTTGATCATTCTTGAATTTTACACCACTATGATTATTTTTGAGGTATTTTTGGGCATGGATAAAACCAAGTACGAATCCTTAATCCTTAATCCTTAATCCTTAATCCTTGTCATTTTGTTTCACTGGATTCGTTTCTTTAAAAACATTTTTCATCATCCTCGCCTTAAATGATGATATTATTGAATATCTTTGGCCCAGAGTGCAAAGATGAATGATTTCAAGAATATCTTTGGCTCAGAGTGCAAAGATGAACAGTGTTGAGATAAACATGACCGATTGATTAATATCTTTGGCTCAGTAGTGCAAAGATGAACAGTGTTTAAATGAACATGACTAATCGATGAATATCTTTGGCCTCAGTGCAAAGATGAATATTTGATTCCGATGTATATTGATTGATGTTACAGGATAAAATATTGATGATGGATCATTAAATTCATAGATTATAGTAGATTTCATTCTCTACGTAACTCTTCTATGAATTATTATTTCACTGCGAATATTGATCTCGAAACTTGTTGTCTATTGTATTCTATCGATTTTTCCTCGTTGAAGACTAACGATAATTTATCAGTATATTATCTTAGTCATAATATTCTTTATCGGGCTAGTTGAGCTCACCCTTTTCCTTGTTGTTCCATTTTTCTTCTCGTGGAGGCGAGAATGTAGCGAGTACTAGCTCGGGGTATGGAATAAGGGTTCTAGAGAGAGTTGTTTAGTAGTCCTCACCATTTTGTAAAATAATGAATCAATAATTATGATGGGGATTTATTTATGTGTGGATATTGTCTAGAAGACAATATTATATTTAAACTCATTAAGATATATTGTCGTATTTCACACGACATTTGTATTATTGAAGTTGTAGTTTGCTTCTTGTACCATGTATTTGGCGACTCAGAATGGGTGTTGTGTATACCTATTTTGGGGGCGTCACATATAACCACTTGCTTATTTGAAATATTTGCGCATTTTACCCATAACTAACCACATTAATCAATTCAACCCTTACTATTTCAAAATAATAAATAGAGAAATTCAATTTCATTTATAATAAGTTGGGGTCTTACATCTCTTTTAGGAGAGTAGACGTTTAATTGACGTGGATTGACCGTTGACCTCTTTGGTTCATAGAGTAGCTTGGTGAGGCGGTTATGAACTCTACGATCTACTTTGTTAACTCAACGATCATCTTTTGAGAGATGCTATAGTGGATGGTTTTGACATTGATCCTCATCTTGAAACTTCATGGCTTGACCATTGTTGTATCCCATACAAGTTTGGGAACTGAAGTTGTGAGATGCTTGCATGATATCTTTCCAAGCTGTATTCGAACTTATCTCCTCATAATTTGAATGTTTGAGCAATTGTCCCTTTCTTCCAAGCTCCTCATAAGCTGAAGTATCCTCTGGTAAGACTGCAATCATAGAGTCTACTTCTACGATCGCTGAAGTTGCACTACGATTGTTGAGGTTGCATCATGATCGTTGAGTTCTCTTCAAACTCTACTCTACGATCGTTGACTGTCTTGGTCCTTGAGATGAACTTGATCAAGCAATCCTTCTGGGTTAAAGTAGCTCTAGAAGGGACAACCTCTCAGAGTGAGCTCAGGGTCAGGTTTGTCCCCGAGGCGCTTTCCAGATGAAATACTTTAGAAGTTATTTGCACTGATATCTCATTGACCTTTTCTGGTGGGGAGATCATCTACCAACTTTAGACAATTGCATTTCTTGTAATCGTGGTGTTCTCTTGTTCTTACACTACGATCAGATGTTTGATCGTAGGCACTCCACAATCTTGAGTTGGGTGGCTGATAGGTTATTAGTAGTATGTTTTGAGACGTTCCTACTGACTATGGATCTTTATTTGGTTCATCAGCCACAAAGTTTTGGGACTTTGAAGCTAGTACATTACTTTATAGAATATCTCAGTGTTGTTGTTCCTTAACAGATCACTGCTCCCCCATGGTTGATTTTGTCCTTTTAGTGAGGTGTGATTTCCTTTTCTTCATGTGTATTAGGAGGAATCCTTGCATCTCTCCTTTTGACTGGAATCACCACTAACAGTCAAATATGTTTACATCGTAGACATGGATATCTTCAGGACTGGCCATTCTACGATCATTTGACAGTGCTACGAACGTCGTCTTCTTTTACAGTTTGTACTTGTGGAGTTCTGCTCCCATAGTGAGTTCCTCATGATTGATTCTCGATGATCCTCTGATGTGAGCTTCCTCGAGGATTCTTCTCATGTGATATACTTTGCATCATTTAGCATATAAGACCCTTTCCATCTTTGGTTGAATGGTCTGCTTCATATATAAGGATCAGCAGCCATGTGAGATTTATGTAGATTAGCTCAGCAGGTCTTCAAGGACAGGCTTTGACATATAGGAATTTTATCAGAATCATTTTTGAATAGTCTTAAGCCTTCTGCTGGTTAAATCTTTCTTTGACTGAAGTCTTTTGCTTCATCATTCCATAGTGTGGTCTGATAAACCAAGTACCTGTAGGTGAGATATATTTCTATTTTGGTACCCATAGTTAAATTGGTCCTGCCAGGTTAGTTTCAAAAACCATATTCCTCATATATTAGAATTAACATCATATTGGTCACCAACAATCAGATTCATGCATAAAGCTAATTTGGATATTACATTTTGAGATGCATGATGATGAGTGTGTGTAAGATTTGCCATTTTAATAAAACAATTTTTTTATTTGATGGTTTCATCATTTGCTTGGTTTTGTTCACAGAGTTTAAATGTTCACAGAGTGAGAATCAACACTATCACTTATGTGTATCTAGTTTATTCATAGAGTTGATTAGTTTCTACGAATCCTCAAGATACTCTTTAGAACTGATCATACTCTGAATGTTATCAAACACTTAGAACATAGGTTTGTACATACATACTAACCCATCAGCAAAGATTACTCCATATAGAATTGATTCAACCTTTGATATGCTTATGACCTATTTCAGATTTCTTTCAAGATGTCATCTTCAACCTAAAACTAGGATGGAGAGAAAGTTTGTAAGCATTTGAGTTTCCAACCTCAGTGTACTTTCTCTTTTCACCTCTTTAGGTAAATTATGATTTCTTGACAGGATACTGTTATAGTGCATAAGGAGGTGTAACATGATGTATATAATTATATTAGTGAGGAACCGTACCTTTTTACTGTCAGTTTCTTATCAGTCATTTAGCTTAGATATACTGAGGTTAGGCATTGATGTGCATAGTTCTCATTTTCTCCTGACGGCTTGTTGCTCTAGTTGACCTTCAATCAATCAGTTATGGTCTTGAAGATGTAAGCAAAGGGACTCTCAGCATCCTTAGTTCTTTGACATCTTTGAGTTCATAAGATTTACATCCAGTTGCTGGTTGGCCAGACACATGTTTGAGAAGTTCTTCTTTCTTCTCTAGATAAGCATTTCATAACATGTATGGCCTTTTCATCTTTTTAGGCTGGTGGACGTTTGACTCTTTTGAACTTTCTCACCTGGTCTTCAGACTGCAAGATTGACTGCAGGCAAGGATTGGTCTTGTTGATATGGAAATCAAGAACATGGACCAATCTGAGCAGCTTCAGGTGTATATACACATTTACCTATACACAATATTTCCAACGTGTGAACTCATCTGTTTATAACAAGTGACTTACTACTAAACTAAGTTTAGAACAATGTTTGTGCCTGGGATCAAACTTAAAGCGATTAGCTTTTGAATGAGAACCTCCTTTGATACCAATTGTTAGTTCCCAGTAGGCACAATAGATCTAGAAGGGGGGGTTGAATAGATCCTTTTTAATTTTAAATACTTTTCAGGTTTATTTTGTATAGCTAATAATTTAGTATATGACAAATATAAGAATCTTTTCAAGCATAGCGGAATAAGTAAAAGATCCCCTTCATTAATATATTCATAATCATATATACATTGTTCTTAGAGTTAGTTTGGTTGTAAGCAGTTAAAACATACATAGCAGTTATAGCAGTTAATGTACATAATATAAATGACATAAGGTAAAAGACACGAGGGGTTTTAAGTTGTTCAGAGACTCAAGCCACTAATCCACTCTTCTGCTTTCAACTAGCAGGATTTCCTCTAAGGAAGGGCAGCACCCTGAATCACTAAGATTCCTTCAAGGCCAGTAACCTTGGGACTTCAGTTCACTAATAACTCTTCAAGGCCAGCAGCCTTGGAACTTCTCTAGTTCCCTAGGAACTCTTCAAGCCTAGCATGCTTGGAACTTCATTTAGTCCTTCCGGACAAGGACCCCTCAGGCCCTGGATTCTTGTTGTTATTTGTTGTTGTTGTTGGTGTTGAGCTGCTAAGATGTCTTTAAGCTTGATCATCTTTTGTACTTAGCAGCTTGGTGTGATCCTCTTTGCATTCTGCTTCGAGTCTGGACCACATCTTCTTTGGTGCAGCTGATCTTCTTCTGTTCTGCTCATCTTCATGTAGTGTCAACTGTGAACCATCACCATTCCCTGAACCCTTCATAACATGTTGGCAGACATGGTTCT
Organism: Panax quinquefolius; assembly: GCA_020205615.1. Taxonomy (NCBI): domain Eukaryota; kingdom Viridiplantae; phylum Streptophyta; class Magnoliopsida; order Apiales; family Araliaceae; genus Panax; species Panax quinquefolius. The sequence goes on from CM035169.1 coordinate 66,856,145, forward strand.
GCACTTGCTCTGTTTCAGCTTTAGGTTCATGGTGAATCATGGAGTGTCTCTCAGGATCTTCCTTGTGCTTTGCCACTCTTCTGAATGCTATCGTTTTGTCCTTCTCGGCTCTTAGCTTGGATGCAAATTTAAGTGGCATTCTCATCTTGTTGAGTGAAGCTTTGGTCTGTTCAAGTCCTTCATCAAAGTTGCTTCACTTCCACCTTCGTAGTCTCACTATCACTGAGACTTGTTCTATTTAAGCTCAGGTGAAACTCATAGAGTCAACGTTACCATTCTACCAACTCAACGATTCTGCAACATAGCAATAATCAACAACTCTTGATCGTTGAAGCTCTGGCTTACTTATACTCCTTCCCAATCTTCTCGTTGAGAAGTAGTCGTTGAAAGCTTTTTGAATTGCTTCACAGATCTCGAGTTATTTGGTGTAGACTGTAGATGTGACATGACATCCCCTTTTCTGACCTTCTGACACTGTAGTCTACTGTTTCACCTACCATGTAAGAGATGTCACTCTGATGTCTTGGGCAGGTCGATGACTTTATTTCCTCCTTCTAATTTCTCGATCAGAGGTTGTCCTTTTGCATCGATGCTCTCAATAAGCTCTTGTCCGAATATCAATCTTTAGATTGAACCGTTGCCAATGCTTCAATCTTTAGTTGACCGAACTCTATGATTCTGATGCACATCTTCTTGGACCTAATCGTAGTGTCTTGTTGAATGTTGCTCATAGACTGGTAGAGTCAACACTACGATCCTGAAGAGTGTTCACTAGATCTTCAATGTAGAACACCTCTTCCTTCTTACTGTGCAGTGCTCTAACACTTCTATTTGCCTCGACTGTTCTTAGACACTGATGGCTTGACTCCTTGTTCTGGTCCCTTCTAAATAGCAAGACACTTCATATTTGTGGCATGTCTAGCTCGCTTTCTCCTTGTGATCTCTCGTTCACTTATCATCAATGGACTAACCCAATGCTTAATCACTTAAGCCTTGTTCTTCAGAGGCTGACTAGTATCATTATGTACACTCCATCAGTTCCTTCTTTGTTTGGCAAATACTACGATCTTGGTTGCTTTCAAGATCGTTGTCTTCTATTTACTTGACAGCTACTGCACTTCCTGACTTTCCTTTGTGAGTTACTGAAGTCTTCTTATAATTAGTTTGAGGAAGACTTCATCTCGAATGGCTTCACAACTCACTCTGGATGTCGATTGAGTTGGTGCTTGGATCTTCTATTGGCTTACATGCCATTCGTTGAGTGCCCTCTGGTTTCCTTTAGGTGGGATGTAACTTTGCAGTACTAACTAGAGGCTTCGTTCCTTTGGATATTCTGGGAGTGCTCATGTGCTGAAAATCTTATGAGTACATCTATTGAAGTCTTAGTTCTGCACTCTACGATTCAGCTTCGGCTGTGCAGACACTACTACTCCGAGATCAAATCTTGACAATCTATGATTTCTTTTGTTGTGCTTGTTGTCTTCATCTGATCTTACTATAGTACGATCTCTGCCTCTATTATGATCAGTAAACTTTACAACTCTGAGTGTAGTCTACGATTCTTGACTTGGCTTTGGCAGATGCTTGGTCGGCTCGTAGGCAGGCTGTCTCTACGATTCTGACCATGACTTCCTCAACAGACTACAGCTCCGAGGAAGTTCTACTCGTCACACTACGATCCTTCCTCATCTCTCCTGGCAGTCTACGAACTCCGCATTCTACTTTCTTGCAGACTACGATTCTGCCTCGATAGCTCTCGAGTTTTCCTTGACTCTCCTAGAAGACTACGATTTCTGGTGCAGTGCTTGACGATCAGACAAGCTTATATATTACATCATAAGATCAACCTAACATGCTTGATCTTTCTATATTTATAGTCCTTATACATCATTTCTTTTTAAGGACTTTACAAAGCTATTTTTTGCTTATGTAGGATCAACTTAACACATTTGATCAATTCATTCTAAGTCCTTGTACATATGTTTCTATTATCTATCAAAGGACTTTAAAGCTTTTCTTAATTGCAAGTATACTTGCATATTCATTCATATATATATATATATATATATCATAATAAAATCATATGTCAATAGGAATATCATTCACATGTTTATTCCTGACATAAGGTACCATTGTAATGTGTTGTGGATGAGGCACCATGAGAGTTACATATATTTGTATTAAAACTCACAGTCTAACCGTGGTCGTATTTTGCACGACAGTTGTATAAATGAAGTTGTTAGTAGTGTATTTTCTGGCAATCTAAGATGGATGATGTATATCTATTTTGGGGGCGTCACATTAGATGTTGTTCTTTGTTGGTTAAATTTGTGTAATAAGATGTCATTTAGTGATCTGGGTTGTTAGATCCCATATCCATAACATCAAAGTGTTAGAGTTTATGCCCTAGAGGCCAATTATTTGATATAATTACTTAACATTTTGATATTATATGTGATTGAATAAATGAATTATTTTATTATGATTTTATTTATTGCGTTATATAAATGTTAACATAGTAAAATTCCTTAAAATAGTGATACAATTTATATAGTTTCAAGTATGTGACTTGAACATAAGATTATATAATTACAATTAGTATCATTGCTCTTAAATGTCCCTAGTCGAGTACCATTGTTGATAGGACAACAATGATGCATTGAGACTAGTATGTGGATTGACTGATGACCATATCTCATTGGTCATAAATATATGAGATATTAAGTCAATGCATAGGTATGTGTTAGAGAACGATGTACTGGACAGACCCACCATGAGAATTCTACGTGGAACATTATGCAAATTGTCATTAGCGATTCTCATAGTGACAATGATGTAATGGTCCTCCGACCTGAAATCACTATATTACTACACGAGAATATATGTACTTTGATATCATCAAATGTCACCTTTAATAAGGTGGACTATAAAGATGATTATTGGGTACATCATGAATTGTGTGAGGAATATGAGTGATCTAGATGGAATTTAACCCTCCTATATATTAGGGGTGATATCCATAGGCCTCTTGATTGAGTAGGACTATGAAATGAATGGCCATGCTCAAATAGTGATTTGTTTCATATAGTCTACTCATTGATCAAGAAAACTCAGATTAAATTATGAAGAGTATGACATATTCCATGACTCGAGTTTAATCTAGGATGTTAAGGTTAAAAGGATTAAATTACATTGAAACATTGGTCACGAAAAGGTTGCATCGAATCATCGATCTTATTATTACTTGGGTAGCGAAGGATGCATTACTAGATGTCGTCATTGCTTTATAATTTTATAATATGATTATAAAATTATTGCCAACGTAATAATAACCTATATAAGGTCACACACATTGAACGTAATTTAAAGGGAATAAATTTAAATTTTAAGGATTTAAATATATTAATATGATTAATATTATTTAAATCGCTAAATTTAAATTAAAAGGATAATTTGTATATATATGTATATTAATTAAGTAAGACTTAATTAAGATATATATATATATATATATATATATATAAATTCGGATTTTATGAAATTAGGTTTTGATTTGATTAATTCCTTTTAACTACTATATATATGATATATAGCAGCTACTTAGGGTTACATAATAATTGAAAAACCCTAGCCGCTCTTAGAGAGACTAGAGAGAAAACAATTTCATAATCGCTCCTTTGGTGGCTAGTACCGTAAGTCCTCTTATTGCGTAATCGTTCGACGGCTCAGATGCGGATGGTCGTGTGGATACCGTAGAGACGTGGTTCTAATTGGATTGCGTAAAGGATTCGAAGCTATTTTAGAACTTTTCATAATCGGTATAATATCTAAACCAGTGAATTAATTTCAGTTTTGCTTGGATCATGTTTTGGGTTTCAGAATTGCTTTGATTATTTTTAAATTTCCGCTGCGTTTTTGTGCCAAAAACCCAACAGTGGTATTAGAGCTACTTGCAAAACGATTAATTCAGATAACGTGTTTAATTGTTTTCGATATATATGATATGTGATGATACAATTTTACTGGTCTGAAATTGATTATATTATTTTAGATATATATGATATATGATGATACAATTTTACTGAACTGTTAATTGAGTATATGATATTCTGTAATCGACATATTCTGGTATTATGAATATCAGTAATAGATATGCAAGTATATGATGATCTGTTAATTGTATCTTATATGGCGTAATAACAGTATACAACTTATGTTCTAATTGTATTAGAAGTATGCAGATTCAGTTTAATATGATTAATTGAAAGTGGACATATATGATATGTACTGGGTGTATTGTTATTATGACTATTTTGGTGGATTAAATATATGATTCTGAAACTGTTTCAGAGATTCGTATGGAAAAATTCTGCAATACAGATTGTAGTTCAAAATTTTTTTCCTGTATTTGCCGCCTCGACCGCCTTTCATTGACCGGTCGATGAGACCACCCCCTTGCTTATCGGCCGATTGGACCCTTCGCCGAGACCCCCACCCTCATATAGCGCGCATTTATGGTCGTGTCCCTTATATATAAATTGTTATGTGCGTATTGTGATATGCATGGTGCACAGTTATGGCCTTTTGACCCATAGGTTAGTGGTTTTTTGGTTTTGAAATACGGCTTGTATGTCGTGCCTTTCTATAAATTCTAATTTAATATTCTCTTCTCATCTAAATCCCCTCGAATGTAAGTCGAGGTTTCTTTTTGTCATGTAATAATCTGTAATTGATGAAGATGTCAAGATGGAGAACACAATGGTAAGATGATGATGGAGAGGAGGCACATGCTTGAGGAAGATCCAAGGAAGCTATTTATTTTAAGATCTTTTACCACCTTAGATTGACCTTCGATCTTTCATTAGCTTGAAAAGATTGACAGTGGATTGGGCCATAACTGTGACACATTTAATTTTGCACTTTATTTATGCTTGTATGTGATATGATATGATAAATAATGTGCATGCTTAATAAGATTAAAATTGGTGAGATCTAAATTAATTAATACAATCCCTCATTAAATTATTAAGCCTAAATCAGATGCCTTCCAATGAATAACACTCATCAAGACCTTGATCAATAGATGTAGGTTTGCCAAAGCAAAGTACCCTATTTATCTAGGTAAGATGCGATAGGATAATTATGATATCCAAACTGTTAAAATCATTGGGCCCGACTTAACTAAGTTATCTCAATAGGATTGTGGACTTAGAGGCATAGAGTTTGGTAGGTATCATTAGGTGGACTAGAAACAATTGTTGTTTACCAAACTATCCAAGAGTTATATATGATATAACTGACAAAGGGTTGTCTACCTAAATAATTATGTTTTGAGAGAATAGCCAAAGCTAACTTAAGGCATAATGAAATATGGATCTTGCCTCACTAGAAAGATTTAATAGAAAATGCTTTCTGAATTAATTGTGAGGGCTATTAATTTGAATAAAATAGTGGGAGGTATATTTTGAATGTACTTTTATCAATTACATAATATCAACTCTGTAATTTGACTTATTATTTTTGCACTTATAAATTGTAGATATCAATGGCAAACAACAACAACACAAATAGTCTTTCATTACGATCAGTCCTTGAAAAGGACAAGCTGAGTGGAATTAATTTCCTTGACTGGCATAGGAACTTGAGGATTGTCCTCAAACTAGAGCGCAATCTTTATGTCCTTGATGGGCCCATTCCTGCAGCACCAGCTGTCACTGCACCACGTGCGGAGCATAATGCTTACAATAAGCATCAAGATGATGCTCTAGACGTGAGTTGTGTCATGCTAGCAACCATGAACGCTGAGCTTCAGAAGCAACATGAGTTGATGGATGCTTATGAGATGATCAAGCATCTCAAGAAATTGTTCGAAGGGCATGCTCGACAGGAGAGGTATGATACAAGCAAGGCAATGTATCACTGCAAGATGGGTGAACGTGATCCAGTTGGTCCACATGTGCTAAAAATGATTGGGTATATTGAGTACCTTGATAGGTTGGGTTTTCCAATAACTCCGGAAGCCCAAACTGATCTTGTTTTGAAATATTTGAATAGTAGCTACTCTCAATTTGTTATGAACTATCTTATGAATGAAATTGAGAAACCCTTACTGAGTTGTTGAGCATGTTAAGAACTGCCGAGAATAACATGAAAAAGGCAGGACCCACTCCCATAATGATGGTGCAAAAGGGAAATGCTAAGGGAAATTGGAAAGGCAAGAAGAAGATAGGTGTAACGACCCCAAAATAGGTCCAATCCATCCAACTCACTCTGAGTCGTCAACAACATGGTACGGAAAACAACTACAACTTTATTACAACAATTGTCATGCAAAATACAACAACACATATGCTGTGAGTTTGGATACAAATATATACCAACTGTAGCACGTCACAATGACACCTTACATAAAGGTATAGTCAAAAACTATTTTAGAAATTAGAATCTTTGGGAAGTGCTCAAGGAAACCTTCGTAAATGGGAGGCCATGCTTTTTGGTTATGGTAGATATCATATGGCCACAGAATTATCATTGGTTGACCCAATAGACCCCAAAGAAAAATGAGAAGATTACTATCATATTCTTCCCGTCTTCTCTTGACATATCATTATCTCCATTGTCTCTAATTGGGAAATTAAACTCCAAACAAACACCAAGATTATATAGGTAGTGCTTGTAAATATACTAAGTAAGTGGATGAGCACAACCCTGCCTTATGATGACACAAGGTTGTATGTCATTAGACATCTTGTATGATAGTGGTAAAACACCCTTCCAAGTTAAATTCACCTCACCCTCAACATCTATAGACCACCGTTCTATTCCATTGTTATCCCCCGCTCGACCCAGCTACACTTTTATTACCTAAATGGAATTGTAAAGCAATAGGGTGAGCACAACTAGCTCAGTAAAGAATATCATGACTAAAGATAAATAAATTATCAATAGCCTTCAACAGTAATAAATCAGAGATTTAGAGCATATGGTAGATGATAAAACTTTTCAACCATAGTTGCAGCGGAATGAGCAATCCATTAGAAGAGTCAAATAGACTATAAAGTTTATTATCTTCTCCATGTTAAAAGTCCACCAACAATGTTTTATCCCTGTAACATCAATCAACAATTCCTCTACACAGTCACATGTATAACTCATAATCGTAATTGTAGTTCTAAATTCCTTTTTTCATCCAGGACAAAGATAATTTTCATCACCTGAAACATCAAAGATTATGGTTATACCAAATCACAGTTTATGTTCATAATCCTACTAATAAATTCATCTTTGCACTACGGCCAAAGATATTCATCAACAAGTCATCTTTGCACTACAGCCAAAGATATTTATCGATTAATTCATGTTCATCTATACACTGCTCATCTTTTGCACTACGGCCAAAGATATTCATCGAAATCATTCATCTTTGCACTACAGGCCAAAGATATTTAGTTATATCATCATTTAGGACTGAGGATGATGAAAAATATTTTAAAGAAAACGAATCCAGTGAAACAAAAGAACAAATATTAAGGATTCGTACTTTAAACAATTCCCATTCAAAAATACTTCATAAATAACCAGAGTGGAGTAAAATTTAAGAATGAAGACCAAAACATAGATCTAATCAAAGATAGTATCTAGAATAGATATTTTGGACAAAAAGAAGAAATTTCATTTTTTCGGTGAATAGTGCCGTATACGTGAATAGTAACTCCGACACCAAAAGATAGAAATTTCACAAAAAACATCATCACGTTTCGTGAATAGTACTCGTGAATAGCAACTCGTGAATAGTAACTCATGAATAGTAACTCGTGAATAGTAACTCATGAATAGTAACCCCGACATGAAAAAGTTCCAAATTTGATAAAAATTTCCAACCAACATTCTGGCATAATGAAATTGAAGAAATAATATCATTTTAGAAGAAAATAACCTCCCTTACCTTAGAAAGAATAGTACTTCTGACTGGAATACTGGATATAGTTCTAAAAGAACTTGTACCGTATAGCAATACTCGAAGTACTAAAATACTCACAAAAATACGCTCGATATTATAGAGAGAAAGAGAGAGAAATTTGTAGTTTCTGGTGTGATTTTCAATTCTAACCTAATCACCCAATATATAAGAAAATGCTTAGAACACCAAAGCAGAAAATTAAATAAAGTATAATATATTTTTTTCTTAAACTTCCTACGCACCCAATAAGTCCAACATCAGCCACACCTCAACCAAAACCATCAAAAAAACGTTTTTTATAATTAAAACAATTAAAACTTTCAAAAATCAATTATTTCGGAACTTCGGAACTTCAATAATTCATAATAAATAGTCCTTTTATCAGAAAATTCGAATCTCGCGAGTTCTTATAGGAAATTCAATTCTCTACAACTTTATAGAAGAAAGTGTTTCCAAATTCAAAATAAAAATTGACTGAAATCCACATACGGACGATTTTACAGGCTATAATCAAATTTCAGTCAAGAAATGGGTTCCACCGACACACAAAACATGTGTTAATCATTTAATGAAACAAAAATACTCTTCCTCCTCATATAGTCATATATCACACATTTATTGTAAAAATATCATCATTATTATATTATAATAATATAATAAAATATTATTTTATCAGAAAAGATAAAATATCAATTTTCAACAATTGTCACTTTAAAAAATTTCTCCATCTATATCCACATGAAATAAATATTTTCCTCATTATATAAATCAATAATTAATTATTCACAAATAATATTACAGAATCACAATAATGACAACCAGTAGTTCCTTCTAGGAAGAGGGGGCTTTCCAATAAGAATTTCTCCTTACTTGGCCAATTAGGTGACCAAACCTCTCCTTAAGCGTAACTTTCAAGACATTGCCAATAATGTTATCTAATAATATTATTCAGGATAATATGAATTATTGCTCCGATAATGGAAAATACTATGTAGTGATAATTATTGAAACAACAAAGAATATAAAATATCATTATGACAATTATTGAATCAATAAAATAAAATAATTTGAATAAGAACTACTATAACAATTATTGAGTAGTGCCTTCTTACGTAAGAATCAATAATTGGTGCAATACTGTGCTGCTCTCAAGCAACAACGCCAGATTACTATGTTTTTAACCAATTTAGTATTCCAACAAAGATTAATCTGTGAATAACTACGCTCATTATTTGTAAACAACTTATACTTGTCGTTTTCTTTATCCAATCGCTTTCTGTTATGGGTCCCACACAAGACTGCGCCGTCGTATGAATATTCCCCGATAGAAAGAATATTTTATAACCACTTGCATATTTTGAAAAAAAAAATTCATATATCACCCTTAACTTTAACTTTTATCAATTTAACCATTTACTGAATAGTAATTATAAGAAAAAAATTGAATACTTTTATTTCATAAAATTCGGGGTCTTACAATAGGATCTAAATCTTTTGCCAAACCCAATTCCAAAACCAAACAGGCTTTAAAACCTAAAGGTGGGGTGGCTAAAGAAGGTGAGTGTCACTTCTGTGGAAAACCTGGACACTGGAAAAGGAACTGTCATGCTTATTTGGAAGAAGTGAAGAAAAGGAAAGGAAGTACGACTTCTGATTCAGGTATATATGTTATAGAAGTCAACTTGTCTACTTCTACATCATGGGTATTAGATACTGGATGTGGTTCTCACATTTGTGTTAATGTGCGGGGACTCAAAGGAGTAGGACTTTAATGAAAAGGAGAGGTTGACCTACGAGTTGGGAATGGAGCAAAGGTTATTGCACTGGCCGTAGGAACTTATCATTTAACTTTGCCCACTGGGCTAGTTTTAGAATTAGAAGATTGTTATTTTGTGCCTGCTATAAGCAAAAACATTATTTCTGTTTCTTGTTTGGACAAGAAAGGTTTTTCATTTATAATAAAGAACAATCGTTGTTTGTTTTACTTAAATGAAATTTGTTATGGTGTTGCACAATTGTTTAACGGTCTCTATATTCTTGATTTAGAAATGCCTATCTATAACATAAATACAAAACTATTTAAATCAAATGATTCAAATCTGACATATCTCTGGCACTGTCGTTTAGGCCATATAAATGAGAAACGCATATCCAAACTCCATAAAGATGGGTTCTTGGATTCATTTAATTTTGAATCATATGAGAAATGCGAGTCTTGTTTATTAGGCAAGATGACTAAAGCCCCTTTCACTGGACACAGTGAACGGGCTAGCGATTTATTGGGACTTATATATAGTGATGTTTGTGGACCCATGAGTTCGTTAGCAAGAGGTAGGTTTTATTACTTCATTACATTTACTGACGACTTTAGTAGATATGGATATGTGTAACTTATGAGACACAAATCCGAATCCTTTGAACAGTTCAAGGAATTCAAGAATGAAGTTCAAAACCAATTTGGCAAAAGCATAAAAGCCCTTCGATCTGATCGAAGAGGTGAATACTTAAGCCAAGACTTTGATGACCTTCTAAAGGAGTGTGGTATTATATCACAGCTCACTCCACCTAGAACACCACAATGGAATGGTGTATCTGAGAGGAGGAATCAAACCTTGTTAGACATGGTACGATCAATGATGAGTTATGCAGATCTTCCAATAAGTTTCTAGGGTCATGCCCTAGAGACAGCTGTATTCACACTTAACCGTGTTCCTACAAAGACGGTTCAGAAGACACAATATGAGATGTGGACTGGGAAACGTCCTAGTATGTCGTTCATGAAGATTTGGGTTTGCGAGGCGTTCGTAAAACGTCTGGATTATGACAAGCTCGGACCCAAATCTGACAAATGTAATTTTGTGAGATACCCAAAAGAAACAAAAGGGTATTATTTCTACAAACCTTCTGAGAACAAAGTATTTGTTGCTCGAACTGGTATTTTTCAAGAAAGAGAATTTGTCTCTAAAGGAAACAGTTGGAGGAAAGTAAAACTCAAAGAAATTTGAGAACCACAAAATATCATTGTACCTGAGTTGGAACGTGAGCAGGAACTACAAGATATTATGGAAAGTAAACCTGATCAAATTACACAAGTCATTCGTAGATCTGGTAGGACACGCCAAGAGCCTGAGAGATATTATGGATATCTTGTGACTCAAAACGGCGATGTGATGCTCATAGATCAAGATGAGCCTGCTTGCTACCAAGAAGCTATGAATGGACCAGATTCTGAGAAATGGCTTGAAGCCATGAAATCTGAGATGGACTCCATGTATACTAACCAAGTATGGACTCTGGTTGATCCACCCGAAGGGGTAAAACCAATCGGGTGCAAGTGGGTTTTCAAGAAGAAAACCGACATAGATGGTAATGTACAAACCTATAAAGGCCGAATGGTAGCAAAAGGTTACAAACAAGTTCAAGTTGTTGACTATGATGAAACCTTCTCTCCAGTGGCAATGGTTAAATCCATTAGGATCTTACTTGCTATTGCAGCTTTTTATGATTACGAAATCTGGCAGATGGATGTCAAAACTGCTTTCCTTAATGGAAATCTCCTTGAGGATGTATACATGACACAACCTGAGGGTTTTGTCAATCCAAAGGATGCTGGAAAGGTATGTAAGCTACAGCGATCCATTTATTGATTGAAGCAAGCCTCTCGGAGTTGGAATCTTCGATTTGATGAAGTAGTCAAAGAATTTGGCTTTATTAAAAATGAAGATGAACCTTGTGTATATAAGAAGGTTAGTGGGAGTCACATTGTATTCCTAGTATTATATGTTGATGACATATTAATTATTGGGAATGACATTCCTTCCTTACAGGCTGTAAAAACATGGTTAGGAAAATGTTTCTCCATGAAAGATTTGGGCGATGCTGCCTACATTTTAGGTATCAAGATCTATAGAGATAGATCGAGAAAATGCTCTCGACCTAAGTCAAAGTACATATATTGATAAAGTGTTGAAACAGTTCAAAGATGCAAGAGGCGAAAAGAGGAAACTTACCCGTGACTCATGGTGTAAAGATCTCTAAGGTCCAATGTCCTAAATCACAAGATGATGAGGAGCGTATGAGAAAGATCCCTTATGTTTCGACAATTGGATCTATCATGTATACAATGATATGTACTCGTCCGGATGTCTCATATGCTTTGAACATGACGAGCAGATACCAGTCGAATCCAGGTGAAGGTCACTGGACAGCAGTCAAGAATATCCTCAAGTACCTGAAAAGGACTAAAGATTCATTCTTGGTATATGGAGGTGAAGACGAATGGCGATGAAAGGGTTACACAGATGTTAGTTTCGGATCGACAATGATGACTATAAGTCTCGGTCGAGTTTTGTGTTTTGGCCTTAATGGTGGTGTTGTTAGTTTGGAAAAGTTCAAGCAAGAGAGGCGATGAGTCGATTCTACAATGTAGGCCGAGTATATTGTCGCTTCTAGTGCGAATGCAAGGAGGTCAGATGGATTAAAAAGTTCATCATTGAACTTGGTTTTGTTCCAACCATTGTTGATCCGGTTTCTCTATACTATGATAATAATGGAGCCATTGCACAGGCTAAGGAACCCAGATCTCACCAACGATCCAAGCATATGCTTCTGCGGTACCATCTCATCCGTGAAATCATTGATAGAGGAGATGTACATATAGGAAGAGTGCCAACAGATGATAATGTTGCAGATCCACTGACCAAGGCTTTTTCGCAACAGAAGCACGAAGTTCACACTAGTTCCATGGGTATTAGATACATGAGTGATTGGCTCTAGTGCAAGTGGGAGACTGTTAGAGTTTATGCCCTAGAGGCCAATTATTTGATATAATTGCTTAACATTTTGATATTATATGTGATTGAATAAATGAATGATTTTATAATGGTTTTATTTACTGCGTTATATAAATGTTAACATAATAAAACTCCTTAGAATAGTGATATAATTTATATAGTTTCAAGTATGTGACTTGAACATGAGATTATATAATTACAATTAGTATCATTGCTCTTAAATGTCCCTAGTCGAGTACCATTGTTGATAGGACAACAATGATGCACTGAGACTAGTATGTGGATTGACTGATGACCAAATCTCATTGGTCATAAATATATGAGATATTAAGTCAATTCATTGGTATGTGTTAGCGAACGATGTACTGGACAGATCCACCATGAGAATTCTACGTGGAACATTATGCAAATTGTCATTAGTGATTCTCACAGTGACAATGATGTAATGGTCCTCCGACCTGAAATCACTATATTACTACACGAGAATTTATGTACTTTGATATCATCAAATGTCACCTTTAATAGGGTGGACTATAAAGATGATTATTGGGTACATCATGAATCGTGTGAGGAATATGAGTGATCTAGATGGAATTTAACCCTCCTATATATTAGGGGTGATATCCATAGGCCTCTTGATTGAGTAGGATTATGAAATGCATGGCCATGCTCAAATAGTGATTTGTTTCATATAGTCTACTCATTGATCAAGAAAACTCAGATTAAATTATGAAGAGTATGACATATTCCATGACTCGAGTTTAATCTAGGATGTCAAGGTTAAAAGGATTAAATTACATTGAAATATTGGTCACGAAAAGGTTGCATCGAATCATCGATCTTATTATTACTTGGGTAGCAGTGACGCATTACTAGATGTCGCTCACTGTTTAAATTACATTGAAATACTATTTAAATTTGAAGGATTTAAATATATTAATATGATTAATATTATTTAAATCACGAATTTAAATTAAAAGGATAATTTGTATATATATGTATATTAATTAAGTAAGACTTAATTAAGATATATATATATATATAAAATTCGATTTTATGAAATTAGGTTTGATTTGATTAATTCTTTTTAACTACTATATATATGATATATAGCAGCTACTTAGGGTTACATAATAATTTAAAAACCCTAGCCGCTCTTAGAGAGAGACTAGAGAGAAAACAGTTTCATAATCGTTCCTTTGGTGGCTAGTACCGCAAGTCCCTCTTATTGCAGAATCGTTCGACAGTTCGTGTGGCGTTCGTGTGGATACCATAGAGACGTGGTTCTAATTGGATTGCGTAAAGGATTCGAAGCTATTTTAGAGCTTTTAATAATCGGTATAATATCTAAACCACTGATTTAATTTTAATTTCGCTTGGATCCTGTTTTGGGTTTCAGAATTGCTTTGATTATTTTTAATTTTCCATTTCGTTTTTTTGCCGAAAACCCAACACAAAGTGCTCAAAAATCAAGTTTTTAAAAATCTAGAAATAGTTGAAAAAGTTGTCTAACAGCTTAATGTCAGGGCTTCTAGATCCGTGTGTGTTAGGTGTTATGTGTGTTTTATGTTATAGATCTGTAGTATGCCATGTGTACAATGATTTGAAACTGGAATCAAGATTAGATCATGTCTACATTGCAAGTTATAGGTAGTCAAAGGTCGTTGACCGACCATGACCAACTGGTTTCTGGGCAGCCCAGAAAACCAAAAATGGTCTGACAAGAATTTCTAGGCTTCTAATATTGCTGTTGTTTGTTATTTTGGCCAAGTTGTTGTTGTTATGTTGTAGACTGGTAGGTGAACTACACATACAAGTCGGTAGAACACCCAGATCATGTATAGAATCAAAGATATGGGTGGTTAAACCGGCATTGACCACCAGCCTTATGAAGAAATCTGGGAAACCCAGATTTCTCAAGAACATATTTCTAACAAGCTTTTTATGGCCTTGATCTCTCACCTGTGATGTTTTTAGACTTAACTAATGTTGTATTGTTTTTCCTTGACATCAATACTACAAGTATGAACTATCACTACAAGAAAAAGGCTTATCAGCGACCAATAATATCAGCGACCGCATATGCGGTCGCTGATATTAGTCATAGCGATCGACTTCTATGACCGTAATTTTATCCAGTCGCTAACATAATTTTTCCTCCCAAAAGTTTGCAGGAAATGTTGGCGCGATGATTTTGTGCGACTACTTGATATCAGCGACCGTATGCGGTCGCTGATAAGTCCATGTCATTAAAATTTAGCGATAGCGTGCACGCCGCGCAAAAAGCGTCATTGATCAAACTTAATCTAACCAATGATCGACCATTCGCTCGAACGCATTTAAAGAAAAAAAAGAGGGAGCAGATAGAGAGAAGAGGGAGAAAGGGGAGAAGAGAAGAAGGAGAAGAATTAGCCACCCGCCGCCACCACTGCCATTGCCACCGCTGCCCACAGGTAACCCTAACTGTAATAATTTTTATAGTTTTCTAAAATTGAAGATTAATGTTGAATGTGGTATATAGATTTCTTAATTGGGTGTTATGTAGATATCTGAATTGGGTATTACATAGTTTTCAGCATAATAACCCTAACATTGAAATAATTTTTATAGTTTTCTAGTTTTGATGTCTCTGTGTAATTTTTATTTGGTCAAGCCTTTGTGTTGTGGAAAAGAAACTAGAGATGGTTTTTGGTTTCATTTGCACTCTGTGTATGTTTTATGTATTGAAATAAAACTGGAGATGGTTTTTGGTTTCATTTGCACCTTAACATTGCAATAATTTTTACTCTATTTGTATGTTTTATGTATTAAAGATATAGGGCATGCAATTATTGTGGGTAGTTGTTATGTTCATTTGGTACTATTAGCCACTGACAACATGAGCTAAACAACATGTTCTTTACTATGAAAAATTGTCTGTCATTCATAGAAACCAAATGATATCAGGAAAATCATCTGATAGAGAATTCACATGTGTAATTCAAAGTTGAGGAAAGTGACTCTTATGTTTGGGACTGTTGTGCAAGATCGTCTATGGGTAATAGTTAGGTTTTTCTTCACATTACTTATGCATAGCGAAAAAAAGTCTTGTATTGTAATGCATTCCATATATAGCAAAAAATAGAGTAAATATGAAATAACAAAACCCTTATATACTCCTTGTAGAGTTTATCCTCACCTTTACCTTCACCTTCAACCTCACTAAAATAAATGATATAATAAATAAACTAAGCAGCATTTAGAAAATTTTCCATTGCTAAAATAAACTAACTTCAATTTCGTTAGATATTCACTGCTAAAATAAACTAAGTAACACATGCTTAGTTTCTCACCAAACCCATAAAGATATTTATGAACAAAAGCAATATCATACTCTGAAGTTAAAGAACTAAGAGATAAGTGCCCTAATCAGAAGTAAGATAATTATTTAGCTCATGTGTAAAGTAAGATAGAAGCTTGCAAAAATGAAAGCGTGAGTTTTTTGAACTCTGAATTTGTAGTATACTCCTGAACTTTTTACTGCTTTAATTTGCATTCAATCGTTATTGTTTTAGTCTTATTATATTGGAAATTTGTATATTTCTCTTGGTTTGTGTCTTTGGGTGCCTAGAAATGACCTTATATACATGTTGTCGTGCATGTGGCTAGTCCATATTATAGGGGAGACTCTGGCGAAACTTTTTTATTGGTCGGGTATTTGCGAACATTTATACTATTAACGAGCCTATTGGTGATCCACTAGAGCTTATTAAGGGGCTGTTGGAGCTGATGGGCTGGGCTTGGGGCCGCTAGGCCACACGAGGCCACACCAAGCTTAACCAAGCCTCACGGGGCCAAGCCAAGCTTGGTTGTTAGCATGGTAAGCTATTGGGGGGGATATTAAGGAAAAATAGGCAGTGCTAGGGAACTATTAGTGCAACAGAAAAGGTAACTAGACATACTTGGTCAATAAAGAGACTGTTTTGGCTATAACAGAAAAACAAGGGTATTTAACACTTATGTATACAAGAATAAAGCTACAAAATGTTATAGAAGCTATAAATTGCTCAACCAAGTTGTGACTATCCCTAAACATAAATCTGCAGCACGTATACAAGATGATTCTGAATCAGACATTGACACTTGAACAAATGAAATGTATGTTTAGCATTACATGTTTTTTTATATCATTGTCATGTTTATGTACTTAACTATTTAAATGCAATTTTTGTTTATTGTCATTTTATATTCATATATATACATGTTTATATCACTGTCTTGTTTATTGTCATTTTATATATTCATATATATGTAATCAAATATAACTCATATATACATCTTGAAATTTGTAATATACAGATGGCTTCTGAAGCAGCGCAGAAAAAGCGCGGCTTGGGTAGGGGACCGAATTATATGCCCAAGGCCCCTACTAATCAAAATGATCGGATTCTTATTCAGATTCACTATCCTCCGAATAGCATGCACGTCCCGCATCATTTATATATAAGCATTTTAGATTTCATTTTAGATGTAAATTGCTTTAATATATCTACTTATCGTTGATGTAAATTATTGTACACTATAGTGATTTTTCAGATAATAAGATCGTCAAGTGCATATCACAGTTGTGTTTACAGAATTGGCCTACACCTGTGATTACGTGGGCGAGCACACCTATTGCCCACAAGGATGTTGTTTGGCCTGAATTCCAAGTATGTTTTTTTTTAATTATGACAGATAATATAATATTCTAATTAAGGATAATTGGTTAGTAATGTTATTGTTGTTGTTTTATTTGCAGAAAAGGTACAGATGGGAGGACGCACAGGCTTCAGTGATTCAAACATTATTCTAGCAGAAGTGCTTCGTCTGCACCAGGGATAATTTAAACAAAGAAAGACAAAAAGCCCTTCACAATGCCGAGATCGACCATCCAGGCCAGGGAGAGGATTACATGCAAGAGCATAGCCCCTGGTGGTGCACCCAGTCCATATGGACTGAGATGTGTGCCAAATGGAGAGCTGAGAGCTGGGTGAAAAGACGAAAGACTGCCGCCACTAACAGATCCTTGGGTGTACTCGATGGCGAAAAGGCTAAAGGAACATACAAGGGCAGAAGTATTTTACAGTTGTATCATATCACTGCCAGGGTACGTATTTACAAGTTTTAATATGTTTACAATCATGAATTGTAGAAAATATATCACATTTTTACTTCGTAATATCGTGCTATTTTTTGTATAGAAGTCTCAGTCTCAAGGTCAGCCTATCCATTGGATGGATGTGTACGTGGCTACCCGTGATGGTCTGCCTGATGCTATCCAGATAACGGTAATGAGTTTTAACAACTTGATCTTGTTTATCAATGTTTACATAATTTATTTTTAACTATTTAATTGTTAACATGATGATAGGATACTTATAAGCGTTTATTGAATGAGTGCTATCCTAAAGGCACTCCACGTCCGCTTATTGATCAAGAATTGTGGGAGAGGGCGTTTGTTGTGAAGAAGAACTACAATAAACTCCAAGGACAACGACGACGCCCATCCTTCAGTGGCTCAGGCTGCTCTTCTACCCAGTCTTCATAGTCATCGAGCCATCCAGATGTTCATACTCCGGCTGACTATGTGAGAGCTATATGTCAAGATTGAGATCTTCTGAAGATACTTGGCGGGCATCTGGGGGCTCTGAGTCCTGAGGAGTTAGCTGAAGCAGTAGCGACTGCGGCTGCAGCAGCAGGACAACATGGGGATGACGACGAGGTATAAAATCAATTTGTTGTATATATTGTCGTAATATATACCAGTATCAACATAGTTACTATATTTGTAACTTGTTTTATTATTTTGTTAATTACAGGGTGATCAAGGAGGCGATGATGCTTGCAGTACACCGCTTTAGATCGGCCAGGTTATTTGATAAGCTTGAACTTGTATATTCATTCAATTCATATTGGTTTTATGTATGTTACTTAAATAATAATAGATTTGTTTATATTTATTCAATTCATATTGGTTTTTAAATGTTTATATAGTTTATATACTAGTTTGGTGTATGTGTCGGTGGACGATGGACGTTTATATTGTTTTGCATGCTGTTTTATCTTGTTGTGTATGTGTGTTGGGATAAAGCAGTGCATGAGTTTTTGGGAATTACGCAAAACAAAGAAAATATGGTTTTCATTTTTTCGGATCGATGACGCTTTATATTCATTAATCATTAACGACGACTAAACATTTGAGGGTATCGGCTGATCGCGTCGCGGTCACGATAAAGAATCATTATCACGTCGACTTTGGTCCTGGACCATGTTGACTCAGCTTAGCGACCAAATTTGTCATTTCGGTCGATCATATTTGTGATAACCCGGGATTTCGAATAATTAAAATTTTACGAATAATTTTGTTTTATTAATATTAATATTAATTATCAATTTTGCGACATGTATCCGTGATACGAGTCTCGAGAAGGTCAATTTGTGTATTGCCTAATAAAATTAGAGTAGAGTTGTGCTTAAAAAGATGAGAAACCCTAATTTCTGGAAAGGGATCCGACATAAAATATAATTAAAATAATTATATTAATGAGTACGCGTTTATATTGTTTAGAATTTTGATCAATGATTGATAGGATAAGGTTTAAAATTATAAACCCTAATAAGAGATTAGAAACCCTAATCTCAGGATTAGGAACCCTAACGTACCGTTAAAAACCCTAATCGTATGACGGGAAACCCTAAATTAAAATCCAGGAATCCTAAAACCCTAATTAGGAAACCCTAATCTTTATTGGGAAGCCTAATGTGTGTATTAAACTATAATATGATTAGAAAACCCTAATTATATTTTAGTTATTTTAATTTCTATTTTACAAACCCTAATTGTAATTTAGAAATTTATTTTTCTAATTAAAACCCTAATTCGTGGGTTATAAACCCTAATGACCATTTTGACCCTAATTGCTAAATTAGGCTATTTTAATTAGGAATATTAATCATAATTAGCAAGATTGAATTTTATGATTAGGAAATATTAATATAATTATTGAATCCTAATTATAATTTTGGAATATTAATTTTCTATTTTGAAAACTAAAATTCAAAAATCTTGGAAATTAAATTGCAAACCTAAAGGGTTTAAACCCTAAACCCTAAACCCTAAAGGGTTCAAACCCTAAACCCTAACTCAAACCCTAAACCCAAAGGGTTTGTGAATTGGACAAGTATGCCATTAAAATTAATTTACAAATGACCAAAGTGCCCTTTTTGAATAATTTAGTAAGCTAACTTGTAGAAATTGCCAAGACTTTAGTAGGTGGCCAACTAAGTTGACAATGTGACTTAAAATATCGCAATTCAAATTTCTTATTTGACAAACATCGGATTATACATGCATACAAGTAATATATATTAGATTAGAGAGAGAAAGTTCATAAAACTTGTTCATTTTCAACTTTGCTCTCACCAACTCTTATTCTCTCTCATACCTCCAAAAATCTAAGTTAGATCAGTCACAATATCAGTTCTTAGAACACCCAAAAATAGATTGGAGAGCATAGATCAAGAATTGGAAAATAAAAGGTATAACCCTAAAATTAATTTTTGATCTTGTATGCTAAGATAGTTTTTGTGTTTAAGTGTTTAATCTTGTGTTACAGGATGTTTTTAGATGATCTATGATGATCCATTATAGATCCATAGCATCAAAGTTGGTAGAAATCGAAGTTTTTCAAAACTGTTCTTGAGTTCTAAAGGTCGTCTGACAACGGAATGTCAGGGGTTGTAAATCCTTGTATGTTAATGTTTTGTGTTGTTTTATGTTTTGGATCTATAATTTGGTATGAGGTCTTTAATCTGAAAGTGGTGTAATAGCCATTAGATGTCTAGATGTGTTGTTATTCATGGTCAAAGAGGGTTGATCGAAAGACGTGACGAATCACTTTACGGGTAACCCGTAAAGTGTAAAAAACCGGGTCCGATACGATCTTTGAGGGTTCGGATCTAACATCTGTTATGTTTTTTTGTTATTGTTGTTGTAATGAAAGTGTAGCCTGTTGTCTGGCCTATAGCTAAATTCCTTTAGATGCCTTAAAACTTCAAACAATCGAACGTAACAGGTGGTCAAAGTAGTCCACCAAATCTGATTTTAACTTTCTGGAAAAACCCAGAAATTTGATGAACGAAATTTCTGACAAGGTTTGACTGGGTAATATCTTATAGATCTGACGTTGTTAAACAGTGATGTTGCTTTAAACATGTTGCTTGACATGTGGACTATATATAGGAACCATGAAATCACTTGAATCATGACCAGAGAAGCGATTTAAGTTGTCTGGAAAATGAGACCATGGAACTGCTTGGGTTTCTGGGTTACCCAGAAAACCCAGCAGCACTCTGACAGTACCTTTGAAGGGGTCGATCTTTCTATCTTGTTACGTTATGACCCTGTTAATTGTTGATAATGGTAGTCGTTACATATCACACGACTGAAGCCTAAGGTAGCCCAGAACATGCCTGATCTGACAATCATAGCCGATCAAACGTGACCCCTTGAACACGAGGCTGTTAGTGTTCTTGAGGCTCAAGAACACCAACAGCGACGCTTAGTGTCGCTATAGGCAATTAGCGACGGTTTTGATTTTTTTTAATTTCTGAATTTCCGGTAATTAATTAAAAATAGAAAATAAATTATAAAAATTATTAAAAATGGTTTTAAAAATTATTTAAATTATGAAAAATAATTTTTAACCAATTGGAATATTTTTCTTTAATATTTATAATTATTTAAATATTAAAGGTATTTAATTTATTTACTTAGTATATTAAATAAATTAGAAGAAAATCATTTAATATTATGAAAATCATTTTAAATAAGAATAAAGTATTTAAAAATATTTTGAGTTATAAAATGTGACTTTTAATATTTTTAGAGAATTTTCATTAATAATTTAATATTAATGATATTAGATTTATTTGATTATTAAATAAAATAAATAAGATAAAAATGATTTTAATGATTTAAAATCATTTTAAATAAGAATGACGTATTAGAAAATATTTTGAATTATAAAATATAATTTTCAATATTTTTTGGAGAATTCTCATTAATAAATTAATATTAATGATATAAGATTTATTTAATTATTATATTAAATAAATGAATTAAAATGATTTTATTGATTTAAAAATCATTTAAAAATGAGAAAAATGTTTTAAAAATGTTTTAAGTTAGAATTAATGACTTTTAATATTTTGATAATAATTTCATTAATATTTAAATATTAATGGTGATGATTTAAAAATAATTTTAATTATTTTAAAAATCATTTAAGTAGAATATTAATGATTTAAAAATATTTTAAGTTATTAATAATAACTTTAATATTTTGACAAGTATGTTATTAATATTTTTATATTATTAAATATTAATAATAATAAGATTATTTGATAAATAAATCATTTAAAAATGATTTAAGTGTTTGAAAAATTATTATAAATTATAATAATTGTTTATAAATTATTAAAAGCTTCTGAAAAATATTATAAACGATATTTGACTTATCTAAAATAATATTGAAGCTTAGAGACCAAGTTTAATTGACAATCAATGTGTTAATTGTCGGATAAGGTGACCAGAACACCGAGAATGGACCGAAGTCCAACCAAACTGAACTAGTTAGACTTGTTAAGTGTTTATATAGGTTATAAACACTAATGTGGCTATGTGGTAATGTGCCTAGGAGAAGTTTAATTGTAGAATACAGTGTTACGTGTTATGAATAATTGTGCTAATTGTAAGACCGATATTATTGGTTATAGGTCTTACGAACGCAGATAAGTTTATTATGTAGCAGTAGTCAATGCGGAAGGCAAGTTTTCTAACTCAACCTTGAGTTATATTCATTCAATTATTATAATGGTTAATTATTGCTAATTATACCATGTCCAGGGAATTTATTGTTGATTATTCGCAGTTAGTGCATGATTAATAATTCAAATTGAATTACTGATTCAAAAAATATACATTCGTAGAATAACTGTTGTTGGATATTCATATTCGTAGAAGATAGAATTGACATTATAGATAATTCTTGTTTATTGTCAAATTATGTTGAGAAATGTCTTAGCTAATTATTCTGGGGAGACGAACATTTGTTAAAACTTGATAAATTCGAGAAAAGAATTCAATTGTTATTGCTAGATCGATGCCAATTATTTCAGCTAGATTGATAAGTAAATAGAAATTGAAATTATTAAATTTTGTTGTTAAATCAAATCTTGATTCTGAGACTGAGAAGAACAACCTTTTATATAAAGGGAACATTTTAGGTCGTGTATTCGGCCATTGCACACTGTTAAGTATTATGCATAATATCGAGTATAATAAAGTTGATCACTTGTTATACTTGCAGAGGGGTATGATTTAATCTTTATGGTTATCTGATATGCCTGCGTATGTATCAAAGTAAATCTTTAATAGATACCCGAGAAAATAAGTTCAAAGATCTGGTGAGATCACTCGGCATAAATCTGGAAAATATTCCACTTTGTTATTGCGTAGAATTGATTCTTGTTTATTCAATTGAATATCGTAGAAACTTTGAAAGCGTTGTACTCTTTCATTATCAGATTATTGTGTTGCCTAGAATTTGAGAAGACTTGTTATTGATTAACGATTTGTTCAGCTATTTCAAAGTTCCCCAAACTTTGGTTTCATTCTATCAAAATAGATAGTCTATTCTTATTGATTCGTATACATTTATTATATGTTTTAATTTGCGGGGCAAACTAGTTGCTCACCCTTGCTAAATAAAACTTTTCAGCTAAGGACGAAGTTGTAGAAGGTGCAGTGAAGAACAAAGGCAAAATGTTAGAGTAGTTATAATAAACTTATTTTTATGTTATGTTTGTAAATCCTTTTTGTATATCTAAGGGGTATGTTTGTAATGTTAAGGTTAGAGAATCTGGGATAATGTATTAACTATATCAGTTAATGAAATGCATGTTCCTATTTATAATTAAATGGGTAGTTAAATGTTATTTATATTATGGATCGTGAGCACCAAACTTGGGGGTCAGGTAACCCAAATTATGGGGTGTCACAGGTTGGAATCAGAGCTGTAGTGACCAAGGCGTCATAAGTTGGTAGCTGAGTTGTAGGCTATAAACCTTAAGTGGGGTGGGGAAAACCCTAGGATTATAAACATAAGCAAAATTTAGAATACTCATGTAGAGTACTAAGCGAGGGATTCGATAGTGAGATATGTGAACGCATAGTGTGAGAAGTTCGTACTAGAAAAGTATTAATCAAGTCATTTAGATTGATTGTAGGATGTCTGGACCAGATGAAATGAGTGCGGAGATGCTAACGGCTGTTGCACCAGTGCCAGTAGCCGATGTGCCAGCGTAAAGCTAATCAGTTGAAATAGTGCGAGAAGATGAACCTATGGTCAATCTAGGGAGCGATCATGATGATTATTCCGAGATGTATCAGAGTGGTGATGAGAAGGCGGAGTCCGAAGAAGCTAAGGTGGAAAAAAAAGGAATGAGATCAAAGTTGGATAACAAGATCAATAATCTGCAGAAGTACAAGAACTCCAGAGTAATGTGTTTCTCTTGGAGGAGTTATGGAAGACGGAGCGAGTGTTACGCGAAATGACTGAAGAATGGAACGAGCTCAAGGCGCAAGTAGAAAGGATGAAGACTGAAGATAGTGGATCGTCTGAAGGAACAATCTAGCAGCAGAAAGGCAAGAAAGAGAGAAAGAGGGATAACGACATCGATGATTGTGAAAGTTCAAACCCGAAGAAGAAGCAAGTCTGCAGCAAGTGTGGAAAGACTCGCGTGGGAGAATATATGATGAAGAAGAATGTGTGCTTTAATTTTAAGCAGGAAGGACATATTTCCCTATATTGTCCTAAGTCGAATGCAACAAGTGTCCCAGTAAGAAGAAGACTGGTAAAGGGAGTGGACGGTAGATAGCTTAAAGTTTAAGCGATAGTACCTTCTGATAGTGTGTGATATTAACGGTTGTAATATTAAGAATGATGTGTGAACATATGTATAAATATATATGTTTGTATGAGTGAAATCTTTATTTTCTATATGAATATAAGATTAAGATTAATTTTTGAGTTCTTAAAACTCATACTTATGGTAAGTTCATGACTCATAATTATGTGAAATGTTTTGAACCCCTCAGCGAATGGACGCCAAAAGTCTGACTAGGATAAGTTCATACACTCATATAATTGTGGCAAGTTCCTGAACCCCTAGGTGTTGTAAGTTTGATGAACTGTGAATAGTTATGTGTGGATGGAGAGTTAAAACTTTTTCTATAAAGTTGGAGAATTATAACTTTTGTTTAAAGTTGTGTTGTTAATCTTAATATTATTTAAAAAGGGATAGTGCTATGTGTTAAGTACTAAATGTATTGTGTGCTATTTGAATAAATATGCGATTATATGAGAATTTTTTTTATTGTGTTATTAATAAGAATTTGTGTAAAGAAGGAGAATTAATGTAAGATTTTTATCAGATAATACCGCCAAGGAAGGGAAGTCTAAAGAGAAATATGAAAGAACAATTTGTGAATCAAGGCGGGAAGATATATGTGGTGTGATGTAATATTTTGTCAAGTTCAACGAGTTAGCAAAATTTGCTCCACATCGAGTGGACACTGAGGAGCTTAAAGCACGATGTTTTAGGAACGGATTGAAATCGTTGGTACTCGAGAAGTTGAATGTGCTGCAAATTAGTTCATTTTCAACGTTATTAGAAAAAGCCATTATCGCTGAAGGACAAATTGAAACTGTATTAAAGAATAGTCAAGAACCAAGATAGGAGGCTGAAGGAAATATTATGATAGGTGGTAGTGGAGGTAGTAATCTTAATAAATGTAAGAGGGATGGTGATATTAATTCAGGAAATAATCCAAAGAGAGATTAGGAAGAAAGGCGCGCATGTAGTAGTTTCTTTGGAAGTGTCATCAAGGAGTTTGTTTGAAGAACAAAGGAGTCTGTTACAACTGTGGTCAAGAGGGACACATGTCACCCCAGTGTCCCATTCCAAAGAAGACACAAGGTTGTTTTATGTGTGGATCGTAATTCGATCATCCGTCCGAAATTATCCAAAGAGAAATATAGAGAGGAGAAGTGCCAACAAGGGACCCAATAGTGGAACCTTTGCGATTCGAGGACCTGCATAGCCAAGAAGACCAACAACATTCACTTTTAGCATGACAGTTCCAAATGCAACAGTTGACCATGAAGAGGCGACAGGTAACGAGTTCGGTTAGAAATTAATTTATGCGAGAAATACGAGTTAGATATTGTTGTGATTTGTTTTCTTTTATATGATCCAAGTCACAGGTTAGAATTTGAGACACAAATTAATATTGTGTTGTTAAGAATGAATTGATGATACAACTTTAAAAGATTGTAGAGAATAAGAAAGCGGTGATTCCGAGGACGGGATCCTTTTAAGGAGGGGTGAATGTGATAACCCGGGATTTCGAATAATTAAAATTTTACGAATAATTTTTTTATTATTAATATTAATATTAATTATCAATTTTGCGACATGTATCTGTGATACGAGTCTCGAGAAGGTCAATTTGTATATTGACTAATAAAATTAGAGTTGAGTTGTGCTTAAAAAGATGAGAAACCCTAACCCTAATTTTCAGAAAGGGATTCGACAAAAAATATAATTAAATAATTATATTAATGAGTACGCGTTTGTATTGTTTAGAATTTTGATCAATGATTGATCGGATAAGGTTTAAAATTATAAACCCTAATAAGAGATTAGAAACCCTAATCTCAGGATTAGGAACCCTAACGTACCGTTAGAAACCCTTATCATATGATGAAACCCCCTAATTTAAAATCGAAATCCTAAACCCCAATTAGAAACCCTAATCCTAATTGGGAAGCCTAATGTGTGTTATTAAACTTTAATATGATTAGAAAACCCTAATTATATTTTAGTTATTTTAATTTCTATTTTACAAACCCTAATTGTAATTTAGAAATTTTATCTTTTTAATTAAAACCCTAATTCGTGGGTTATAAACCCTAATGACCATTTTGACCCTAATTGCTAAATTAGGCAATTTTAATTAGGAATATTAATCCTAATTAGCAAGATTGAATTTTATGATTAGGAAATATTAATACAATTATTGAATCCTAATTATAATTTTGGAATATTAATTTTCTATTTTGAAAACTGAAATTCGAAAATCTTGGAAATTAAATTGCAAACCTAAAGGGTTTAAACCCTAAACCCTAAAGGGTTCAAACCCTAAACCCTAACCCTAACCCTAAACCCTAAGGGTTTGTGAATTGGACAAGTATGCCATTAAAATTAATTTAAAAATGACCCAAGTGCCCTTTTTGAATAATTTAGTAAGCTAACTTGTAGAAATTGCCAAGACTTTAGTAGGTGGCCAACTAAGTTGACAATGTGACTTAAAATATCAGTAATTCAGCCCATATTTGACAGCTACATCAGATCATACATGCATACAAGTAATATATATTAGATTAGAGAGAGAAAGTTCGTAAAACTTGTTCATTTTCAATTTTGCTCTCACCAACTCTTATTCTCTCTCATACCTCCAAAAATCTAAGTTATATCAGTCACAATATCAGTCCTAAGAACACCCTAAAACAGATTGGAGAGCATAGATCAAGAATTGGAAAATAAAAGGTATAACCCTAAAATTAATTTTTGATCTTGTATGCTAAGATAGTTTTTGGGTTTAAGTGTTTAATCTTGTGTTACGGGATGTTTTTAGATGATCTATGATGATCCATCATAGATCCATAGCATCAAAGTTGGTAAATGAAATGTATGTTCCTATTTATAATTAAATGGGTAGTTAAATGTTATTTATATTATGGATCGTGAGCACCAAACTCGGGGGTCAGGTAACCCAAATTTGGGGGTGTCACAATATTGTTCGCAGATAGGGCGATCGCTAATAGCGGTCGCTGATGTACATCCCACCGACCAGATTTTGTGCGACGACGATCAGCGACCGTGTGCGGTCGCTGATAGGCGGTCGCTGATAAACCTTTTTCTTGTAGTGTATTAGAACACATTAATCAAGCCCAGAATCCAAGATTCAAAGAACAGTGTCTGACAAGTTTTGTATGGCCTATATCTCACTGAGTTGGTGTTGGATGGCCATGAAATCAGTTTGAGGTTGTAGTGTTACATAAATACTACAACCCTAATCCTATTAAAAATCCAGAAACTTGATAACCAAGAATCTAGAATCGATCAAAGTAGGCACCCTGCAAACTGCGTATGAACATTATGGGTTTGTGAAGAACACCTAGAGCGACAATTTCGTCGCTATAGGGCCCTTTAGCGACATGTAATTTTGAAAATTAATTATTTTAATAAATAAATTTAAATAAATAGTTTTTAATTATTAAAATTACATAATAAATTTTTAAAAATTATTTTAAAGCCTGAAAATTAGTTTTTATTTATTTTGAATATATTTCATAAATATTTAATATTTTTGGAATAATAATGGTATTTAATTTATTTAGTTATAATATTAAATAAATTATTTAAAATTGATTTTAATACATGAAAAAATAGGAAAAATTATATTATGGTATAAGAAAATATTTTAAGTTATTTTTAATGACTTTTGATATTTTGTGATGAATTTTATTAATAAATTAATATTAATAATAATTAATTAATTTAGTACATATATTAAATAAATTGTGGAAAAATAGAATTATTGATTTAAAAATCATATAAATATGATTTAAGTGTTATAAAATATTTTATGTTATAAAATATAACTTTTGATATTTTTCATGAAAATATTAATATTTTAATATTAATAGCAATTACGGGATAATGAATTTAATCGCTTAAAAATCATATAAATATGATTTTAAGGTATTAAAAATACTTTGATATATTATAAATAAATTATAATATTATGGCATGTATTTCATTAATATGTGATTTTAAATAAATATTAATGATAAAGGAAATATGTGGTATTTAATTCATATAAATAAGATATTAATGATTGAAAATTCATGATAAATGATAATAATTATCTAAAAATTAGTATGACCTTATGAAAACTATTTTTGACTGATAATATAATTATATCAATTAATTGTTAAGTGTTCAGACATAGTTTAATTGAACTTAAACTCAATATTATCTGACTAAGCCATCGGGATGTCAGAATTGTACCGAACTCGACTCAGACTGTAAAAGTTTTACTTGAGGTTAAGTTTTATGTGTGTTATAGACGGATAGGATTATGTGATAATGTGTTTAGGTTATTTAAATATTTTGATGATATTATTCTAATTTGTATATCGATATTATTTATATATTAGGTCTTCAGACAAAGCTTATTAAAATGTGTAACGATAATCAACGGAATAGACAAATTTTTCTTAACTCGACCTCGAGTTGTATTATTCAATTATACTTGTGGTTAATCATTTCTGATTGCCATGTCTAAGAATTATTAAATCTCACTATGTGCATACTGCATGTATTCATCAGGTATGAAAGGCTAATCACCTTCATTACCATTCGGTCCAGATATATATGTTCGTTCAGCTATATAAAATGTGTTCATGCTAGTTCGCAATTATATTGTAGAACTATAGCCAACTTTTGTTCAATTCTTTAACTCATGATATATCCTTAATTTAATGAACTTAAACTTGCTGGGAAAACTTATTGCTCACCCTTGCTATATCATGATTAACAATACAGATTAAGACGAATACGTCGGATACAAGAAAGGCCAAAGCCAAGTTCAGCTTGGGATAATATGTGCAGCTAAATTGTAATAGTATAGTATGATAATAACGTTATATATATTAGATAGGATATGAATTGTGTATAAGTTAAGGTTACTCGACCTTGGGGAATAGTGTGTAAAGTTCATTGTATAAACAATTTATGTTTATATCTTCCGCAAATAGTAATAGTGATAGAATGATTGAACTGGATCCGCGGTAATTCGGGACCCGGATTCGGGGCTCCCATAGTTGGTATCAAAGCTGTTGGTTATGAACTGTAGGTAGGAATACCTTAGGCCAATAACCGCAGTGATTAGGATAAGTACTAATTAAAATTGAGTTAGTAAGTTGGTAAGATCCAAAAACGAATCTCGGCGGGTTATAAAAGATACAGAGTTCCCTAACTCTGATAATAGAGGTGAACAGTAGTAATGAATAGATAGAGTCTAAAAGACTAAAATTACAGTGATAGGATATCGTAAAACAAAACGATCAAGACATAGAAATGAATCATAATGTATACGATGAGATCACACCGTGATCTGATAAGGTTATGGCAATGAGAAGGATCAATCGAATGATTGAAAAGTTTATAGCAAGATTGCTGGGTGTCAGTTGTACTATGAATTGGTATAGATTCAAGAAAGGATTATGAATACGGATTAAATAAAATTTGTATGGAGAAGGGAGTTGGGATAATTATTGGAATGTCTGTGTCGCGCTATTTTCTATATGTGTGTTAAGAGGGTGATTTGTTTCTAATGTGTATATCAGATAGATATGGTATAGGTAAAGAATATAAGGTTAAGTACGAGTTCTTAAAACTCATACTTATGATACGTTTGTGACTCATAATTATATGAAACGTTTATGAACCCCTCAGCGAGTGGACGCCAAAAGTGTGACTAGGACAAGTTCTTAAACTCATATGATGGTGAAAAGTTCATGAACTCATGAGTGTGGTTTGACGAACTGGGAATACTTATGTGTATTAAGGATAATAGGAATAGATAGATTACTAAACAATTGATCATTAGTGGAGACATAAGTTTTCCAAATCTTCTAGCTATGCTAGACTCTAAATTTTTGACATCAAGCTAAAAACGCACTATGTGCTTTTGAAATGAATTTTTATTCTCAACTCCTGTGACCATTGTGTATGAGTGGACTTCGGGCCACCTACACCTCGTTACCTGTTGAGATGATAAAACAGATTTGTAATAATTTTTGAACGGTTTAAAGTATAGTTTATGCTACTTGTTTCGGCTAGACGATAATTATTTGAAATATCTAAAATATTTTTATTTATCACTTATATACCATGTAACATGGTGCAGAGATGATAAAAAGTTGATAGAGTTATAAATACAGGAATGCTTAGTGTTGAATTTGATCTAAAATCGTTATTCCACTATTGTATGATGTGTTATGACTAAGTCACTCGATGACAACATCCTCAAACGGGCTGTTAATACAGTACAGCATCATGACATCATTTTTAAACAATTTTCAAAATTTTAATTTGCTAACGAGGTTTTGGCTACACGCATTCATATTTCGATTGAAGTTAATTATTGATATGAGTCCAAGCTATTCGATTCGGCTAGACCAACTTTTATGAAAACTCTAAGCGTTCTTTGAAAATTTTTCTCGAACTAAATTATTTTGGTGCGGATTCCGATAAAGACTGAGGTAAGAAAAAGTTTTTGCGCCCAAGGCGGATATAAAAAACAGATCAGACCAGCAGTACGTTATAAGTACAGGGCATACCGAGCTAATTACTCACTATGTCCGTAAGTTATGACGATTTGCGAATCAATTTCCATATAACCTTTGTGAAAACGACAGACAATAGTCTATATAACTCCTCAACAATATTTGAAAATTTTTACCCTTGTGAGGAATGTATTGGGTAGCATGTGATGATGAGAATGAATGGTGAATGGTTCAGGGTGTAAGGTGTAACGTATAAGGTAAATTTTGGGGACGAAATTTTTAGAAGAAGGGGTGAATGTGACAACCCGAGAATTTGGATATTTATAAAATCTTAAAAGATTGAATTTAGGTTAAATAATAAACATAAACAGAAAATTAGTGAATGAATTTGAGATTTTCGAGAATGAATTTTGTGAATTTAAAATTTCTGTGGTGAATTATTCAGGATTAAGTATATACGTGAATATGTTCTGTGTATATGGTTATATATGTGTACAGTATGTGGTTAAGGGTCAAGGGTTGACCAGATAAGCTATATCTGTGGCAAACCCTAGTATTATATTAAGAACGTCAATGTTCAGCTAGAAAATTCTTACGATTTATAAGAAACCCTAAAAATCGGTTCTGGAAACCCTAATTTCAGTTCTAGAAATCCAAAACCCTAATTCGGAAGTTGAAAACCCTAATTTATGAGCTTGGAGATTAGTATAAAGGTTTTTATGTAATTGATTATATGTTTAATTAGGGATAACCCTAATTGATCAGCTGAAAACCCTATTGCATAATTATTGACTAAATTGCTAAATTAGCAATTTTAATTAGGAAATGTTAATGCTAATTAGTAAGCTTGAATAATGATTTGTAAATTTTAATATAATTAGAAAATCCTAATTATAATTTAGAAATATTAATTTTCTATTTTTAAAACCGAAATTTGGAAATCTTAGAAATTAAATTGCAAACCTAAGGGTTATAACCCTAAATCCTAAGGGTTAAGCCCTAAACTCTAACGGTTAATCCTTAAACCCTAAACCCTAAGGGTTTGGACAATTGACATTTATGCCATTAAAACTAAAATTAAAATGACTAAAGTACCCTTTTGTATTTTTATAAGTTAATTAGCTTGCAAATCTAGCCATGATATTGATTTGTTGACCAACTCAATATACACCATGTGTCATATATTAGATATATCAGCCATCAATTTCCAGCAACTTACATTGTATCACATCATTTATATAGATTAATAGAGAGAAAATGCATACTTTATTTCTCATTTTTTCCAAGACATTCTCTCTCCAAAATTTTCAAAATCTAGAGTGAGAAACCAAGTTAAGATCAGTTTATAGTAAGCCTTCATCAGCAACCAAAGATCAGATTTAAGATCTAAGCTCAAAAAGTTATAAAAACACTAAACCTAGAAATCATATGATTTGATGTTAGATGTTGTTGTTTGTTGGATAAAGTTGTGTAATAAGATGTCATTTACTGATCTGGGTTTTTAGATCCAAGATCCATAACATAAAAGTGCTCAAAAATTGAGTTTTCAAAAATCTTGAAAAAGTTGAAAAAAGTTGTCTGACAGCTTAATGTCAGGGCTTCTAGATCCGTGTGTGTTAGATGTTATGTGTGTTTTATGTTATATATCTGTAGTATGCCATGTGTACAATGATCTGAAACTAGAATCAGGGTTAGATCGTGTCTAGATTGCAAGTTATAGGCAGTCAAAGGTCGTTGACCGACCATGACCAACTGGTTTCTAGGCAGCCCAGAAACCCAGAAATGGTCTAACAAGAATTTATAGGCTTCTAATATTGTTGTTGTTTGTTATTTTGGCCAAGTTGTTGTTGTTATGTTGTAGAATGGTAGGTGAACTACACATACAAGTCGGTAGAACACCCAGATCATGTATAGAATCAAAGATATGGGTGGTCAAACCAGCGTTGACCACCAGCCTTATGAAGAAATCTAGGAAACCCAGATTTCTCAAGAACACATTTCTGACAAGCTTTTTATGGCCTTAATCTCTCACATGTGATGTTTTTAGACTTAACTAATGTTGTATTGTTGTTCCTTGACATCAATACTACAATTATGAACTATTAGAACACATTAATCAAGCCTAAAATCCAAGATTGAAAGGCTGGAAAGTAGGTACCTCGACTGTTCTTCATTTCTGAGAAACCCAGAAAATGAAGAATAGTGTCTGACAAGTTTTGTATGGCTTATATCTCACTGATTTGGTGTTGGATGGCCATGAAATCTATTTGAGATTGTAGTGTTACATAAATACTACAATCATAATCCTATTACAAATCTAGAAGCTTGATAACCAAGAATCTAGAATCGGTCAAAGTAGGCACCCTACAAATTGCGTATGAACATTCTAGGTTTGTGAAGAACACCTATAGCGACAGTTTCGTCACTATAGGGCCCTTTAGCGACAGTTAATTTCGAAAATTAATTATTTTAATAAATAAATTGAAATAAATAGTTTTTAATTATTAAAATTACATAATAAATTTCTAAAAATTATTTTAAAGCCTGAAAATTAGTTTTTAATTATTCTGAATATATTTCATAAATATTTAATATTTTAGGAATAATAATGGTATTTAATTTATTTAATTATAATATTAAATAAATTATTTAAAAATGATCTTAATACATAAAAAAATCGGGAAAAAATATATTATGGTATGAGAAAATATTTTAAGTTATTTTTAATGACTTTTGATATTTTATGATGAATTTCATTAATAAATTAATATTAATGATAATTAATTTATTTAGTAAATATATTAAATAAATTATGGAAAAATAAAATTAATGATTTAAAAATCATATAAAAATGATTTAAGTGTTATAAAAATATTTTAAGTTGTAAAATATAACTTTTGATATTTTTCATGAAAATATTAATATTTTAATATTAATAGCAATTATCGGATAATGAATTTAATCGTTTAAAAATCATATAAATATGATTTTAAGGTATTAAAAATACTTTGATATATTATAAATAAATTATAATATTATGGCATGTATTTCATTAATATTTGATTTTAAATAAATATTAATGATAAAGGAAATATGTGGTATTTAATTCATATAAACAAGATATTAATGATTGAAAATTCATGATAAATGATAATAATTATCTGAATATTAGTATGAGCTTATGAAAACTATTTTTAACTGATAATATAATTATCTCAGTTAATTGTTAAGTGTTTAGACAGAGTTTAATTGAACTTAAACTCGATATTATCCGACTAAGCCGTCGGGATGTCAGAATTGTATCGAACTCGACTCAAACTGTAAAAGTTTTACTTGAGGTTAAGTTTTATGTGTTATAGACGGATAGGATTATGTGATAATGTGTTTAGGTTATTTAAATATTGTGATGATATTATTCTAATTTGTATATCGATATTATTTATATATTATGTCTTCAGACAAAGCTTATTAAAATGTGTAACGATAATCAACGGAACATGTAAGTTTTTATTAACTCAGCCTCGAGTTGTATTATTCAATTATACCTGTGGTTAATCATTTCTGATTGCCATGTCTTAGAATTATTAAATCGCACTCTGTGCATACTACATGTATTCATCAGGTATAAAAGGATGATCACCTTCATTACCATTCGATCCAGATATATATATGTTCATGTTCAATGTTCGTTCAGCTATGAAAAATTTGTTCATTCTAGTTCGCAATTATATTGTAGAACTGTAGCCATCTTTTGTTCAATTCTTTAACTCGTGATATATCCTTAATTTATTGAACTTAAACTTGCTGGGCAAACTTATTGTTCACCCTTGCTATATCATGATTAACATTGTAGATTAAGACGAATACGTAGGATACAGGAAAGGCCAAAGCCAAGTTCAGCTTGGGATAATATGTGCAGCTAAATTGTAATAGTATAGTATGATAATAACGTTATATATATTAGACAGGTTATGAATTGTGTATAAGTTAAGGTTATTCGACCTTGGGGAATAGTGTGTAAAGTTCATTATATAAACAATTTATGTTTATACCTTCCGCAAATAGTAATAGTGATAAAATGATTGAATCGGATCCGCGGTGATTCGGGACCCGGATTCGGGGCTCCCATAGTTGGTATCAAAGCTATTTGTTATGAACCGTAGGTAGGAATACCTTAGGCCAATAACCGCAGTGATTAGGATAAGTACTAACTCAAATAGAGTTAGTAAGTCGGTAAGATTCAAAGACGAATCTCGGCGGGTTATAAAAGATACAGAGTTCCCTAATTCTGATAATAAAGGTGAACAATAGTAATGAATAGATAAAGTCTAAAAGACTAAATGTACAGTGATAGAGAATCGTGAAAAAAAACGATTAAGACATAGAAATGAATCGTAATGTATACGATGAGATCACCCCTTGATCTGATAAGGTTATGGTAATGAGAAGGATCAAACCAAATAATTGAAAAGTTTACAGCAAGATTGCGGGGTGTCAGTTGTACTATGAATTGCTACAGATTCAGGAAAAGATTATGAATACGGATTAAATGAAATTCCTATGGTGAAGGGAGTTAGGATAAATATTGGAATGTATGTGTCGCGTTATTTGCTATATGCATGTTAAGAGGGTGATTACTTTCGCATGTGTATATTAGATAGATAGTGTATAGGTAGAGAATATAAGGTTAAGTACGAGTTCTTAAAACTCATAATTATGATACGTTTGTGACTCATAATTATATGAAACGTTTATGAACCCCTCAGCGAATGGACGCCAAAGGTCTGACTAGGACAAGTTCTTAAACTCATGATGGTGAAAAGTTCATGAACTTATGAGTGTGGTTTGACGAACTGGGAATAGTTATGTGTATTAAGGATAATAGGAATAGATAGATTATTAAGCAATTGATCATTAGTGGAGACATAAGTTTTCCAAATCTTCTAGCTATGCTAGACTCAAAATTTTTGACATCAAGCTAAAAACGCACTATGTGCTTTTTGAAATAAATTTTTATTCTCAACTCATGGTGACTATTGTGTATGAGTGGACTTCGGGCCACCTACACCTCGTTACCTATTGAGATGATAAAACATATTTGTAATGATTTTTGAACGGTTTAAAGTATAGTCTATGCTACTTGTTTCGGCTAGACAATAATTTTTTAAAATATCAAAAATATTTTTATTTATCACTTATATACCATGTAACCTGGTGCACAGATGAAAAAAGTTGATAGAGTTATAAATACAAGAATACTTAGTGTTGAATTTGATCTAAAATCGTTATTCCTCTATTGTATGATGTGTTATGACAAAGTCACTCGATGACGGCATCCTCAAACGGGATGTTAATACAGTACGGCATCATGACGTTATTTTCAAACAATTTTCAAAATTTTTATTTGCCAACGAGGTTTTGGCTACACACATTCGTATTTCGATTGAAGTTAGCCATTGATATGAGTAGGAGCTATTCGATTCGGCTAGACCAACTTTTATGAAAACTCTAAGCGTTCTTTGAAATTTTTTCCCGAATCAAGTTATTTTGGTGCGGATTCCGATAAAGACTGAGGTAAGAAAAAGTTTATTCGCCCAAGACGGATACGAGAAACAGATCAAACTAGCAGTACTTTATAAGTACAGGGCATACCGGGCTAATTACCCACTATGTCCTTAAGTTTTGACGGTTTACGGATCAATTTCCATATAACCTTTGTGAAAATGACAGACAATAGTCTATATAACTCCTCAGCAATATTTGAAAATATTTACACTTATGAGGAATGTATTGGGTAGCATGTGATGATGAGAATGAATGGTGAATGGTTCAAGGTGTAAGAAGGGGTGAATGTGACAACCCGAGAATTTGGATATTTATAAAATCTTAAAAGATTAAACTTAGGTTAAATAATAAACATAGACAGAAAATTAGTGAATGGATTTGAGATTTCCAAGAATGAATTTTGTGAATTTAAAATTTCAGTGGTGAATTATTCAGGATTAAGTATATACGTGAATATGTTCTGTGTATTTAGTTATATATATGCACAGTATGTGGTTAAGGGTCAAGGGTTGACCAGATAAGCTATATATGTGGCAAACCCTAGTATTATATTAAGAACGTCAACGATTTATAAGATACCCTAAAAACCGGTTTTAGAAACCCTAATTTCAGTTCCGGGAATCCGAACCCCTGATTCGGAAGTTGAAAACCCTAATTTGGGAGCTTGAAGATAAGTATAAAGGTTTTTATGTTATTGATTATATTTTTAATTAGGGATAACCCTAATTGATTATTAGAAAACCCTAATTGTTCAGCTGAAAACTCTAATGCATAATTATGGACTAAATTGCTAAATTAGCAATTTTAATTAGGAAATGTTAATCCTAATTAGCAAGCTTGAATAATGATTAGTAAATTTTAATATATTAAAAAATTCTAATTATAATTTAGAAATATTAATTTCCTATTTTAAAAACCGAAATTTGAAAATCTTAGAAATTAAATTACAAACCTAAGGGTTAAACCCTAAACCCTAAGGGTTTGGACAATTGACATGTATGCCATTAAAACTAAAATCAAAATGACTAAAGTGCCATTTTGTATTTTTATAAGTTAGCTTGCAAATCTTGCCAAGATATTTAGTTGTTGACCAACTCAATATACACCATGTGTCATATATTAGATATATCAGCCATTAATTTCCAGCAACCTACATTGTATCACATCATTTATATAGATTAAGAGAGAGAAAATGCATACTTTATGTGACGACCCCAAAATAGGTCCATTCCATCCAACCCATTCTGAGTCGCCAAATACATGGTACAGAAATAACTACAACTTTATTATTACAATGAAGAAAGCTGAGTTTGAATACAAATATTATCTTCTAGACAATATCTATACTCAAATAAATCCTCATCACATTTATTGATACATTATTTTACAATAATGGTGAGGACTACTAAACAACTCTCTCTAGAACCTTCATTCCATACCCCCCAGACTAGTACTCGCTACATTCTCGCCTCCCGAGAAGAAAAATGGAACAACAAGGAAAAGGGTGAGCTCAACTAGCCCAAGAAGAATGTTATGACTAAGATAATATACAACAAATTATCGTTAGTCTCCAACAGGAAAAATCTAATAGAATACAATAGATGACAAGTTTTCGATCAATATTCATTAGCCGGAAATAATAATTCATAGAAGAGTTACGTAGAGAATGAAATCTACTATAATCTATGAATTTAACAGTCCATCATCAATATTTTATCCTCGTAACATCAATCAATATTCATCTCAAATCAAATATTCATCTTTGCACTACTGTGCCAAAGATATTCATCAATCGGTCATGTTCATCTCAACACTGCTCATCTTTGCACTAAAGGCCAAAGATATTCATCGATCGGTCGTGTTCATTTAAACACTGCTCATCTTTGCACTACAGAATGAAAGATATTCATCGATCGGTCATGTTCATTTAAACACCGCTCATCTTTTGCACTACAGTGCCAAAGATATTCTTGAAAATCATTCATCTTTGCACTACAGTGCCAAAGATATTCAATAATATCATCATTTAAGACCGAGGATGATGAAAATATTTTTAAAGAACGAATCCGGTGAAACAAAATGTCAAGGATTAAGGATTAAGGATTAGTACTTTGTTTTATCCATGTCCAACAATACCTCAAAAATAATCATAGTGGTGTAAAATTCAAGAATGATCAAAACATGGATACAATCAAAGCTAGTATCCAAAATAGATATTTTGGACGAAAAGAAAAATTTTAATTTTTCTATGAATAATCTTGATTCGTGAATAATAATCAGATATCGTGAATAGTGCCGATATCGTGAATAGTAACTCAACACCAAAAGATAGAAATTC
The DNA here is from genome assembly GCA_020205615.1 of Panax quinquefolius. Classification (NCBI taxonomy): domain Eukaryota; kingdom Viridiplantae; phylum Streptophyta; class Magnoliopsida; order Apiales; family Araliaceae; genus Panax; species Panax quinquefolius. The sequence continues at coordinate 66,895,304 of CM035169.1, forward strand.
CACAAAAAAACATCTTCACGCCTCATGAATAGTACTGTGAATAGTAACTCGTGAATAGTAATTCATGAATAGTAACTCGTGAATAGTAACTCATGAATAGTAACCCCAGACATGAAAAAGTTCCAAATTTGATAAAAGTACCAACCAATATTTCAAAGATAATGATATTGAAGAATTAATATCATTTGAGAAGAAAATAACATCCCTTACCTCAAAGAATCAAGATTTCTTGGGAAAAAGGTCAAGAAGTGATCTTGAATGAAACTTATCTTGAACAAAGAACTCTCAAAGTATCTAAATACTCACAAAATACGCTCTCAATAATATAGAGAGAAAGAGAAAAACTTTGTTTACGGTGTGATTTTCAATTCTAACTTAGCCTCTATTTATAGGAAAATGTTAGCCCGTAAAGCGGACTTGACTGCCACTACACGATGGCTTTACACGCTACTATTGCCACCCACCACATTTGAAATAAAATTCAGCACATTTCTTCACCAACCACAAGTGGGGCCCACTCAATTCTAGAATTTTCCACCAAAATCAATTATAACCCTAATTTCCGAATCAGACACCTCTTAAAATTCATAACAAATCATTCGTGAATTTTTAACGGTTCAAAATTTGTGGACATATACTCAACTTATGTATGTATAACATACCCAAAAATTACCACAATCCAACGGTCGGATTAAAAATTATAACCCCATGATATATCTCAAAACCCCGATTTAATTTTTAATACCTCCAATCCGATAAAATACTGATAAAACACCTCAACATTAATTCCTTCATTAATAACCACATAAATAAATCCATCATTTATATTCATATAAAATAAATATTTCCTTATCATATGAATCAATAATTAATTATTCATAAATAATATTACAGAATCACATTTATGACAACCAGGCTGTTCCCAGGAAAGAGGGGGCTTTCCAATAAGGATCTCTCCTTCTTGGTAGCAATTAGGTGACCAAACCTCTCCTTGATGCGAACTTTCTAGACATTGCCAATAATGTTATTTAATAATATTATTCAAATAATATGAATTATTGATCGATAATGGGAAATATCATGCAAAGGACAATTATTGAACAACAATAATATAAAATATCAACGCAGCAATTATTGAATCAATAAAATAAAATATTGAATAAGAATTCATGTGAAAATTATTGAGTAGTGCCATCTTACGTGCGAATCAATAATTCAACAATCTTTAATCGCAATACCGGTATTACTCTTGTCAACCACGCCAGACATTCGTATTTTAACCACCGGGTATTCCAACAGTCTTAATCTTGGTAACAACTACGCCGCTATTTATAACCACCCAAACTTTGTCGCTTTCCTCATCCAATCGCTTTTACATTATGGGGCCATACATGGTCATACTGTGTCAGCATTTAATATTCCCAAAAGCATTTAATATTCCACGACCAAACGAATATTCCCCGACAGATCTTAATATTCCACGACCAAACGAATATTCCCAACAAAAATGAATATTTTATAACCACTTGCTTATTTTGAAATATTTGCGTATTTAACCCTTAACTATCCACATTAATCAAATCAACCCTTACTATTTCAAAATAATAAATAAAGGAAATTCCTTTTATTTAAAAAATTTTTCGGGTCTTACAACCTCCCTCCTTATGAAATTTCGTCCTCGAAATTGGCGTATCGCACTGGTATTTCGAAAAGGTAAAGATACCTCGCTTTCATTTTCGTTTCCAACTCCCAGTCATTTCCTCAATAGCATGGTTTCTCCACAAAACTTTAACTTATGGTATAACCTCGATGCACATAGGTCATGTTCTTTCCTCTACAAAATCTTGGCGACAGTACCTCCTCGTGACGTTAAGTCTTGACTATCTCGTCCTAGGTTCTAACTCAATGACGTGTTTCGAATCGTCCACATATTTACGTAACATCGATACGTGAAAAGCGTTATGAACACGCGTCATACTTGGTGGTAAAACGAGTCTATAGGCCACAGTTCCTATTCGATCGAGAATTTCAAATGGATTAATAAATCGAAGGTTTGAGCTTCACCTCACCGATTCTCGCTTTTAAAATAACAACTTCTTGCACCTCCTTCTTCAAATTCATCAGCTCCGGTGTGTAGCTTGAACAGCTTTAGTTTTATCGATTAAAGTCGATTATACTCGTATATCATCACGTACTCGTATATCATCACGTGGGTACCTAGAGTTTTCATCTCCATCTCTATTATTTGTATATTATACGAAATGAGTCTTTGACAATATTGTACTCGTACTTGTATACGATCTTCTACTCAACACGTCAGCTACCACGTTCGCTTTTCCAGGATGGCATGGTCAGAACATGTGCTGAAATGAGTCTCCTCTTGAGTTCTTCGAAGCTCTTCCCACATTCCTTGCTCCATTCGAATTTTGTATCTCTACGAGTTAGCTACGTTAATGGAATAGCGATTCGAGAATACCCTTCAACGTATCTCCGATAATAACCAACTAAGCCTAGAAAACTACGCATTTCGATTACCGACTTAGGTTGCTCTCAACTGTGACTCATATCCCAATCTTGGATAGCACGTCACAATGACACCTATCAGTTTACTATCGCACGAATATGACGTCCCCTACAGAGAGTCTGGCTTCGGTGCATTCCACAAAGGAAGTCACAAGATAAAGGCTCATGTACCAAATTCTATAGTTGAATTTTTAACTCCTGAAGTTCAATAGGAGCCATTCGATATGAGATTTTAGAAATGAGTTTTGTACCGGGTTCAAAGTCGATACAAAATTTAATATCAGTCTTTGGGAGTAAGCCAATAAATTCTTCAGAAAATACGTCAGGAAAAATCAATAACAACAAGAATATTATTCAAATCTGACGTGTCTTTATTCAAATCCATAACATGGACTAAGAAAATTTGACATCCGTAATAAACGAATGACTTCATGGCTTGATATGAAAATGTTTGACTACAATGGTTTGACTGCTTGAGTTTGAATAACAGGTTGCTTAGGAATATGAAAACTAACAACCTTACAAAAGCAATCAATTTGGCATGATGAGTAGTTAACCAATCAATCCCAAAAATCACATCAAAAGCAAATATCTCTATAGAAATAAGGTTAACAGGTAATGTGATAGTGCCAACCTGAATCAAGCAAGATTTATAAACAACGGATGTAATGAAAGTTTCTCCTAACGGAGTCTCCATAAATAGGTCAAAGTCTAATTTCTCCGTAGTCAAGTTCAAACGTTGAGCGCAAGCAAGAGAGATAAAAGAATGGGTAGAACCGATATCTAGTAAGGTATAAACTTCGCAAGAATTTATAATTAACTAACCCGTGCTAACTTCGTTTGGGTTCCTCGCATTTTATTGGAATCCACGACAAACGCTCTTCCGAGAATCGTTGACTTTGACTTTTCCGGGATGTCTTTTGAGTCACCGTCCCCATTGAACTAGGTTTCGCTACTGCGTCTAATCTCGAAGCGATATGTCCTTCTTTTCCACAATTATAGCATACCTTAAACCTGTTGTGGGCGGTTTGGGTGATATATGTCCCTCTTTCCCGCATTTGTAACATACGACCGATGGTCTTTCTCCTCCCTTGGAACCAGTTGCCACTGGCGCTGATGTCTTCACATGGTCGTTGTTGAATCTCCTCTTTTTAAAATCTCCTCCTAACTCGCTTCTTCTATTTTCGTGGCCACGATTACCACCAGAGTGGTTACCACCTTTGTCCGTATTCTTCTTTCTCCACTGGTTATCGTTATTCTGATGACTACTATCTTTGGTATGATCCTGGTTATGGTCCCTCGGTTGAACGTACTCGTTATCTCGCTCTAACAACTGAGCCATGTTTACAACATCTGAATAGAGAAAATTTATGAGAAATGAGATATTGACGTATCTTAAGGAGTTTCAAACCTCTCGAAACATCCGCCATCATCGCTCCTCATTCTCCACCAAATGAGGTGCAAACTCGGATAACTCCGCAAACTTCGCCTCGTCTTCGGGACACCGCCATGTTATTCTGCTCCAATCTAATAAACTCCACTTCCTTCATATGACGAATACTTTCGTGGAAGTACTTGTCATTGAACTGCTTCAAAAACGTCTCCATGACATGCTTTGAGTGCGGTTTGGATGATGTACGCTTCACGATTCCCCACCGATGTCTGCCTCACCACGGAACATAAAAGTAGCGAATGGAACTTTCTGTTCCTCCGTACATCCCAAGACATCGAATATCTTGGTAATTTGCTTGACCCATGTTTCCGCCATGATCGGATCGGCTTTCCCCTGCACTCGTGGTCCCAACTCTTTGAATCGCTTGGTTGTGACCACCCGTGAATTACTATCATCTCCTCCTCAGTATTTTGAACACGAGTCTCCTCGTCGATTTTGCATGAACTGCAAAAAGCTTCTAAACATCCCTCGTTCATCATCTCGCTCGGTGGTGTTATTCACGGAGAGGTACATTGCCACTGTTGCATATTCTCCTCGTTGTTATAAGTCTGAGCATCTCCACTGGTCTCATTTACACCACTATTAATATTCTCGATTCGACATTCTCAATTCTTGTCATAAAACAAGGGTTAATTAAGGAAATCAATCACATAATATCCCTATATATTGACCAACTAACAAATAAGCTTAGGTAGGATACACTAGCAAAGGATTTACTCGCCTCTCCCTCCTAGTTCTATTCCCCGATCTCCGCCAGAGATCATATCCTAAGCTCGATACCAACCGTGGCGACCCCAAAATAGGTCCATTCCATCCAACCCATTCGAAGTCGCCAAATACATGGTACGTAAATAACTACAACTTTATTATTACAACAAGAAAAAGCGTGAGTTTGAATACAAATATTATCTTCTAGACAATATCTATACTCAAATAAATCCTCATCACATTTATTGATACATTATTTTACAATAATGGTGAGGACTACTAAACAACTCTCTCTAGAACCTTCATTCCATACCCCAGACTAGTACTCGCTACATTCTCGCCTCCCGAGAAGAAAAATGGAACAACAAGGAAAAGGGTGAGCTCAACTAGCCCGAAGAAGAATGTTATGACTAAGATAATATACAACAAATTATCGTTAGTCTCCAACAGGAAAAATCGATAGAATACAATAGACAACAAGTTTCGGATCAATATTCGCGGCTGAAATAATAATTCATAGAAGAGTTACGTAGAGAATGAAATCTACTATAATCTATGAATTTAACGATCCATCATCAATATTTTATCCTCAGTAACATCAATCAATATTCATCTCAAATCAAATATTCATCTTTGCACTACAGCCAAAGATATTCATCAATCGGCCATGTTCATCTCAACACTGCTCATCTTTGCACTAAAGGCCAAAGATATTCATCGATCGGTCATGTTCATTTAAACACTGCTCATCTTTGCACTCTGAGCCAAAGATATTCATCGATCGGTCATGTTCATTTAAACACCGCTCATCTTTGCACTACGGGCCAAAGATATTCTTCAAATCATTCATCTTTGCACTACTGAGCCAAAGATATTCAATAATATCATCATTGAAGACCGAGGATGATGAAAAATATTTTTAAAGAACGAATCCAAAGAAACAAAATGACAAGGATTAAGGATTAAGGATTAAGTACTTTGTTTTATCCATGTCCAACAATACCTCAAAAATAATCATAGTGGTGTAAAATTCAAGAATGATCAAAACATGGATACAATCAAAGCTAGTATCCAAAATAGATATTTTGGACGAAAAGAAAATTTTCATTTTTCTAATGAATAGTGCCGTATTCGTGAATAATGTCAGATATCGTGAATAGTCTTGAGTATCGTGAATAGTAACTCAGACACCAAAAGATAGAAATTCCACAAAAAAACATCTTCACGCCTAAGCTGAATAGTACTCGTGAATAGTAACTTTCGTGAATAGTAATTCATGAATAGTAACTCGTGAATAGTAACTCATGAATAGTAACCCCGACATGAAAAAGTTCCAAATTTGATAAAAAGTACCAACCAATATTTCAGCATAATGATATTGAAGAATTAATATCATTTGAGAAGAAAATAACATCCCTTACCTCAAAGAATCAAGATTTCTTGGAAGGAAAGGTCTCAAGTGATCTTGAATGAAACTTGTCTTGAACAAAGAACTCTCAAAGTATCTAAATACTCACAAAATACGCTCAATAATATAGAGAGAAAGAGAGAAAACTTGTTTACGTGTGATTTTCAATTCTAACTTAGCCCTCTATTTATAGGAAAATGTTAGCCCGCCAAGCATTTCTTGACACTGCTACACGATGGCTTTACTCGCTACTATTGCCACCCACCACATTTGAAATAAAATTCAGCACATTTCTTCACCAACCACAAGTGGGGCCCACTCAATTCTAGAATTTTCCACCAAAATCAATTATAACCCTAATTTCCTAATCGACACCTCTTTAAAATTCATAACAAATCATTCGTGAATTTTAACGGTTCAAAATTTGTGGACATATAATCAACTTATGTATGTATAACATACCCAAAAATTACCACAATCCAATCTATTTGATTAAAAATTATAACCCCATAATATATCTCAAAACCCACGATTTAATTTTTAATACCTCCAATCCGATAAAATACCGATAAAACACCTCAACATTAATTCCTTCATTAATAACCACATAAATAAATCCATCATTTATATTCATATAAAATAAATATTTCCTTATCATATGAATCAATAATTAATTATTCATAAATAATATTACGTAATCACATTTATGATGACCAGTCGCGTTCCCGAAAGAGGGGCTTTCAATAAGGATCTCTCCTTCTTGGCGCCGCAATTAGGTGACCAAACCTCTCCTTAGACGTAACTTTCTAGACATTGCCAATAATGTTATCTAATAATATTATTCAAATAATATGAATTATTGATCCGATAATGGGAAATCTTTGTCGCGGTGACAATTATTGAACAACAATAATATAAAATATCAACGCAAAGAATTATTGAATCAATAAAATAAAATATTGAGCGGTAACTCACTGTGAAAATTATTGAGTAGTGCCATCTTACGTGCGAATCAATAATTCAACAATCTTGTCGCAATACCGTAAAGCTCTTGTCAACCACGCCAGACATCGTATTTTAACCACCGGTATTCCAACAGATCTTAATCAGTAATAACTACGCCAAGTTATTTATAACCACCCAAACTTTGTCGCTTTCCTCATCCAATCTTTCACATTATGGGGCCCACACATGGTCAAGCATGGTCGCATTTAATATTCCCCGACAAAGATCGAATATTCCACGACCAAACGAATATTCTCGACAAGCATTTAATATTCCACGACCAAACGAATATTCTCCGACAAAAATGAATATTTTATAACCACTTGCTTATTTTGAAATATTTGCGTATTTAACCCTTAACTATCCACATTAATCAAATCAACCCTTACTATTTCAAAATAATAAATAAAGGAAATTCCTTTTTATTTAAAAAATTTTTCGGGGTCTTACACTTTATTTCTCATTTTCTCCAAGACTTTCTCTCTCCAAAATTTTCAAAATCTAGATTGAGAAAAAGTGAGAAACCAAGCTAGGATCAGTTCATAGCAAGCCTTGATCAGCAACCAAAGATCAGATTTAAGATCAAAGCTCAAAAAGGTATAAAAACCATAAACCTAGAAATCATATGATTTGATGTTAGATGTGGTTGTTTGTTGGTTAAAGTTGTGTAATCAGATGTCATTTAGTGATCTGGGTTGTTAGATCTCAGATCCATAACATAAAAGTGCTCAAAAATTGAGTTTTCAAAAATATGGAAAAAGTTGAAAAAAGTTGTCTGACAGCTGGCTTAATGTCAGGGCTTCTAGATCCATGTGTGTTAGGTGTTATATGTGTTTTATGTTATAGATCTGTAGTATGCCATGGGTACAATGATCTGAAACTAGAATCAGGGTTAGATCGTGTCTAGATTGCAAGTTATAGGCAGTCAAAGGTCGTTGACCGACCATGACCAACTGGTTACAAGGCAGCCCAGAAACCCAGAAATGGTCTGACAAGAATTTCTAGGCTTCTAATATTGTTGATGTTTGTTATTTTGGCCAAGTTGTTGTTGTTATGTTGTAGACTGGTAGGTGAACTACACATACAAGTCGGTAGAACACCCATATATGTATAGAATCAAATATATGGGTGGTCAAACCAGCGTTGACCACCAACCTTATGAAGAAATCTGGGAAACCCAGATTTCTCAAGAACACGTTTCTGACAAGCTTTTTATGGCCTTGATCTCTCACATGTGATGTTTCTAGACTTAACTAATGTTGTATTGTTGTTCTTTGACATCAATACTATAAGTATGAACTATTAAAACACATTAATCAAGCCCAGAATCCAAGATTGAAAGGCTGGAAAGTAGGTACCTCGACTGTTCTTCATATCTGAGAAACCCAGAAAATGAAGAATAGTGTCTGACATGTTTTGTATGGCCTATATCTCACTGATTTGGTGTTGGATGGTCATGAAATTAGTTTGAGGTTGTAGTGTTTCATAAATACTACAATCCTAGTCCTATTACAAATTCAGAAGCTTGATAACCAAGAATCTAAAATCGGTCAAAGTAGGCATCCTGCAAACTGCGTATGAACATTCTGGGTTTATGAAGAACACCTATAGCGACAGTTTCATCGTTATAGGACCCTTTAGCGATAATTAAATTTGAAAATTAATTATTTTAATAAATAAATTGAAATAAATAGTTTTTAATTATTAAAATTACATAATAAATTTCTAAAAATTATTTTAAAGCCCGAAAATTAGTTTTTAATTATTCTGGATATATTTCATAAATATTTAATATTTTTGGAATAATAATGGTATTTAATTTATTTAATTATAATATTAAATAAATTATTTAAAAATGATTTTAATACTTGAAAAATCAGGAAAAATTATATTATTGTATAAGAAAATATTTTAAGTTATTTTTAATGAATTTTGATATTTTTTGATGAATTTCATTAATAAATTAATATTAATAATAATTAATTTATTTAGTTAATATATTAAATAAATTATGGAAAAATAGAATTAATGATTTAAAAATCATATAAAAAGCGATTTAAGTGTTATAAAAATATTTTAAGTTATAAAATATAACTTTTGATATTTTGTCATGAAAATATTAATATTTTAATATTAATAGCAATTACCGGATAGTAAATTTAACTATTTAAAAATTATATAAATATGATTTTAAGGTATTAAAAATACTTTTATGACGCCCCCAAAATAGGTATACATCACCCATTCTAAGTCGCCAAAATACATGGTACAAAATACAAATACAAACTTAAATATACAACATGAGCTGTGAGTTTTATTACAAATATTGTCTTCTAGACAGTATTTAAACTCAAAATAAGTCCTCAATACATTTATTATCACATTATTTCATAAAATAGTGAGAACTACTAATGTTACTATCTGAACCGTCACTCCGTTCCCCGACTAGTCCTGGCTACGTTCTCATTTCCTGAAGAGAACAATAAAAGCAAAAGGGTGAGTTCAACTAGCCCAGTAAAAAATATTATGACTAAGATAATGCAGAATAATTTATCGTTAGCCTTCAACAGTGTTAAACTGATAAAATATAACAAACATAAAGTTTAACTGCAGCAGAACAAGCAATCCATTAGAAGAGTCAAGTAGAGCATATAATCTACTATCTTCTATGATTTAAAAGATTTTTCATCACTTTTATTGTTGAGAAACAGCTTAATAAATAATCTACATCATCGAATCACCCCTGCACTACGGCCAAGGATATTCTTTAGTATCACGATCACAAATTATCCATGCACTACAGGCCAAGGATATTCGTGTATTCATCAATGGTCATGATCATGCCAACAAATGTCCATCAATGCACTACGGGCCAATGAGGACTTTTACCACATCATTTGTACCATTACGGTCATAATTATACCGAATAATCATTGGTCATAATCATACCAAGTCCATCTATGCACTACATGCTACATATGACTTTCAACATAATATAAACATGAGGATGATGACAATGATATAAGAATTCAATAAAACAAGTTCAAGGATAAATTTTAAAATATTTATAATTTAATTTATCCAGAAATCAATAACGTCCAAATTGTCGACATGATATTGCTTTTTGGAGTAAAATTCAAGAATAATATTATATCAAAAATTATTTGGACCGAAAAGAAATCAATTTTTATCATGAATAGTACTCTGGGTGAATAGTAACTGAGTGAATAGTATCCATGAATAGTAACCCCGTGAATAGTACCCCGGCATGAAAAAGTTAAAACTTATCAAGAATGCTCAAAATAATATTTCCATGAAAAAATACTGGATGAAGCGCAAATATCAAGGATATTCTACTAATTTCATGGAGTTTAGAATCCAAAACTTTAACAAAAAGAGTATAGAATTCAAAATCTGAAACGAAATAATATTACTTACATACTACAGAGTATGGAAGAAAATATTATTTCAAGTGAATATTGAACGAAAATAACACCCCTTACCTTGAAAAGAAGAGTATTCCAACTAGTATACCGGGATATTCTTGAAGAAAACTTATACTGTTTTCTACGCTCAAAGCTTTCTATAACTCAAAAGAAATACGCTCAATATTATAGAAAAAGAATTCTATGATTCTGGTGTGATTTTCAATTCTAACTAAGCATCCTATTTATAGGAGAATGGAAGGATACTATTTAGAATTTATTTTTCACGGATTGCATTGCATATTGGTCACGAAAAGAATTAGTTTTGCTATTGATTTTATGAAAATTTTGATTTACTATGCAGCACTATGCAATAAAATATTCTAATAAAACAAAAACTTTAAAATAAAATATATTATATTATATTATATATATTATATATATATAACACATGTTCCTTACATAAATTCACGGGACTCATTCCCGTGATATCACCTGACCCCCCACATAATATATATCACATCCTGAATATATATATATATATATATATATAACAAAAAACTTATAAAATATACTTATATATATATATATATATATATATATATATATATATATATATATATATATATATACACATAACCTCCTTTTGCAAGCAATTCAATTCCCCTCCCCCGTGACAATTTTATCACATGTGAGCCCCATATGTCATCATCACATGTGGGCTCCACCTCTTATAATGAATAACTTTCTACCGATTAATTTGAAAAATGGGCAAATGGGAGTCCAAATAATAAGTAAAATTTACAACAATTACTTCATAAAAATTCCCTCAATATTTTTAACAATATTTATCATCATTATTATAATTCGCAATATTTAACAACCATGTCGTTCCCAGGAAAGAAGGGGCATTTCTAATAATGATTTCTCCCTATTGGCACGCAATTAGGTGACGAAACCTCTCCTTGACAGAACTTTTAGACATTGTCAATATTACAAATAATAATATTAATACCTCTGTCATCTCAATTATTGATTTAATAATATATAAAATATCGACAATAATTGAATCAAATAACGTGAGATATTATGCAACAATTACTATAGCAATAATTGAACAAAACTGAGTGACTTCTCACGTAAGCATCAATAATCAATACTGTGTGCTACTATGCAACTACGCGTATTACTTTACTTTTAACACCGGGTGTTTAAACACTTAACGGTAAAACTTCTGCCGTTATTTTCATAAAAAGATATTTTTGTCGTTTTCTCAATCCGACAATAATTCTGTTTGTGGGGTCCACCAATGATTGTGTCGTCGTACAAATATTCTCTGGTAAAATGAATACTCCCCGACCAATCGAATATTATATAACAACTTGCGTACTTTGCAAAATTTATAAATATTACCCACAACTATAACATTATATCAAATTTACTCCTTAATATTCAAAAATGATATTTATAGAAAATTCATCTTTATTAATAAAAGTTGGGGTCTTACAACCTCCCTTTCTTATGAAATTTTGCCATCGAAATTAGGGTACATACCTGGTATGACGAAGAGGTGAGGATACCTTGATCTCATTTCAGATTCTAACTCCCAGGTCATTTCCTCAACATCGTGGTTTCTCCACAAAACATTGACTTGAGGTATAACTTTGGAGCGTATAATATGTTCTTTCTTATCCAAGAATTTAACAGGAACCTCTTCATACGTTAAATCTTCCACTATTTTTTCCGATTCTAAATCAATAATGTGGTTCGGGTCTTCCACATATTTACGTAACATGGATATATGAAAAACGTTATGAACACGAGACATACTTGGCGGTAACGCGAGTCTATAAGCCACAATTCATACTCGGTCAAGTATTTCAAATGGGCCAATGAATCGAGGATTGAGCTTTCGTCTCTTTCCAAATCTCGTAACTCCCTTCCATGGCGCCACACGTAACAACACATGCTCTCCAACATTGAATTTCATGTCTTTTCGATGAAGATCAACATAACTCTTTTGACGATCTTGTGAGATTTTTATACGTTGTTGGATCATTTGAATCTTTTACATTGTCATACGTACCAACTCTGGTCCCAACAACATTGCTTCACCCACCTCATCCCAGCATACTTGAGAACGACATTTTCTTCCATACAACGCCTCGAATAGAGCCATACTAATACTTGCTTGATAACTATTGTTGAAGGAAAACTCCACAAATGGTAAGAACTTGCTCCAGCTTCCCTTGAAGTCAAGGACACAGAGTCTTAATAGATCTTCAAGAGTTTGAATAGTCCTCTTTGACTGCCCGTCCATTTGAGGATGATAAGCCGAACTAAATCATAAATCTGTGCCCATAGCTTTTTGCAAACTAACCCAGAATCTTGAAGTGAATCTTGGGTCTCGATCAAAAACTATGGATACTGGCATACCATGCAATCTTACAATCTCATTTATGTGCATACGAGCAAGACGTTCAAGTGTATAAGTTTCTCGTATATGTGAGAAATGAGCAGACTTGGTCAATCTATCAACAATGACCCAAATTGCATCTATGCCTTGAGAAACCTTGGGGAGACCGGTAAAGAAATCCATGGTAATGTGCTCCCACTTCCATTCTGAAATTTCAAGTGGTTGCAATGGACCTTTTGGCACTTGATGCTTCACCTTGACTCGTTGACAAGCTAAACACTTTGAGATAAACTCCGTTATCTCTCTCATCGTATTGCTCCACCAAAATGTATGTCGAAGATCATGATACATTTTGGTACTCCCAGGATTAATTGCAAATGGTGTGTTGTGCGCCTCCATCATGATTTTATACTTCAAGTCAGAATCGTTAAGAACACAAAGTCTGGAGTTGACTCAAAGTATTCTTTCTTCATCGATTCTTTCTTCTGGGATAACACCTTCTTGCACTTTCTTTCTCATACGCATCAGCTCTAGGTCTGTAGCTTGAGCAACTTTAATTTTATCGATTAAAGTCGGTTCAACTTTTATGTTAGCCATCATCATGTGCGTCCCTGGAAACTTTAAATCTATCTCCATCCTTTACAAGTCATACAAAATGGGCCTTTGCGTTGACAATATCGAACTCGTACCCGCATATGATCTTCTACTCAATGCGTTAGCTACCACGTTCGCTTTTTTAGGATGGTATTGAATAGTATGATCATAATCTTTCAACAGTTTGAGCCAACGTCATTGCCGCAAGTTGAGTTCCTTTTGAGTGAAGAAATATTTGAGGCTTTTATGATCCGTATAGATCTCAACCTTCTCCCCATACAGGTAATGCCTCCAAATTTTAAGTGTGAAGACAACTGCTGCCAACTTTAGCTCATGAGTAGGATAATTTCTCTCATATTCTTTGATTTGTCGAGAGGCATAGGCTATGACTTTCCCATGTTGCATGAGAACACATCCTAACCCTTTGCCTAAAGCATCACGATAGATGACAAATCCCTCTGAGCCAGATGGTATTGTCAGAACATGTGCTGAAATGAGTCTCCTCTTGAGTTCTTGAAAACTCTTTTCACATTCCTCGCTCCAACCGAATTTTGTATCTTTTCGAGTCAGCTGAGTTAATGGAGTAGCGATTCGAGAAAAACCTTCCACGAATCTTCGATAATAACCAGCTAAGCCGAGAAAGCTACGTATTTTGGTCGCTAACTTAGGTTGCAACCAGCTTTGAATTGCTTCAATCTTCGTTGGGTCAACAGATATTCCATGATTTGATATCACGTGCCCAAGGAATGCAAATTCCTCAAGCCAGAACTCACATTTCTTCAACTTGGCATAAAACTTGTTTTCACAAAGCTTTTGGAGTATCAGTCTCAAGTGTTGCTCATGATCTTCACGGTTTTTGGAATATATGAGGATGTCATCAATAAAGACGACCACAAAGTGATCCAAATATTCCTTGAATACTCGGTTCATCATGTCCATGAAGGCAGTAGGAGCATTAGTCAAAATAAAGGACATGACTAGGAATTCATAATGCCCGTACCGAATTCTGAAAGCCGTCTTTGGAATGTCATCGGTTTTAATCTTTAACTGATGATATCTAGAACGAAGATCGATCATTGAACAGAATTTAGCGCCTTGCAACTGGTCAAACAGGTCATAAATACGTAGCAATGGGTACCTATTTTTTACAGTGACATGGTTCAACTCCTGATAATCAATACAAAGTCGTATACTCCCATCTTTCTTCTTCACGAATAGAACAGGAGCACCACAAGGAGACGACAGGGGCGAATGAAACCGATGTCTAACAATTCTCAGAGTTGGGTTTTAACTCCTGAAGTTCAATAGGAGCCATTCGATATGGGGCTTTGGAAATAGGTTTTGTACCGGGTTCAAGGTCGATACAAAATTCAACTTGACGCTCTGGGGGTAGACCAGGAAGTTCTTCAGGGAATACGTCAGGAAATTTATTAACAATTGAAATATCATTCAAATCTAACGTACTTTTGTTTAAATCCGTGAAATGAGCTAATAAAGCTTGACATCCGTTTTTCAATAAATGAATAGCTTTATGGCTTGAGATGACAATGATTGATTTTAATGGTTTGGTTGCTTGAATTCTCATAATAGGTTGATTAGGAATATGAAAGCTAATAACCTTACGAAAATAATCAATTTTTAAATGATGAGTAGTTAGCCAATCAATCCCTAGAATTACGTCAAACGCAAGTATTTTTAAGGAAATAAGATCGACAGGTAATGTGAGGGTACCGATTTGAACCAAACAAGACTTATAAATAGTGGAAGTAATAAAGGTTTCTCCCAACGGAGTTTCAACAGATAAGTTAAAGTCTAATTTCTCCGGAGTCAAATTTAAACGTTGAGCGCAAGTAGGAGAAATAAAAGAATGGGTAGACCCGGTATCAAATAAGGTATAGACTTCACTAGAGTTTAAGATAAGCTTACCCATGATGACCTCGTTTGGGTTCCTTGCTTTCTGGGAGGTCACAACAAACGCTCTCCCTCGAACTATTGGTTTTGACTTTTCTAGGACGGCCTTTGGTGCCTCCATCCCAGCTAGACTTGCCTTCCCTAAACGACAAAATCGAGCTAGGTGACCTTTGTAACATTCCAGAATTTTAAATTATAATATTAAATATTTATTGAATTACATAAGTATTTAATGGATATGTTTATTATTGAATAAATAATTGCTCAATTTTGGTTGATGTAGTTTAGTTAATTATTTGTTAAGTAAATAATTAAGGAGTTAAGAAAATTAATTGTTATGAGGTTATATACTAATTTAATTTAATAATTAAGTTAGAGAGCTTATAATGATTAAATGAATTATAATATTTTAATTGGAATTTATAATTAAAATAAGGTGTTAAATAAAATTATAATTATAAAGGAAATCATAATTATGTGGTAGTGATTTATGTGTTAAAGTAATTTAATAGATTAGTATTTGAATTGATTAAATTGATTATTTAATTTAATAGAAGTGTGACAAAGAACCTTGCTATAAAGGAGTTATTAAAATAAATTAAAGGAATTTAATTAGTGTTGCCAAACAAGTCTTAATGCATATTAAGTCTTTAATCTAATAATGTTTTTCCAAACAAGGTATAGGGATTAATTAATTTATTTTAATAATGTTTTTCCAAATAAGGTATATATGAGTTAATGGGTTATTTTATTATGTTAGCCAAACAAGCCTTATGGCTTTTGATTTTCAAAACTTACATAACTGATATCAGTTATATCTATATTTATATTATATAATTAATATATATTATTACTATTATACGTTATATGTTAGTACGTAAGATAGAGTAGGAGAAGAAAGACTCAAAAGAAAGAAAAAGATGAAAAGAAGAAACTAAGAGAGAATTAGAGAGAATTCGTGAGAGGATTTGATAGAAGATTGGGGAAAAGAAGGTTCTTGATCAAAAGGGAAGGGTGTCATCTTCTTAAACAAAGGTAGGATCTTAATCCTTTTATTTTTTTTTGTTTTTCCTCTTCTAAAAGTTTGTGTATAAATCTTCATGAAGGATAAATTGTATGTGGTATATGGTTTTATATGATAAATTATTGGTTATAAGATGGTTTCATAAGTTTATATATGATTATAGAGAAACTAGTTCATGTATGTATGTGTTTTATGAAGAAACTATATTACAGTGTTTATATGAAAATATATGAATACGGCTTAGTTTAAAATAAAATTAAGGTTGATTAATTGTTAATATATATATATATATATATATATATTGACTATTGATTTTGAAAGTAGATGAATAAATATAAACGTGATAGTTTGAATTAATGGTTTTGGTCGAAAAACAAAGTTATAGTGATAAGTTTCATTAAAAATGTCAAAAATAAAGTTTTGCCAAAAACATTGAAATTGGGTGTTATAAAGTTGATGTTTATGTTATTATATGTGTAAAAACATGTTAAGAGTATTGAAATTATGTTTATATGAAGTCTATATGTGTATTGCATGTTATTTAGTTTGTTAGATTGGAGCTTGTAGGCCAATTTGGCTTTTGTTCATGCTGTTGCCGAGGCTGGGCGCCAAAGTCTGGAGTTTGGCACCGCAACAACGGCTCAAAGATATTATTCTCACGCCGCAGATATCATACCATCCATACCAATCAAGTAGCTTCGAGTCTACATCATTATGGCAGCCGTGAACCCACAAAGTAAATCGTGGAAATAAGTAAGAAATGTGAAAGTTAGCGTAATAATCTCGATGCTTTTATTTAATTATACAAAGTCTGAAAATAAATTTTATGTGGACTGTTAAATTATGATTTCAGTAGTACTAAACTAAGAATGAGCATGTTATCAAGGGTTAACTAGTATTAGTGTTAACATAATTCGATTATGTGATTTAATAATTAAACCTACATGATGTATATACTTGTTTATATATATAAAATGTTGGTAGTGACTAATTATGTCATGATGAAATATATATAGGGTATTGAGATTCAAGTTGTAAGGTTTAGCTTGTGCTCAAGGCAAGTTCTCTAACCCTAAAACTTCGTTGTGCAAGTTTAATTTCGTTAAGTACGTTATTGCTTTTAAATTCAATTACAATTTTGCAAATTGCTACTTCTACACTTTCGTAGAACTAGATTGTTGATTATTGAGAAAGTGCTTGTATCTATTGTTCATGAGGATGCAAGTATTCTAAATCTTGTATTTTTAATATTGAGCAAGTTTCTTTAATATGTAACTTTTTATTTAGCATGCGAGTTGCAATATTTTAATATTCTAGTGTTGAACAACTTTATCGTTCAAATTACTATTCACTATGCATGCGTAGTATCTAATTTTTAATAACCTTGCCTTAGTATTGTTCAAGCAAATTGTGTTATGATTATTCAAGGTTTATGCTATTAGATTATTCCTAAAGCATGATGTTTTACAAATATCGATTCAGTTATGATTATTCCATAGCATACAGTTAGTTCTTTTGTATTCAACTAATCCTTAGTTGATGAATCGTTAATTCTAAATTACCTTGTAATGTATCCAAACCAAACCTACTTTAGTGCGGGCTTGTATTCTAAATAATTTGAGATGAACAACTCTTTTATTAGAGGTTTACGCTTAGCGTTGAAATGGTGGTGCACAATACATTGTACGAAGGGTTGATCCCCCCAAGCACGTGGAGTTTTATAGTCTTATATGATCGTAAAGTTAAAGTTGAAAGATTACTTATAACTGTGGACATGATTCGTGGTCATTAGACCCTCAGTAGTATGTTTCAGAATATTAATAGGACATATCATTCAGTTCTATTGAGCCTATTTTTGGCAATTGTTGTAATGTTGTAAAGTTATTCATTCTTCTTCAAGTGAGCTTTGTTTGTTCACTCTTGCATATTCTTATTGCAGCTAAGATTGAGAAGGTCAATGAACCTACCACTAGCAAAGGAAAGGGGAAAATGTACAAGTGATGAAGACTTGTAATTTTATTTTTATCGTTATGATAATAGACTTTTAAATATGATGTGATGTAATAAATTTTAAATTTCGCGTTTGAATGATTGTAATTAAAGGTTAGATAACCTGGGAGATTTTTATTAAATGTAATCCTATATGGGCAGGTTTTTATTATTCAATTTTATTATGATTGGGTAGTTAGTAATGAATGTTTTGATTAAATGAACACCAAATCTTGAGGAAATGAAGTACCATGATTTGGGGGTGTCACAACCTTCTCTTCCATAATTGTAACACGTTTTGGACTGTTGTGCATAGTTTGGACTGATATGTCCCTCCCCTGGGCATTTGAAGCATATGATAGGTGGTTGTTCTCCTTCCTTAACAACGGGTGCTGATGCTGACGTCTTTCCATCATTGTTGAATCTCCTCTTCTTGAAATGTCCATTTTTATTGTCTTGGCCATGATTACCACCGAAGTGGTTACCATTTCTATCATGTTGATTCCCTCCACGTTTGTTGTCACCGCTTCGATGACTGCTACCACTGGTATTATCATTTTGCCGGTTGCTTTCTCTTGGTTGGGTTGACTCGTTATCGCGCTCCAATAACTAAGCCCTATTTACAACATCTGAATACAAACACAGATAATGAGAAATTAGATATTGACGTATCTCGGGTTTCAAACCTCTTAGAAACATCCACGTCATTCTTTCCTTATTATCAACCAAGTGAGATGTAAACCGGGACAACTCGGCAAACTTAGCTTCGTACTGCGACACGGTCATATTGTTCTGCTCCAACTTGATGAACTCTACCTCTTTCATGTGACGAATACTTTCGGGAAATTACTTGTGGTTGAATAGTTCTTGGAACGTCTCCCAAGACATCTTCGGTCAAAGCAGTTGAGTATGCTTCTGATTCCCACCCAAAGAATATGCCTCTCCTCGCAACATAAAGGTGGCAAAGGGAACCTTTTGCTCCTCGGAGCATCCCAAGGCATCAAATATCTTGGTGATCTTCTTTATCCACTTTTCTGCCTTAAGTGGTTTTGGCTCTCCAATAAACTCCGGTGGTCCAAGCTCTTTGAACTGTTTAGTGGTGACTGTCCAAGAATTGCCAGTGTTTCCACCTGCATTTTGAACAGGAGTCTCTCTTGCCTGATGTTATACGAATTACAGAAAGCTCCTAAACATTCTGTCGTTTGCCATTTGGTCGGTGTTGTTGTTCACCTGAGGATTATTCTCTTCCTGATGCACATTATCCTGGGTGTTGATATGTGGTGACTCAACGGTCTCCTGTGCTCCATTGCTATTCTCAACATTATCAGATGTCATTTTCAAACACTTCCACAAAACAAGGGTTAATTGACATGTCACATATTATCCCTATACTATGACCGACCAATTAAATATCAAATAAACTTAGGTAGGTCATACTAGTGAAGGAATTCCCCATCTCTCCCCTCCTAGTTCTTGTCTCACATCTCATCCAGGGATTATATCCCTAAGCTTTGATACCAACTGTGACGCCCCCAAAATAGGTATACATCACCCATTCTGAGTCGCCAAATACATGGTACAGAATACAAATACAAACGTAAATATACAACATAAGCTGTGAGTTTTAATACAAATATTGTCTTCTAGACAGTATTCAAACTCAAAATAAGTCCTCAATACATTTATTATCACACTATTTCATAGAATAGTGAGGACTACTAATGTTATTATCTAGACCGTCACTCCGTTCCCCGACTAGTCCCGGCTATGTTTTCATTTCATGAAGAGAACAATGAAAGCAAAAGGGTGAGCTCAACAAGCCCAGTAAGAAATATTATGACTAAGATAATGCAGAATAATTTATCATTAGCCTTCAACAGATTTAAACTTATAAAATATAACAAACATCAATTTTAACTGCAGCGGCACAATAAATCCATTAGAAGAGTCAAGTAGAGCATAAAATCTACTATCTTCGGTGATTTAAAAGGTTTTTCATCACTTTTATCGCTGAAACTCAGCTTAATAAATAATCCACAAACTCGAATCACCCCTGCACTACGGCCAAGGATATTCTTTAGTATCACGATCACAAATTATCCATGCACTACAGGCCAAGGATATTCGTGTATTCATCAATGGTGATGATCATGCCAACAACTGTCCATCATTGCACTACGGGCCAATAAGGACTTTTACCACATCATTTGTAACATTACGGTCATGATTATACCGAATAATCCCTGGTCATAATCATATCAAGTCCATCTATGCACTACATGCCACAGATGACTTTCAACATAATATAAACATGAGGATGATGACAATGATATAAGAATTCAATAAAAACAAGTTCAAGGATAAATTTTAAAAGATTTATAATTTAATTTATCCAGAAATCAATAACGTTGAAATTGTCAATATGATACTGCTTTGTGGAGTAAAATTCAAGAATAATATTATATCAAAAATGATTTGGACCGAAAAGAAATCAATTTTTGTCATGAATGGTACCCCGGGTGAATAATAACCGAGTGAATATTAACTTCGGGAATAGTAACCCCGTGAATAGTACCCTGGCATGAAAAAGTTAAAACTTATCAAGAATGCTCAGAATAATATTTCAATGAAAAAAATACTGGATGAAGTACAAATATCAAGGATATTCTACTAATTTCATGGAGTTTAGAATCCAAAACTTTAACAAAACGAGTATAGAATTCAAAATCTGAAACGAAATAATATTACTTACATACTACAGAGTATGGAAGAAAATATTATTTCAAGCGAATATTGAACGAAAATAACACCCCTTACCTTGAAAAGAAGAGTATTCCAACTGGTATAGCGGGGATATTCTTGAAGAAAACTTATATTGTTTTCTACGCTCAAAACTTTCTACAACTCGAAAGAAATACGCTCAATATTATAGAAGAAGAATTCCCTGATTCTGGTGTGATTTTCAATTCTAACTAAGCATCCTATTTATAGGAGAATGGAAGGAAACTATTTAGAATTTATTTTTCACGGATTGCACAGTGGGCCACGGGCGCCGAATTCATTCGGCTAATTTTATGAAAATTTTGATTTACTATACAGCACTATACAATAAAATATTCTAATAAAACAAAAACTTTAAAATAAAATATAATATATATTATATATATATAATACTTATATATATATATAACAAAAAACTTATAAAATATACTTATATATATACATAACCTCCTTTGCAAGCAATTCCATTCCCTTCCCCCTCCCCCTGTGACAATTTTATCACATGTGAGCCCCATATGTCATCATCACATGTGGGCTCCACCTCTTATAATGAATAACTTTCTACCGATTAATTTAAAAAATGGGCAAATGGGAGTCCAAATAATAAGTAAAATTTACAACAATTACTTCATAAAAATTCCCTCAATATTTTTAACAATATTTATCATCATTATTATAATTCGTAATATTTAACAACCAGGTCGTTTCCAGGAAAGAAGGGGCTTTCCAATAAGAATTTCTCCCTATTGGCGCGCAATTAGGTGACCAAACCTCTCCTTGACAGAACTTCTAGACATTGTCAATATTGCAAATAATAATATTGATAACTCTATCATCTCAATTATTGATTTAATAATATATAAATATTGACAATAATTGAATCAAATAACGTGAGATACTATGCAACAATTACTGTAGCAATAATTGAACAAAACTGAGTGACTTCTAACGTAAGCATCAATAATGAATACCGTGTGCTACTATGCAACTACGCCAGATTATTATACTTTTAACACTTGGTGTTTCAACAGCTTAACGTAAAACTTTCACCGCTTTTTTTCCTAAAAGATATTTTTTTTCGCTTTCTCAATTCGACAATAATTACATTTTTTGTGGGGTCCACCAATGATTGTGCTTATCATACTAATATTCCCTCGTTAAAATGAATATTCCCCGACCAATCGAATATTATATAACAACTTCATGTATTTTGCAAAATTTATAAATATTACCCACAACTATAACATTATATCAAATTTACTCCTTAATATTCAAAAATGATATTTATCATAAATTCATCTTTATTCATAAAAGTTGGGGTTTACAACTTTGATATATTATAAATAAACTATAATATTATGGCATGTATTTCATTAATATTTGATATTAAATAAATATTAATGATAAAGGAATTATGTGGTATTTAATTCATATAAATACGATATTAATGATTGAAAATTCATGATAAATGATAATAATTATCTGAAAATTAGTATGAGCTTATGAAAAATATTTTTGACTGATAATATAATTATCTCAGTTAATTGTTAAGTGTTTAGACAAAGTTTAATTGAACTTAAACTCGATATTATCCGACTAAGCCGTCGGGATGTCAAAATTGTACCGAACTCGACTCAGACTGTAAAAATTTGACTTGAGGTTAAGTCTTATGTGTGTTATAGACAAATAGGATTATGTGATAATGTGTTTAGGTTATTGAAATATTGTGATGATATTATTCTAATTTGTATATCGATATTAATCGATATTATTTATATATTAGGTCTTCAGACAAAGCTTATTAAAATGCGTAACGATAATCAACGGAACAGACAAGTTTTTCTTAACTCGATCTCGAGTTTTATTATTCAATTATACTTGTGGTTAATCATTTCTGATTGTCATCTCTAAGAATTATTAAATCGCACTCTGTCCATACTGCATGTATTCATCAGGTATGAAAGGTTGATCACCTTCATTACCATTCGGTCCAGATATATATATGTTCATGTTCAATGTTCGTTCAGCTATATAAAATTTGTTCATGCTAGTTCGCAATTATATTGTAGAACTGGAGCCAGCTCTTGTTCAATTCTTTCAATCATGATATATCCTTAATTTATTGAACTTAAACTTGTTGGGAAAACTTATTGCTCACCCTTGCTATATCATGATTAACATTGCAGATTAAGACGAATACGTCGGAAAGAGGAAAGGCCAAAGCCAAGTTCAGCTTGGGATAATATGTGTAGCTAAATTGTAATAGTATAGTATGATAATAACGTTATATATATTAGACATGCTATGAATTATGTATAAGTTAAGGTTACTCGACCTTGGGGAATAGTGTGTAAAGTTCATTGTATAAAAAATTTGTGTTTATATCTTCCGCATATAATAACAGTGATAGAATGAATGAACCGGATCCGCGGTGATTTGAGACCCAGATTCGATTCTCTCACATAAAACTTGTTTTATTTTATGATGTATTCCGCAAACTTATGTAATAATTTAAGGATAGATTACCTGAGATTTTTTTAGAGATGATGTAACCCTTTAATGGGAAAGATTATTGTTTAAGTTATTTGATGTCTTTAATTATCTTTTAGTATAGGTAGTTAGATGTAATTATTTTTGATAGTGAGCACCAAATTCTGTGGGAATGAAGTACCAGTATTTTGGGGTGTCATAGGTTGGTATCAAAGCTTTAGGTTATGAACCTTAGGTGGGGAAACCTTAAGAAGTAACCTTTAAGAAGACAGGAAACATAGAGGTGTCTAACTCTTATCGAGTTTTAAGGAATGGATTAATGCGTCCATTGAAGCTAAATAATAAAGGACATTATGTGCTATGTGTTAATAACTTATGTGATCGCGAGTATCGAAGAATGTTATATAATAAATAAAACCTAAGACATATTTTGTTGTCAGGATGTCTAACGAAGGAGGATCCAGTCTAGCTAGGGAGGTGATACCTTAGATACCTAGAGATGACGAACCCCGAGATATCCATGTTGTACGGGAACAGTTTATCCAAGAGGATGAGCCTGTGACCGATCCCGAGGAGGATAGTTCTGAAGAGATAGAAGAGGATGATGAGGAAGAGGATCCTGTGGAGTTTCCACCAAACTCCATATCGGCTGAGATGTATGATGCATTTGTACGATCGTAACATAGAATTATAGGACATGGTTGAGGATCTGAAAGAGTTGATTGAGATGCATCACTCTATGATAGAGTAGAAAGATGAGGAGATTCAAAAACTCGACTCACGCCTTGGAAACACAGAGTGGGACCTAGTTCATACAAAAGGTCAGCATGAAGATCTGTTGGCTGTGAATGAGAAGATGAAGACTGATGTGGAGAAGTTAAAAGATAACTTGAAAGAGGAATTAGCTAAGCATGCAAGAGTAGAGGACGCTTGGATGAAGTTGACTCAATGTGCAGACCGTGTTGAGGCTAAGGTCCAAGTGAAGAAGGCCAAGATGAATGAGATGGATCACGCCTTTAATTCTGTGATTGATAGGGCCCAGGATCGAGTCTTTTATTACCCACCTCAATTTGAAGATTCACCGTGGTTCGTGATGGATCATAGGATTGCGTATCGTATTATAGAGGAAAAGCACTGAGAAGCCTCTCGACGTCTTAATATGCCCAGATATAAAGAATAATAATAATAATAATAATAATAATAATAATAATAATAATAATAATAATAATAATATGTGGTTAATTATGTGAATAAATAAACTGTAAATCCCTTATTTTGAGATAAATAAAGGGGTAGTATGAATATGTAATCCTGAAACTTGTCTAGTTCAGGAAAGTGGATGTTAATAGCGGTTATGTTATCTTTATTATGTTTTAAAATGTTATGGATAAATAAAATATCAAAGTTTATTTGAAATATTTTGTGTTATAGCTTTAACCTTAAAATGTTTAAATTAAACTTCAAATACTCAAGAAGTCGAGGAATAAACTAATAAGACTGTAACTTAACATAAAATGCCTACTAGAAGAAGACAACCACGTCAACAATCACCTCCTGAGGGGTCTACTAAAAATAACAATGAGGCCAATGCTAACCTGGTTCAGCAGTTGGTAACTTTGTTAACGAGAGCACTTGTGAATCAACCGCAAGCTCAAGACACGACCTTCAAGGAAATCAAAGCGGTTGGACCACTAGAGTTTCAAGGGTCTATAAATCTAGTGGAAGCCCAAACCTGGATCATGGAAATGGAGAAAGTGTTTGATGTTGCTAGAGTTAACGAAGATCAGAAGACTACGTTTGCAACGTTCATGCTAAAGTCTGAAGCTAGCTATTGGTGGCAAACAAATAAGGTTCGTGGGGGACAAGGAGTGATAACGTGGGATAGATTTAAGGAGATGTTTTTCGAAATATATTTTCCAAATGAGTTCTCGAAATCGCCAGAGGTGCATTTTGGGAGTCAAAACAAGGAACTATGACATGCGCTGAATATATGCCAAAGTTTAACGAGCTGGCAAGGTTTGCCACTTATCAAGTCAATACCGAAGAGCGTAAGGAGAGAAGGTTCGAACAAGGATTGAAACTCTGGTTGTATTCTAGTTAAATACATTTGCGGCTGTACTGGAAAAGGCAATTATCGCGGAAGGTGGAAGCGATGCCTTGACCAAGTATAATCAAGAATAGAAGAAGAGGAAGAATGAGAATGAAAATAAGGCTAGTGGAAGTAACGTTGAAAGTAACAATCAGAAAAGGAAGTGAAGCGAGAATTCGACTGTGGGAGGATAGCAAGGAAGTCAGCAGAAGAAAAAGTTTTAAGCTTGTGCGACGTGCGGGAAGAAGCATACTGGGGTTTGTTTGTTTGAAGGGGAAGCGTAGACCTAGAAAACCAAGCGGGCGGGCATCTAGCAATGGTCCAAGCTAAAAAGGCCCGGGTTTTGGTGAAATTCGGAATTATGAGGTCTGTGGCGTGGTAAACTTACCTACCATGAAAGCTTCTCCTTTAATTTTTTTTTTTTTTGCAAATTCTTTGCTACACCAGAAATAGTAATAATAATAAATATTAAAAATAATAAAATAATTAATAATAAAAAATAATACAAACAAACACGATTAATTAATTACCTACATTAACTACATATCTCAATCAATTAAAATTTTAATAGTATTATTAATTAATTACCTACATTAACTACATATCTTAATTATAGTTAAAATATATTGAAGATTGCATTAAAAACAAATAGTTATTGTAGCTCAGTTGGTTTGAACTCTTATTTATTTACTTACAAGTCTTGTGTTCAAGTCTCACAACCCACAAGTAGTAACATTTTATTTTATAAAAAAAAAGTTCATGGGCAACGTTGGCGGTGCCAAAAAAAGTCCGACTTTTTGGTGGTTTGGAAAAATGCACCCAAAGTCTTGCTTTTGGTGGTAGGGCCGATGGTAAGTGGCTCGGGGGCCGCTTTTCCGTGTCCGGGGAAGCGGGAGTGTTTCAACTATGGTCAAGAGGGACACATTGCACCAAACTGCTTTAGCCCAAAGAAAGGAGCATGTTTTACCTGCGGTTCAAAGGATCACATGGCTCGAGATTGCCCTAAAAAGCCAGCAGGAAGTGCAAGTGGATGAAAGGGAAACAACGATGGTGGTACATTG
This sequence comes from Panax quinquefolius, assembly GCA_020205615.1. Taxonomy (NCBI): domain Eukaryota; kingdom Viridiplantae; phylum Streptophyta; class Magnoliopsida; order Apiales; family Araliaceae; genus Panax; species Panax quinquefolius. The sequence continues at coordinate 66,922,181 of CM035169.1, forward strand.
ACTATCACTAGTCCAGCACAGTCAAGCCGACCTACTGCGAGGACTCTCAATATGACCGTGCAGGATGCTGTACAGTTTAAGGATGTGGTGTCAGGTATCATTCCGATTAATGGTATTAATGCTTATGTACTATTTGATTCGGGTGCTACTTGTTCATTTATATCCGATGAATTTGCTCAGAACTTAGATTTTCCTCAAGAAGAATTAGATTATCCTTTGGGCATAGAGATTACGAATAGGGAAGTGATTCCTGTTAGATTCATATATAAGAATTAAAGAGTGGTTATTAAGGGTCACGAGATAATAATAGATTTGATACCAATTAGACTTGGTGAGTTTGATGTTATATTGAGAATAGATTGGTAATTCAATCACTGAGCAATAATTGATTGCCAAAAGAAGTTGTTAACCATATGACTCCATCAAAGGTAGTATTTTATGGCAGTAAGTCACCTCGACAAGCAAGTTGTCTGACGGTGATGCAAGCCAAGAAGTTGTTAAGACAATGATGTATAGGATACTTAGCCTACATAGTCGATACACAGACGAAGAGTGCAAAGTTAAAAGAGATACCGATCATAAGAGATTTTTCAGACGTATTTCCAGATATTTTTTTGGGTCTTACGTTGGATCGACAAATCGAGTTCATGATTGATTTATTACCAGGAACGGCCCCGATATCTAAGGCACTATATAGAATAGCCCCAGTAGAGATGAAAGAGTTGATGGTACAGTTGCAAGAGTTATTTGACAAGAAGTATATTCAGCCGAGTGTATCGCCATGGGGTGCACCGGTGTTGATTGTTAAGAAGAAAGATGGATCGATGTGGCTCTACATTGATTATCGAGAATTGAATAAGGTCGCGATTAAAAATAAGTATCCATTACCTAGAATCGATGACCTGTTCGATCAACTAAAAGGAGCGAGGTATTTCTCAAAGATAGACTTGAGAAATGGTTATCATCAGTTGAAGTTGAGGCCGGAGGATGTACCAAAAATAGCATTCAGAACTCCGTATGGTCATTACGAGTTTCTGGTTATGTCTTTTGGTTTAACCAATGCACCTGCAGCGTTCATGGATTTGATGAACAGGGTGTTTTAAACCATTCTTAGACAAATTTATGGTGGTGTTTATTGATGATATTTTGGTATATTCCAAGGCTAAGGAGGAACATGTTGAACACTTAAGAGTGACGTTGGAGACATTGAGAAAAGAGAAGTTGTGCGCTAAGTTCTCAAAATGTGAATCTTGTTTGGAACGTGTTCAGTTTCTCGGACACGTTATTGATAAGGAAGGAATTTCGGTAGATCCATCAAAGGTTGAAGATGTGATAAACTAGGATCAGCCAAAGACACCGTCAGAAGTAAGGAGTTTCTTAGGATTAGCAGGTTACTATAAGCGTTTTATTCAAGAATTTTCTAAGATCGCAACTCCGTTGACGAATTTAACTAGGAAGGCGGTTAAGTTTGTTTGGACAGAGAAGTGTGAGGAAAGTTTTTGAGAGTTAAAGAAGAAGTTGAGTTTAGCACCTATGTTATCATTGCCGGATGATACAGGGAATTTTGTGGTGTATAGTGATGCATCGCATAAAGGACTAGGTTTTGTGCTTATGAAGAACGGCACAGTCATTGCGTATAGATCACGTCAATTAAAATATTATGAGAAAGGGTATCCGACTCATGACTTAGAGTTGGCTGCGGTGGTGTTTGCCCTGAAGATTTTGAGACAATATCTTTATGAAGAGAGGTGTGAAATATATACCAACCATAAAAGTCTGAAGTATATCTTTACACAGAAAGATTTGAATATGAGACAGAGAAGATGGTTGAAGTTGATCAAAGAGTATGACTGCGAGATTTTCTATCATCCCGGGAAGGCGAATGTTGTTGATGATGCTTTAAGCAGAAAGGGACGGGAGAAGTTAATGATGTTGACTGTTCAGGAGAAGCTAGTGTCGGAAAGGGCTAAGATGGAGTTGGAAATTAAATATTCAGCAGAATTCAACGAAAAGTTATTCTAGATGGGAAACGGTTCAACGTTCATGGATAAGGTGAAGAATGCACAACTTCAGGATGAAGACTGCGAAAAGATAAACAGAAAGTATTTGAAGGTGAGGAAAACAAATTCAAAATCGATTCGGAAGGGTTACTTCGATTCGAAGGAAGAATTTGAGTTCCGCCAATACTGGAAGTTAAGGAGGAAATTCTGAGTGAAGCTCACAACTCAAGATATTCGATTCACCCTGGAAGTACAAAGATGTACCAGGATCTTAGACATCATTTTTGGTGGCCGAATATGAGTGTGTGGCAAAATGCTTAACGTGTCAAAAAGTTAAAGTTGAACACCAAAGGCTAAGCGAATTATTGCAACCATTGGAGACACCAGAATGGAAATGGGAGCATATCACAATGGATTTTGTGGTAGGTCTTCCTACGACTCAACAAGGTTATGACGCCATCTGGGTGATTGTCGATCAACTGACGAAGTCGGCAGACTTTTTGCCAATCAAGATTAGATTTAACCTAGATCGGTTGGCAAAACTGTACGTGAAGGAATTCATTTCAAGACACGGTGTACCCGTGTCCATTATATCAGACAGAGATCCGCGTTTTACATCTAATTTCTTGAAACGATTACAAGAATGTTTAGGAACACAGCTGAGAATGAGCACAGCGTACCATCCTCAAACTGACAGACAGAGTGAGAGAACCATCCAAACACTAGAATATATGCTTAGAGCGTGCATCATGGATTTTAAAGGAAATTGGGATGACCATCTACCATTGGTGGAATTTGCCTATAATAATAGTTATCACGCGAGTATTGGCATACCGCCTTATGAAGCATTATACGACTGGAAATGCAGAACTCCGTTATGCTGGGATGAGGTAGGTGAACGTCAGCTTTTGGGTTCAGCGTTAGTACAACAAACCGTCAAAATCATCAAGGTGATTTGAGCCAGATTGATAGCTGCGCAAGATAGACAGAAGAAATATGCCGATCAACATCGACAAAATTGGGAATTTGATGTTGTTAGTTTTGTTTTCTTGAAAGTATCTCCCTGGAAGGGGAAAATTCGGTTGGGCAAGAAGGGGAAATTAAGCCCTAGGTTTATAGGACCTTTTTAAGTGCTTCGACGCGTTGGTGAAGTGGCATACGAGGTAGATTTACCTCCAAAGTTGGAGCATATTCATAATATTTTCCATGTATCGGTATTGAGGCCATATAAGCCTGATTATAAGTATGTAATAGAATATGAGCCCTTATAGTTTGACAAACACTTAACATATGAAGAAGTACATGTTCAAATTATGGACAGGAAATAGCAAGTACTAAGGAATAAAGTGATACCTTCTGTTAAGGTAATCTGGAGGAACCACAATGTTGAAAAAGCTACGTGGGAACTTGAAGATGTTATGATGAGGAATTATCCTCAATTATTTACTTAATCTTGTATAATGATTCTGGGGACAGAATCCTATTAAGGATGGAAGAATGAGACGAATGAATTTATTGAGTCGTGATTCTGGGGACGGAATCCTTTTAAGTAGGGAAGGATGTAACGATTGAGAATTTTGTAATTTATTTTAAATATTTATTGAATTATATAAATATTTTAATTAATTTATTTATGAAGATAAATAAATATTTGATGAATTGTGATGTAATAATTTAGATAAGTGTGTATGCTAGCTAAATTAATGAATTGTAATTTTATTAGTTGAGGATTTAATTTAATGAAAATAATTAAATTAAATGAATTATTTAATATTTAAGAAAATAAATAAAATAAATAAAGTGATTTTTAAGTCTAATTTAATAATTAAAATTAGATATATAATTATTTATTAATCATAACTATAATTATAATAAATAATTAAAGTTATTATAGTTATAATTATAAGTTATGTAAATTGGTTACATGTGTGACAAATAAAACTATATAATAAGATATTATAAAAATAATCTAATAGAGAGGAATTGTGGTTAACCAAACACAGCCTTATGGCTTTTGGCCTAACGTAACCGATATACGCTTGGGTTTGTTAACTGACGTACGTGGGAGTCGGTTTATATTTACGCGTCTATTTCTTTTTAGGCTAACTAAGTACAGAGAGTTGGAGATGAAGAGAAAAACACCGTAAAAATTTAGAGAGATTCTCTATGATTTTTGTCAAAGAGAAAGAGTTGGAGCGCTAAGGGAAACAAGCAATCCTTTATCATCCTTCCTCCCAATAATCAAGGTATAGTTACTCCTAATATTTCATGTTTTGGCTTCTCAATGATTATTCACTATAAATTGAAATTCACGTTGGATTGATGTTTATACATGTATCTATGGTTTTATAATCTGGTAATTATCATATATATGTAATATTTGGTGATCAAATACTAGAAAATTGGGTTTGAATAAGAAAATTTAATAACAGTGTTATGTTTATGTAAATGGCTTGTGTAAGTCCAAATTTTGGTGTTTAATTCTTTATAGAATCTGTAAATTGGTTGTAGATTGTGATAATATGTTAAGAAACGAAAATGTCGTAGTTTGAATGGTGTAATTTGTTTTAGAAACAAGGATTTGGCGGTTGATTTTGCTAAATGTGTTAAAAATGGAGAAAATAACAAAAACATGGTTTAAATCCTTATAATTTTGGTTGTTTTGTTGTTAGAAGTGTTATGTATATGCTTAGCAATGTTGCAGTAAGTTTGTAGCTTTTGGATTTAATGAATTGTTATGGAATTGGGAGAAATTGGAACTTTTGGTTAAAAGTAGAGCTTCAATTCACGTTACTGTGAAACTGGTTCTGGTGTCTAGCGCAGGCGGGCTGCCGCGCGGGCGCGCTGGATTCTAAGATAATCATGGCACGGTCGTGCTAGTAGTCAGTCAAACCTAATAAAGAGCTGCTAGCAGCATATCTTGGAAATTGTTTACTTAACATATTCTAATGATTGTAAAGGACCTAAAACATGTTATAAGACATAACAACATGTTGTAATCACAACGTTAAAACTATAAATTATTAGTTGTGAAAGTTTGTAATGTGATGTCATTTGAATTGGAATTAGTTTGCAATCACCATGTCGTATACCAGGATATAATTGAGAATTCAGTTTTGTGTTACGTGAATGAGTAGGATAATCAAGTCCTAAGTTAAGGATTATAGACTTGATTAAAATGAAAACTAAACTAATGAAATTGATGTTAATATAACTAATAAGCATGCGATTCTAATGGTATATGTAGGGTAATTGGCGAATATTTATTATATTTGTGTAGCTTACACCCGAGGCAAGTTTCCTAACTTCATTCTCTTTATAATGAATGCAAGTTATCCTAAACTTTTATTGAGGAAGTTTCCTAACTTCATTCTCTTTATAATGAATGCAAGTTCCATAATTCTGTTATTTTGTTATTATCAAGAAAGCTTTCTAGTTCTAAATTATCATTATGCAAATCCTATATTACAGTTGAGAAAGCCTATTGATTATATCTCGTGTATGATTGTACAAGCTCTTGTAATCTAGTTCGTTACATCGAGCGAGTTTTATTTTCCTAAGTCTTGTAATTATTATTGTGACAACCTGAGAATTTAGATAATTTATTTAAATCTTAAATGATGGATTAAAGGTTATATGATAGACTTAGACTTAAAATGAATGTATGGATTTAACGTTTCTATGAAAGAATTTTAAGGATTTCCAAATTTTTAGAAAAGGACTTGAATGATTGGATAGACTGTAAGTGTTAGTTTGATAATGAGGTATAAGATTTTGGTGGATTTAAAATTCTTGTGAAGAATAATCGGGGTTAAGTATCTAAGTGAATACGAGTCGGTATATGTGATCATATATGTGAACAGTAAAATTTTTATGTGTATAGTTGTGGATAAATATCAAATCTTGATCAGATAAGTTACGTTTGTGACAAACCCTAAAGTTATGATAAGAATATGGTTATTAAGTTAGAAAACTCTAACGACTGTTTAGAAACCCTAACGATATGTCCGGAAACCCTAATTTCAGTTCCGGGAATCCGAAACCCTAATTTGGATATTCAAAAACCTAATTTGGGAATTCAAAAGCTAATTATAAAAGCTTAAGTGTTAAAATATGTAGGATATTTATGAAATGTCCAAAATGCCCTTCAAATTATAGGGGAAAAGACCAAACTACCCTTAGTGAGTGCGAAATGACCAAAATACTCTTTTCTTAAAAGTTAAGTAAAAGATATGGCAAATCTTTGGTGAGTCATCTATGTAGATATCACATGTGCTTTAAATGAGCAAGTTATCAGACAATACATTGCCACCTAGCAACTAGATACAATGGATCAAAGAGATAAAAGATTTAAAGTAAAGAAAATCTTACTTTACTTTTCATTTTTGCCTAGGCCATTCTCTCTCTACATTTTCGAAATCTAGAGTGAGAGAGTGTGAGAAGATAAACCATGATCAGTTATAACCTTCCAAGAACAAGATCCAAGGACAGAAATCAAGAATTAAAGCCAAAAAGGTATAAACCATAAACTTGTAAATCTTTGTATGTGATGTTAGATGTTGTTGTTAGTTAGTTAAAGTTGTGTTTAAGGATGTTATTTAGTGATCCAAGATGTTACATCAAGGATCCATAACATCTAGATGTTAGAAAATCAAGTTTTGAAAACTGACCAAGAACCCTAATTTTAAGGCTTAACAGCTATATGTCAGGGCCTCTAGATCTGCCTGTGTTAAGTGTTATGTTAATTTTAAGTTATAGACTTGTTCTTTGCCATGAGGAGAGTAGACTGGAACTGGAATCACCTCCATACCATGTCTAGATCTCAAGTTATAAGCAATCAAATATAGTTGACCGACCATGGGAGACTATTTTTGAGTAACCCAGAATTTCCCAGATGGCTCTGACAAGCTTTTGCAAGCCTCTGATCTTGTTGTTGTTTGATATTTTGACTATGTTGTTATTTTTAGGTTGTTGTCTGATATGAAGACTACATATTAAAGTAACTAAATCACTTAGATCATAACCAGAATGAAAAATAATCCGGGTCAAACTAGCGTTGACCAAACTGTCTAGGACGAAATTTGGAAAACCCAGAAATCGTGAAGAACAGTTCCTGATCACTACTTTGACCTGTCAGGATCTCTTAGATTTGTTTTTTTTTATGATCTGATGTTATAGAAATGTTCTTTGATATCTCTACTACAAGTGTGAATATTTAAATCACGCAAATCGAGCCCAGAAAGCTAAGATTCAAGGTCTCAAAATAGGTACCTAGACTGTTATTTAATTCTGGAAAACTCAGAAATTGAAGAACAGTGTCTGACAAGATTTGTGGGGCTTAGATCTTGCTGATATGATGTATGTTAGCCATGAAATTGATTTAGGGTTGTAGTACTACATTAGTACTACAACATTAACACAAATACAAGCCTAGAAACTTAATGATCTAAGATCTGTGCGTGGTCAAACTTGGTAACCTGTTAACTGGGTTTGAATGTCTGGGTTTGGTGAATAACAATTATAACAACAGTTCTGTCGCTAGTGATACTTAATTTCGGAAAATTAATATTTTTTTAAATAAATAGAAAAAAATGGTTTTAATTATTAAAATTACATAATAAATTCCTAAAAATTATTTTAAAGCCTAAAAATTGGTTTTAATAATTTAGAGTATATTTCATAACTATTTAATATTTTTGGAATAATAATGGTATTTCATTTAATTAATTATAATATTAAATAAATTACTTAAAAATGATTTTAATACTTGAAAAATCATGAAAAATTATATTATGGTATAAGAAAATATTTTAAGATATTTTTAATTAATTTTGATATTTTGTGATGAATTTTATTAATAAATTGATATTAATGGTAATTTATTTATTTAATGAATATATTAAATAAATTATGGAAAATTAGAATTTATGATTTAAAAAATCATATAAAATCGATTTAAGGGTTAAAGAAATATTTGAAGTTATAAAATATAAATTTTGATATTTTGCCATGAAAATATTAATATTTTAATATTAATGTCAATTATTTGATAGTGAATTTAAATGTTTAAAATCATATAAATGTAATTTGACTAAGATTAAAATACTATGTAATATTATAAATATTTTATAATATTATGTTATGATTTTCATTAATGTTTGATATTAAATAAATATTAATGATAAGAGAATAAGGTGGTATTTATATTATATAAATACGATATTAATGATTTAAAAATCATGATAAAGGGTAATAATTACTTAAAAATTATTACGAGTCTTTGAAAAATGTTTTGACTGGATAGAAAATTATATAAGTTAATTGTTAAGTGTTTAGACCGAGTCTTAGTGATTTTAGGCTCGATAATTATCCGACTAGACCGTCGGGATGTTAGAATTATGTCGGGTTCAACTCAGAGTGAAATAGTTTGACTTGATACTGAGTTATAGGTAGTTTACCGACTAATAGGGTTATGTGTTATGTGTTTAAGTTATTTTATATATATATAACAATATTATACTGTGATGATATTATTCTAATATTGGAGATTTATATTACTAATATTAGGTCTTCGGATAAAGCTATATAAATTGTGTAGCAGTAGTCGGTGATACAGGCAAGTTTTTAACCTTGAACTTCTAATTATTGTGCAAGTTTTCTTAAACTCGACCTCGAGTTGTTCTTTCAATTATGCTTATGGCTAATCATTGATGATTACCATGTCTATGAATTGTTGAATAGCTTTCTGTGCAAATAATGCATGTGTTCATCAGGTATGAAAGGCTTATCACCTTCATTACCATCTAGTCCAGTTATAAATTGTTCATGTTCTTTCTTGATCATTCAATTCCTATTGACTTGGTCATTCAGTTATGAAAATTTGTTCATGCTAGTTCGTAACTATATTGTGGAATGTTAACCTGTTATTATTCAAACTCTTTCAATCATGATATATCCTCAAATAAATTTAAACTTGCTGGGCAAACTCATTGCTCACCCTTGATATATCATGATTAAACATTGCAGATTAAGAAGAATACATCGGATACAAGACAAAACAAAGACGGTTCCAGCTTTAGTTTATATGTGCAGATAAATTTTGTAACAGTATTGTATATTAATGACATTGTAAGTCAAATAAGTTATGAATTGTGTATAAGTTAAGGTTACTCAACCTTGAGGATTAGTGTGTACTGTTTAATGTATAAACAATTTATGTTTATATCTTCCGCAATAGTTATAGAAATAGTATACCATATCTGTGGTGATTAGAACTCGGATTTGGGGATCTCACAATTATTCAAAGTATATATTTTTCTAATACATTGATTCAAATGAGATTGTTCTAACTCTTTTGAATATAATACTTTGCATGTATACCATGTCTACTCAATTGTACATTCCTATTATTTAATCTTTGACATAGATAACCTTGTCCAATTCTATATTGTTGTATTAAACCTTCAATTAGTAAGCAAAACTCTTATTGATTGAACTAGTCTATAATGGAATAGTGTTCTAAAATTCTAAAACCACGGATAAGTTAGTTCCAAGCTAAACTTTCTTTAGTGCGGAAATTCTAAATCTAAACTGAGACGAACAATCCTAACATAGGGGATTTTGTACGTGTAACGTTTAGATGTTTGTGCACAATACATGATACAAAGGGCTAATCCCCCTAAGTACATTAAGAAGGGTCTGTATAGTCTAAATGATTGTTAAGGTTGGGGTAGTAATACCTAATCACCGGTGACATAGTTCGTGGTCTTAAAACCCTCAGATATTAAAGTTCGAACTTGTTTTCTATTTTGATTCGTAGAACAAGTTCACCATTGTTCATCATTTGTTGTTCACTCTCATGTTGTTATTATTGTTACTCTTTATATCATTGAGCAATTGTTTGCTAACTCTTACATTTAATATTGCAACTAAAGTTGAAAGAGTCGATGAGTCATCTACTAGTAAAGGAAAGGGCAAGATGTCCAAGTGTTGAAGATTTATGAGAATTTATTTAAATGAATTATGTTATAAGACTTGTTTTATTTTATGATATATTCCGCAAACTTATGTAATAATTTAATGTTAGATTACCTGGGATTGTTTTAGAGATGATGTAACCCTTTAATGGGAAAGATTATTGTTTAAGTTATTTGATGTCTTTATCATTTATTATGGGTAGTTAGATATAATTATTTTTGATAGTGAGCACCAAATTTTGTGGGAATGAAGTACCCGGATTTGGGGGTGTCACAATGTTTATCAGTTATACAAACAATGAGTTTCATTCGTTAAAACATCGAAGAGCCACAAGGCCTTGTTCGGCTGCACCTTAGATTAGGCTTTCTAATCTATTTTAATATTCATTTATCATATAGGCCTTGTTTGGCTACACCTTAGATTAGGCTTTCTAATTTATTTTAATACCCGCTTATCATATATAATTGTCACACCTTTAAACAATTAAATTAATATAACTCTTAAATCAAATTAATCATTTACCATATAATTATAATTTCCATAATAAATTATAGTTTTATTGAAATAAATAAATCTCTAAATTAAATTAGAACAACATTATAATTATTTAATAATTCATTTAATCTTCAGTCCATAAAATTATCATACATTAATTTAATTATGATAACACACTTTAACTAAATTATTGCACAATAATCTTATCAAATATTTATTTATCTCAATAAATAAATCAATTCAAATATTTATTTATTTCAATAAATATTTAAAATAATAAAATTTCTCGTTCGTTATATTCTTCCCTCCTTAAAAAGATTTTATCCCCAGAATCACGACTCAATAAAATAATTCGTCATAAGTTAAGTCCAACCTAAGACTTCCATATATTCAAAAAATAAAAACATCGTCCTTGTGGTGACACAACAAAATAACATTGTTCAATTTTCTTTATAAGCATCAAATGTGATAAAAATAACATCTTAAATATTTAATACTTGCCTTATGGTGACACAACAAACTCATATTAAATATTTAATGCTCTATTAATTTTATCATGCTAAAATGCGACGTTCAATATTTCAAATATTTTTGAACACTTAGGACTTGATATAAAATCTTTGAGGGGATTGTTATTATTTGTCTCATCTTCTTTAGCGCACATGCACACACACACACACACACACACACACACACACACATATATATATATATATATATATGTATAGTATAAGAATGCAAACATAGAATACTATATTTTATCCGGATTGATTATGGACTTTATTTTAGTTTGGTTCACCAAGTGAACCAAAACCTAAAACTACAAAAAAAAATAGTGATTTTGCAACAAACAGTTTTTGTTGCTAAATGTGTGAAATTTCGTTGCCAAATGCCATTTGCAACGATTTTTTGGTCGTTGCACATTTCGTTGCGCAATGAACGTTACTAATTGTCTAGCAACGAATTAGTTTTTTTCGTTGCAGAAAGTAGTATATTTCACAACGAAATTTTGTTTTCGTGTAAAATCATAAATCATTTAGTAACGAAATATTTTGTAGCAAATTTATTAAGAAATTGTTACTGAAAATAATTTTCACTGCAAAATACGCCTAATTGACAACAGAAAGAATCTTTTTATTTTCCAACAAAGATAAAATTCGTTGTATTTGATACACATTTGCCAACGAAGTTTGCATATATAAATTGTTGCCTTAATTGGTTTTCGTTGCTAATTGTGTACTTTTTGGTAATGATGTTTATTGCTAAATGTACAAAATAAATCTGTTATATATTAATTTGCAACGAAAATTTGCGTTGCCATTGATTTTTTTATGAATAATTATGATGAATTATCAACGATACTATTCGAAGGTGATTGTTTTTAGAGAGCAACAAAAGTTATTGTCGATTAGCAACGACACTATACGTTATCGTTTACTTTTCATGTGCAATGAAATTTGTTATGATTTGCAACGATATAAATATTGCATTTTCTTTTGTTATATAACGAATGTCAAAATTATTTTATAAACAAAAAAAATTGTCTCAATAACCCCACAACAAATTATGACAGAAATACAAAAAAACTAAAATACTATTAATTAAATAAAAATCATCCGATACATGATCATTCATCATCTTTACAATCAAACTTCGCATACTGAAAACTACAAAGCCCATCTTAATTGACACTATCTGCCATCAAGATGCTAATACAATTATACTGACAAGGAAAAAAACAAATGGCTAAGAACTCTAGATTTCTACCATCATAAATAATATATAAATTAAGACAACAATCATAACTTCGATTTTTGCCTATCCCCCCCAAAAAAAGTCATAACTCCAACAGAAATAAAACCTGAAAGTGACCATGATCAATCAGGATGAGGCATGGGCCAAGTAAAATCATTGCAATGTGTCATGATATTTTATCCCTTCCAGTGGCATTGTCTGCTGCCTGATCAAATATATCGATTTATTCCATTTTATTCTATGGTCTTTTATTTTTCCTATTATCAATTATTCAAAAAGCAATATCTAATTTAATATAATGTTCTTTTTCAATCATCATATTATTTTCATTTCAAACTTATAAGACCGATTGGCCAGTTCCTTAAGATCAATGGATCAATCATTTAAGACATTTTAAATATCTACAATCTTAAACGACCAGAATGATGAAAAGCATGTTTACAATTGACTAAAGAACCCGCCATATATTAACGCATTATTATTTTATGGATGGGATCATAACCCCTAATCAAATCATATTATTTTCATTTCAAACAAAGACCAAAAAAGCAATGGATACACTACATACAATGCAGCAGAACCCATCTGCAAAGGGGAATGTGTCGTAAAGAATGTGTAAGGGGTGGTACGGTAATTCAAAAAGGAGGGTATAACTTGGCAAGAAGTCTCCACCAGAGAGTATGTTCTCATACACTTCTTCAATTATAATCGATATTCATAGAGAAATATAATTATCTCGATATCAATATACTAGCGATATAGCCTCCGCTGATAAACCTCAGTGAATTCACATACCGATTCTCACGCTCGAAGCTATCCTCTCGACGGAACCGCCCAAGCTTTGTGGTGTTTATCAGGTTTACGCTGCAGATCGTGACGCTTTTAGGTGATCGGGACGCGACGAAAGATCTCAAGCAAGCTAATATCAAGCGCTAGTAGGAGGGCTCTTTTCAATCACAATTGTTTAAACTTGCTTCAAAGATGATGAGGAGAGTAGAGATGGAACACCGGAAGGGGACAAAGCGATGGTCATTAGTTCATCACCGCCAGATTTCAAAGAAAGGATCGCTGGTCCTACTAAAAGTGCTCGTGAGAGCACGGCTTAAGAACAATTCGTAAGAACTTCGTCCAAGATCCACGGTGGAGCCAGACGGGTTAGTCTTCAACGCCGATAAGGGGCGTGATCCCAATCCTAACGGGTAAGCGGTTCGCCAACCAGACTCATCGTCAAGTGGTCAAGAAAACCGAGCTACCAAGTCATGCAGACGACGGCGACGGGCGATAAGGCTTTGAGGTTCTCATAAGACAGAGGGAAGATATAGCCAAACAAATGCTTCGTGTGAATGAGTCGAGAGACGAAGCATCTAGCCATATTCATTCCGGGACAAAGTAGTATAAGGAAGTACCCTGCCTTGAAGGGTAAGGAGCCGAACATTCTACGACGTGTCCGTGGATCATTCTCGTAGTAGAGGAAATCGAGGAGCAGAACGCCTTCTACCAAGAAGGCAATCGACAACAGTTAGATCAATTCATCACAATGATGAAAGACGAAGAAGGTGTCGAGAGAAATTATGTCGAAACCCGGCGGGAGAATACCGTCACAATCGTTTCATCATGAGGATGAAATTTTACGACCTAGTAAATCAAGAAGTCCCGTAGTGGTAGTAAGATCGGCAGGAAGGGTCGATCCATTCCAAAACCCAAAGTCGCCAGAAAAAGGAGATCTCATCACAACCCGGCAAGGTTGATTTTCCGTAAGAGAGTCGAAAGAACTCCTAAACAATCGGGCCGAGGTACAACAGTGAAAGATACTTCGTAAGAAGGCGCCCTTTTTCCTCCGATATTCTCCTGGAGAAAGCAGATGCTACCAAAAAGTTACCTCGCATGGAAAGCTATGATGGGTCGAGAGATCCTTATGACCATAGTCAAAGCGTCAATCGACCGATGATGGATTACTACGACTTTTACCGATGTCGCTAAATGTCACACTTTTGTCACTACTTTGAGAAAAGACGCTGATAATGGATGGGGACTTTACCATCTGATTCTATCTCCTCGTGGACCGAACTTTGTGATAAGTTCCATGCCCGCTTTTGAAGTAACCAAGAAGGGGAAAGCCTACAGTGCTCTTTAAAGACAAGTCCCAGCTCACCAATGAATCTTTAGGCCAATATGTAAAGAGGTTTAGGAAGCTATTTGGACAGTGTCCGATCTTAATGATCTCCAAGTCGCTGGATTATTCCGTAATGGGCCGGATCTCGTTAAATCGGAGAAATTGGTAAAGAAATTGATGTTTCACCATCCAAGAGCTTCAAAGGCAGGCTTCCTCACAAGGCAGTAGGGCTATATTGTTGTGGAAGAGGCTATGAACAAATCAAGAACCCTTCTTTGAGCCAATTAAAGGAGGTAGAGGTTCCCAAGACCGATGTTGATCGTAGAAGAGGGGAGGATACAACCAAAGGGCGTAAGGTAGTTCAAGAAGTACAATAACTCGTGGCGCATAAGGCAAAGCAGCCAGCACTGCTCCTACCCCAAGGTTAATAAGATTTACACCCAAATTGAATACGTAGAGGTCGATAATTTTGGATCGATCCAAACCAAATTTTCTTTTGAACCACCTCGTGATAATTACAAAACGGACATGGCAACCCTCAGAATATTGTGGTTATCATCAAGTCACCGGGTCACGACACTAAATGAATGTTGTAATTTAAAGGATTTTGTAGAAAACAAGATTAAAAGTGGCTTGTCGATTCAATATGTACGAGAAAGACCGCCAAAATCAAGAAAGTTATCAATCGCACTGCTCAAACAGCTTCAAGTACCGCTGCTCAAAATGCTCCACCACCGCCAAGGCAAGTCGCCGATGTAATAACCGTGGGTCTGCTGGGAAATTAGTAGGGAAGAAGAGGAGGTCTTATCTTGATTCGCTTATGTCAAGAATGATATACTACTTTGAAGGTCGATGTGCCATTCCTGTGAACTCGTTATTTCATTTACTTGATGCGGATTATCCTTCTGAGCCCATCAACCGCATGAAGGAGCATTGGTGATCACAAAGACAAGTGGGCTCAAAGGATGTGAAACGCATGATGATAGACAACGGATCTTCTGGTGGACATTCTTTATGCCCATGCTTATCGTAGAATGCATCTCGATGAGCACAAAATGGAGGCCTGACAGAGGCTCCTCTATATGGTTTCTAAGAACGATCCAAATAAAGTGGCAGTGCACTATCAACTTCCCGTCATCTTCTAAGACTACCAACAACAAGTGGAGATAACTTGTAAATTTTATGTTGTGTATGTGGATTCTAGATACAACGCCATTTTGGGAAGACTCCACGCTGACAAATTTTCAGTCAGAATTTCCATCCCACATTTCAAAATCAAGTTCCCCACAAAGACACGGAGTAGAGAGGTGATGGGTGACTGATCCGCCCTTTAGATGTTATCTAATTTCGCTATTTCATCCTAATGGGGGTCAAGAACAAAGAAAGATGATGGCAATTGAAATTGAACCTTCACCGAGAGAGTAGCTCGTAACCTTGTAGTTCTTCACCGGGGGACGGAGGAGATTGAATCGGTCGCCTGAAAGCCTGATAAGACAAAGAGGATCGGTTCTGCTTACTGTAACCTCTTCTGACGAATCTTATGGAACTTTTACGATGCTATGTCGATATTTTTGCATGGGAACCACAAGACATGCCCGAGTTAGCCGGAAGGTTGCCGAGCATAAATCGAGATAGATCCTTCAAGAAGCCGCCACACGTAAGAGGCGGATATTTGCTCCAGAACGCCAAAAGATCATCGATGAAGAGGTTGCAAAATTGTCGGGTCACGACTTCATCTACGAGATTGATTACCCTAATGGATAAAGAAATGTAGTATTGGTGCGTACATAAATGGAAAGTGGCGGGTTTGCATCGACTACACCGACCTCAACAAAGCCTCGTCCAAGGACTTTTATCCTTCCGCCCCACATCGATCAAATTTCATCGATGCCACTTCGGTATATGATTATTAAGTTTTATGGATGCTTTTTCAAAGTTATCATCAAATATCCATGTGCAAAGAAGACATTCCAAAAACAAATATTATTACACACCGCTCGGCAGTATGCATACAAAAAAATGACTTTTGCCCTCATTAATGCCGGAGCTACCTATCGAGGATGATGAACTTTATATTCGATAGACAAATTGGGAGGAACATGGAGGTTTATGTAGATGATATGATCGTGAAGAGTATGCAAATTCGTAAACATTTGACGATCTAGAGGAGTGCTTTCAAACTATTCGCCATCGACAATCATGCGACTTAATCCGACCAAATGTACTTTCTACCAGGTGCCGGAAAATTTCGGGTTATCCGTCACCAAAGGGGCATCGGGCCAATCCAGAAGATTCAGCCATCCTCGACATGAAAACTCCTCACCGCTCAAGGACGCTCAAATACCGACCGGTAGGATCATGGCTTTAAGGAGGTTCGCCGCCAGATCCGCAGAGATGTCTTCCTTTCTTTCGACATCAAGGGACCAAGAATGCGAAGACATTCCATCGACTTCCGCGTGAAGACGCTTTCCAAAGTATAAAGACGATTCGTTTTCGGCCTTTTATTGGTCAAACCCGTCCCCAAAGAGAACTTTATATTTGTACCGCGCGCCGCCTTTAGCAATGGAGAGCAGCTTTGATTCGGGAGATCAAAGGGAAGCAACATCCGGCCTATTACGCCACCACGCCCCACGAGATGTCAAACCAGTATCCTAACATTGAGAAATTTGCCTTTGCTTTAATAATTGCTAGTAGAAAGCTTCTAGCAGATTTTTCAAGGTCGACTCTCGGTCGCCTACACCTGATCACCCATCAAGAAAGTGATGGGCAAGCCGTAGGTCTCGGGTAGACTAAAGAAGATGGACTATGGAGTTGTCCCGCTTTTTATCGAGTATCATCCCCGAATCGCCATTAAAGGCCAAGCCCTTGCCGACTTCATGGTAGAATGCTCTTTCACCGTCCGGCGCGGTTACCGGTCAATCTTCCGATCGAAAGCAAAGGCCGTTATTCAAATAGGTCAAGGCGCGGACGCTGATGCGATGGATCCTCTACAATGATCAAGTAAGGAGCAGAATTATTCTAATAAGTCCGAGGGATTTAAGGTTCAAGAGCCATCGATTCGGGTTTAAAGCAACGAATAATGAGGCCGAGTACGGGCAAAGTTAGTTAAGAAAGTGTCCGATTAGCGAAAAGTCTCAAGTCCAACAAATTGATTATCTATAAGATTCTCGCTTGGTCGTTAAACAAATTGCCGGAGATTATGAAGCTCGAGGGACCCGAATGATCAAATATCCAAGCGAGTTAAGAAACCAACTTCAATTTTTTTGCTTCATACGAAGTTTCAGAGTATAGAGCGCAACGACAATTCTATCATCCGATGCTTTGTCGAAATTGGCCACTACGGATGCGTATGTCTTTCATGGATCTATGTATTTGGAAATTTTGCAAAAAATTTTAAGTGTTCAAAGATGAAATGTTGATGTGCATCGAAATAACAAACCGCTGGATGACCCCTCATCGAGTATTCGGCAGATGGCGTCCTTCCTTCTGGATCGAATGTCATAAAGAAGATCAAGTACAAGAGTACTAACTTCACCTTTTATTGATGGGGATCTTTATCGATCGGCATTTTCCTCACCATTATTGAAATGTTTGGTTCCGTCCGCCGAGTATGCTCTTCTGAAGTTCATGAAGGGATTTATGGTGATCATACGGTCGCCAAGTCTTTGCACATAAAGTACTTGACAAGGTTACTATCGCCGACAATTTTCAAAGAAGCTACAGAGTACGCCAAGAAATGTGAAAATGCCACCAATAGTCCGGTTCATTATCACCCACCTAAGAGTTATACTCGATTCTATCTCCTATACCCTTCACCGTCTGGGGTGGATATATCGGGGACCGCTACTAAAGCTAAAGGTCGTTAGCTTCATTATAGTTGCTATCGATTATATGACTAAGTGGGTAGAGGCGAAACCACTTCGATCGATAATGTAACAGAGTGCTTAAAGTTTTTAAAAGAGTCTGTGGTGTTTCGCCGGATCCCTAAGGTATTGATATCTGACAATGGACGCCAGCAGGGGTTCAAAATTTGAAGAATTTTTTGAACGATTTGGGGATTCAAAGACAAGAAGACTTCGTGGCTCATCCACAATGAATGGGCAAGTTGAGGTGACCAACAGACGACATCGAATGGAATAAAGCGTAGATTGATGAAGCTAAGGGAGATGGCCGTAAGAATTGCACGAAAGTCGCTGTGGGCATACCGAACTACGCCGAGGACTACTACGGGATTCGCCTTCCGATCGGCCTATGGTAATCGATGCCTTAGTCCCAATCGAGATCGGATCTCCAAGTCTTCGCAAGTCAATTCAAAGAAATCTACAATGATGAAGGACCAAGGCTAACTTGGACCTCGCTAGACGAAGTCGAGAGGAAGCTTTAATCAAATCGGTCGCTTATCAACGAAGGGTGGCCAAACATTATAACAAGGGCGCTAAACTTCAGAGATTCAAGTGGAGACTTCGCTTCGAGAGAGCCAAGCTTCTACACCTCAAAACACGGAAAGCTAACGCCGAATCGGGAAGGGCTATATGAAGTGATCAAGTACCGCCGTGTACTTATCGATTAAAGGCACTTGACGGTTCCGAGATCAAGAATACTTGGCACGTCAAGCAGTTTTCTAAGTATTTTCAATGAAGTTTAAGTCGCTTTATCTAAGTCCGTGACACAACCGCTTGATATCAATAAAAGATCACTTTTTCACAAATTATCACCGGTCTTATTGGTCCGATGGTCACTATGGTGTGTAAGGAGGTATGGGTAGGACTCACCGCCATTCGATGGTAGCCCCAGTGTCCTTTTGGTCCTATATTGATCTTATCGTGGTGGTAAGTCAATGGTCACTATTGGTCCGATGGTCACTATGGTGTAAGGAGGTACGGTAGGACTCACCGCCATTCGATGGTAGCCCCAGTGTCCTTTTGGTCCTATATTGATCTTATCGTGGTGGTAAGTCAATGGTCACTATTGGTCCGATGGTCACTATGGTGTAAGGAGGTACGGTAGGACTCACCGCCATTCGATGGTAGCCCCAGTGTCCTTTTGGTCCTATATTGATCTTATCGTGGTGGTAAGTCAATGGTCACTATCGGTCCGATGGTCACTATGGTGTAAGGAGGTACGGTAGACTCACCGCCATTCGATGGTAGCCCCAGTGTCCTTTTGGTCCTATATTGATCTTATCGTGGTGGTAAGTCAATGGTCACTATCGGTCCGATGGTCACTATGGTGTAAGGAGGTACGGTAGGACTCACCGCCATTCGATGGTAGCCTCGTGTCCTTTTGGTCCTATATCGATCTTATCGTGTGGTAAGTCAATGGTCGTTATTAATCCTTATATCTTGGTACTTATCTCGCTTTGTCGTCCAAATTTACTTCACGATGATTGATCTCACTCTTCGATACCGATGAGTATAAGTTATTTATTTTGTTTAAGTGTTGAATTCAGCCATTAGTTCGCTTAACTCAATCCTCGTCTGTAAAATTCAATTCACTTCATCGCATGAGTTAACCGTTATATGCCATATCTAATTCAATAGTTCATCTTATCGATACTAAATTATCGACAAGAAACCGATCGGGATGTAAGTTATATTCAAGATGCTTAAAGATTTATCAATAAGCATAAAATGTTCATTTCATTTAAGTCGATTAATTACATGAACATAAAAAGTTAAATATTTACATAGAATCAAAAACATGATATATATTCAGCACCGCTTTCATCATCTAATTGAGCAAGGTTGGGTCCAACTGAAAGCAAATGATAGCTTCTCTTTCCTCGCTCCCCGATACCCTCATATCCCTCCGAATAGACCTTCATGATCTCGACATTAATTTCATCCGAGTCCCTATATCGCTCAATCGCTCAAGCTCTTCACCGTAATGTGGCCTCGCCCTCAAGGTCCTTTATCTTACGGCGAAGCTTGTGACGCTTGGCCTTATGCCTTCGAAGCTTCATCCCGAATTTTCGCCTCACCTTCACCAAGTCAGTAGGATAGTTTCGGCTATCAAGAGAACTCCTCATTTTTCGCCTTCGTAAATAAGTTCTTCAACCAAGCCAAAGATTCAGTTTGGTCGATTTTGTCATCGGCTTTTGACGTAGCCAACTCATCTCTTGTAGAGCCCTTAGTTCGTTATCGATGTCTTCAAATCCATCTTGGCCCGATCCAATTCTATTTGAAGACCATCGATGGTATGAAAAGCATCTTCGACCAAATTTTTTCTCGATCCAAGGTCGATTTCAAGATGTTTATCTCTTGGCGCATGAAATCTTCCTACTTTCCATTTATGTGTCTCTGACGCAATCGTCCAAGACAAAGATTAGCCCGCATATTTTCAAGACAATCAAGTTAAACGATAAAATGCTCAAGGAAAATAGAAATGTAGAGGAAGGAGTGATTGTTATTTACCTCGCCAAATAACTCATACCCTCGCCGAGAAGATTTCCGTCCGCAGTGATCACCGAATCCATGGTCGCCGCAGTGTCGAACGAAAAGCTCCAAAGAGGTCGAAAAGGAAAGTCAAGGCGCTGAACCCGGGCCATAAAGTCGAGATCCCACAATGCAGATGATAACCTCGACCAAGGACCAGCCGCTCGGGAGAGGGTCTCGCTTTTCGTGGGAAAGAGTGGGCTGCTCAGAGGTGTAGGGTCTGCGTGAATGGTTTCGATTACGGAGATTTGTTTGAAGTAGGTTCTTTGGGTGTCAAGCGGATGCGAACTTGGATGCGAACTTGATGACTCTCGTGGGTACGCTTCTCCCTTCCGGATAACGCCTAATCCCTTCGCCCTTCGGTCACCATCCTCTTCGATCCCAGATTTCAGGGGGGAATGGAGGAATAAATCAAGACCGAGAGGACCCCCGAGCTCTTCTTGGCGGCTAATGGGGTATTTTTTGTTTTAGTTTTTGGTCCTAAGTATATACTTTCGATCGACGATCAAGTAAGCCACCGATCGAGGAATGGTTTTGGGGGTCAGGTTCTGCTTCGTGTGGGGTTCGGAGGATTTACTAGAGGACCGACCTTGGTTTTCGTAGCTCTCCTCTTTTGTCGAGGGTGAAGGGTCTCTTCCGTATGAGAACCTCTTCTACTGCTTTTCTCTCGCTTGAAATTCATCCGTATGAATTTCTCGTGTCGATATACTTCGGGGTAGCTTCGGTGGGTGTAGCCTCAATTGCTTCCAAGACTTCCTGCATAAGAAATCTTCAAGTTCCTTTATTTCTACAGAGCTCTATTCGATCAAAGATATCGCGATAAATCAAACAATTCCATGTTATAATTATATTTTATGGAATATTTTCAAAAATATACATATATATGAAATAAGTCGGTACTTACGCTTACGGTCATATAACCATGCCCGCTTCGAGAGGAGTCCGTATTTCCACCCTCCTTCTGAAGTTGTCAAATAGCTCCATCATCTCCACTTCGCGCTCTTCGTAAACATCTCCGGTCACAGATATTTTTTCGCCGCTGCCCAGCTTCGGAAGAGAAGAGATTTCGTGGCCTTTGACGAAGAACCATTTCTCGTGCCATCCCCTATTGCTTGAAGGGTGTTCACCAAATGAACGTCTCACAAATTTTTCTCCGCACTTCGAGAATGTTTGTTGAGGGCCTCAAACCCTTCTCCTCGGATTGTACTATCTTATAGATAAAGAAGAAGAAGTCCAAGGAGGGCTCGACGCCCAATTCACGGCGTAGTAAGGCCACGGCGCCGTAAATGTGGATGTAGGAGTTCTAAGACCAACCAGAAAAATCCCTACACCCAAAAACCCCAAAGAGGGTCACTATGAAGACGCGAAGAGGGAAACGAACCCCTTCTCCAAGAAAGTCACCGAACTACCGGCCCATCCTTCGTGCCGCTGATACATCTTCTCTCGTAACGAGGTACCTCGACAAAGATGAGTATCCGGATGTGGAACCGAGTTCAAACCCTCTTCGATCAAATTTCGCTTATGATAGAAGGAGTATCGCATGCGAGAATCGCCTCATCTCCTATAATAGTCGAGGGGGTTTCGGTTTTTTGTTTGGGATTCGCATCAAGTCCCCTCATGAAGATTAGGGTTCGTGGAACCACAAAGATGGGTGTTACAAGTACGGGAGAACTTTGATCGTGGTTTTGAGAAGCCATTTGTAACGATTTGCAGAGAGAGAGAGATCGTAAATTTTAGTATACGCGCCAATTTCAAATGAACAGTAAAAAAGCTCACAAATTTGGTAAAGTTATCCTTTTATATATTTGCCATACACAGTTGTTCAAGACGGTGCATTAAATGCTAGTAATAATTTGGAATTTGAATGAGAAGCGTCCGCTTTGGTCCCGGTACTTAATGGATAGAGTCTTTCCGAATCGGGCCCTTAACTTCCTTTCATTTCATTTCATGGACAATAAATGGGTACGCTTTTAATTACATCTTGTCATTTATCGATTCTCAAGAAAATATCATGGATTGTTTATAGTTTTCTATTAAACATTCTGCTCAACAAAAACTAGGGGCAATGTCAGTCGTGATATTTTATCCCTTCGGGCCCAAATATATCGGGCTTATTATTTTTTATTCTATCGGGCCTCTATTATTGAATTATGAAAATCATTAAGCCCAATCAT
Source organism: Panax quinquefolius (assembly GCA_020205615.1). NCBI lineage: Eukaryota > Viridiplantae > Streptophyta > Magnoliopsida > Apiales > Araliaceae > Panax > Panax quinquefolius. The sequence goes on from CM035169.1 coordinate 66,945,129, forward strand.
CATATTATTTTCATTTCAAACTTATAAGACCGGCCCGGTCAATGGATCAATCATTTAGACATTTTAAATATCTACAATCTTTGACCAGAATGATGAAAAAGCATGCTTGGTTGACTAAAGAACCCGCCATGCATTAATGTGGATGGGATCATAACCTACTTAAGCGGTGGAAAAAAAAAGGACCAAAAAGCAATGGATACACTACATACAATGGGCAGAACCCATCGGGTAAAGGGAATGTGTCGTAGTAGTAGTGGGTGGTACTTGAATTCAAAAAGGAGGGTATAACTTGGCAAGGAAGTCTCCACCAGGAGAGGTATGTTTCTCATACACTTCTTCAATTATAATCGATATTCATAGAGAAAATATAATTATCTCTCGATATCAATATACTAGGCGATATAGCCTCCGCTTTCGATAAACCTCGTGAATTCACATACCGATTCTCACGCTCGAAGCTATCCCTCACGATGGAATAACCGTCCGAAACGTGGTGTTTATTGTGTTTACGCTGCGGGATCGGAGACGTTTTAGGTGATTGGGACGTTTCTTTGCGTTAATAATTATATTATGACCATATGTTGGCCATTAAATGTATCCATTTTTCATACATGTTCACTTTTATACTTGGTTATGAGTCATTATTCTAGTAGGATCAATAGTACAAATAACCAATCAACTTTTTCTTATATACAGAGCAAGATGCATAGTTATATATATTTTTCAGTTAATAAGGTGAGCAACTCCAGACACAGTCAGCGCATAAAGCATGTATGGGTACCCAGAAGTGCGATTAGCCTTCAAGCAAGAGAAACCGCAGTAAGCGTAAGACATGTGACCTTATTAACTTCACTAAGTCAAAAGGTAAACACAAAATAGTAAATTTGGAAGGATAAACCTCATCTTCACATATTAGTGCAAATGGATAGAGTGCATCCGGGAATTCAATTTGTAATCCAATCCTTGGAAATTCTTTGTTACCAAGGAGCTCCACTATCTCCAGCATACGTGGCTGACTTTTGTGAATTCTCGTGTTTTATAGAAGTCAATTAAGGTTCTTTTCTATAGAATGGGGAGTAAATCAGGACAACAAAAACATCTATCTAATAAAATACAAATGATTTTAAATTTCCCGCTCACTCAATAAATCATCTGGGCCTTCCAAAGTTTGAGATAAATCCCACCATCCATCTATCTAACAAAATACAAATTTGAATTTTCCGCTCACTCAATAAATCATCTGGGTCGTTCAAAATTTGAGATAAATCACACCGTCCATACAGTCACGGAAAGCATTTTACCCAAATTTAGTTATATAATATAGCATTAACTAGTTTATATATTATAATGTAAATATATATATATATATATATATATATATATATATATATATATATATATATATATATATATGATTAATTTCTTCCTACTTCGCATATTTATTTGATAGTCTGTTCTTGTCATACTTTTGTTAGATATATAACATATTTCTTAAACATTTACAGTCCGCCTAATATAAGAGTGTTGTACCTTATTGCAGTTGGGTATGAGTTCTTGTAGTGCTCGCATCTTTTCATTAATCCTGTCTCTTTCCCTCTGTTGTAAACATCATACATGAGTATCAGTTATGGCTTTACAAATGCAAAGCAAGATGAGAAACAATTCGTAGTTATTATCATTGTCTAGATGGCTCTCACCCTTTCAGATAAATTATGCACTTCTGCTGCTCGACTTCTCTTGGAACCTGAACCTCCTCGAGCAGGAGCTACTTTCTTGACACCCACTGATTCTTCTTCTACATCCTGAACATTAATCGGTGTACTTATTATTATGGAATAATTGGGAAATAAAAAGAAATTAATTATATAAACTCGCGCACACACACAGAGGCTTGTAGTTCAGCAATAATTTACTATACTTTGACCTTCAGACTCCCGGGTATAATGACAATTTTTTCTCTTTAAATTCACTTTTAAAAAATCATGTACTACAAATCATTGGCAAGATGAAATGACTAACTTAGAGTTACCTTGTCGTGCTCTTACTTGAGCATTGTCTAACAATTGTAGTCTGTTGTATTAGTCGTTCCACTGCTGTATACCCGGGTAGGTTGGCATGTGCTGATAATACCATTTAAACCCGGTCTCCATTAAATTTAAATATAACTATTGCATTTAAACTCGGGTTCCATTACAAACATCTCTTCAAGTATTTCTTGCTCCTAAATCTCCAATTCTTCAAAATTATTTCTAGTTATTTCTATTACAAAACTATTTACAATAAATAGAAACCTTGATCAATAGTTAAGGGGAAGTACATAAGAGAGAGATAGAAATTATATCAAGAAAAATTAGAGAAAACGAGGTACGCAGACCCCATTTAATAAAACTCATACATTCATGCGTCTAACTAAAATAAAATCCAATCACATTAGTCAATAGTCCATAATCAATCCCATTTATTATCATACACATCAACATATGCATCAATAAATAAATTCATCTCATGAATAATAAATTCATTCTATATATGCGACGATATCAATTTAATGGGTAATTTCAAATTTATTAAAATCCAATTTTGAAATAAAAATAAACTCCTTTATGTTAATCAAAATTTAAATCATAATAAATTTATTTATTTTATTTTATCCAATTTTGAATAAAAATAAACTCCTTTGTCTTTAATCAAATTACGAATCAAAATAAACTTCTTTATTTTAATTAACAAGGAATCCAATTTCTAGTACAAAATAAACCCTTTTATTTTAACTTAAAATTGCTGGAAAAATAAATTATGTTGAATCATATTCCTTATCAAAATTAAACATCTTTAATTTTAAGAAACATGGAATCATATTCAATATGTGAATAAACTCTTTTATTCTACGAAACATGGAATCCTATTACATATGTGAATAAACTCTTTTATTCAAGCGAACGATGAATCAAATTCCAAGTTAATATAAAACTTTTTGAATAAACTCTTTTATTCAAACGAACGTGGAATCCAATTCTAATTAAAATAAACAACTTTATTTTAATCCAATTCCAAATAAAAATAAACTCATTTATTTCTAATTTATAATTACTGAAAAATATTGTATCCTATTTTAATTAAAATAAACTTTTTATCTTAATTAAAATTCAAATAAAAACTGCGGGGCCGCTAATGAACTAGAATCGGGCGTTGCGGCGCCAGCTCTGATTTTTCAAAATCATGACCCGGCGCTGAGGCTTTGCCAATATGCCTTAGGCAGGCGATGCGGCGCCACTGGGCAGAGTCTATTTTTCTAGTTCGCGAATTATACAGTTTTTCTCCAAAAACGTGATTCTATACTAACAATTATGCCCAATAAATTTGTTCCAAACACATATCAACATACATATCGAATCAAAATAATTAATAATTTACATAAATGTTTGGCTTTGATGCCACTATTAGGTTTGTTATATTTGAGTACACAATCATATTGCATCAAATTAGCGGAAATAGGGTAAAAACAGATTTTAAAATTTTACAAACCATATGTCCGGATCATCCTTTTTTGCACAATTATTAATTAGATTAAAAGAGATGGAGATCAGATTAATATCCTTGTGGAAACTAGCTTCCTTAGGTATGAGTTTACCTCTAATTCCTTTTAACGTTCAACTTGAATCTACCGGGTTTGATTCCTTCCTTTGATCAACGTTATCCATCCAAATGTTTGGTCTCTAGAAGTGATCCACCAAAGAAAAAAAGTATTCAAGAAGATGGGTGTTTGACAAAACTCTAATTTTTCTATCTCTATAGGAAATAAGTATTTTCCCAACTCTTGGAAAAATCATTCACATGTGTTGTGAAAAACATCAACCTCCACCCATAATAAGACTCATCTTATTTATAGATGTAGACAACCCTCCTTAATAATTAAGGAATAATAAGACTCATCTTATTTATAGATGTTCCAAACTAAACTTTCTTTAGTGCGAAAATCCTAAAGTCAAACTGAGATGAACAACCCTAACATAGGGGATTATGTGCGCGTTAACGTTTAGATGTTTGTGCACAATACATGGTACGAGAGCTGATCCCCCTAAGTACGAAAGTAAAAGTCTATAAAGTCTAATGATTGTTAAAGTTTGATGTAGAAATACTTAATAACCTTGGGACATAGTTCATGGCCTTAAAGACCCTCAGATATATAAATATTGGATTTGTTTATTCTGTATTCATTGTTTACTCTTAAATTATTGTTATTATCACCCTTTATATCAGTGAGCAATTGTTTGCTCACTCTTGCAATTAACACTGCATCTAAAGTTTAAAGAGTTGATGAACCGTCTTCTAGCAAAGGAAAGGGCAAGATGTCCAAGTGATGAAGACTTATTTGAATTTACTTAATTGAATTTGTGTTATAAGACTTATGTTATTTTGTGATGTATTCCGCAGACTTATGTAATGGCTTAAGGTTAGATTCCTTGGGAATGTTTAAAGTTAATGTAACCCTTCAGTGGGGAAGATTATTGTTTATGTTATTTATGTTATGTCTTTATCCTTGTTTATGGGTAGTTAGATATAAATTATTTTGGATAGTGAACACCAAATACTGTGGAAATGGAGTACCCGGGTTTGGGGGTGTCTCACCAAATCGTACACTAGAGACCGAAGAAGCTATTCTTCAGGCTCCTGTAGATAATGGGAGTAACATACCTTCGAGCAGTTATCTTTCATCGAATGAGGAGTCTCTTGTTCCTCAAAAGCGTAGAAGTCAAAGAGGTAACGTTCCACATCTTCTCTTTAAGAGAGAGGAATACATTTGTGGCGGATGCATAAGATGAATAGGAACCTCGATCTTATCGAGATGCTACAAGTGATAAGTGGATGATTGCAATGGAAGAAGAGATGGGGTCCATGAGGACTAATCAAGGGCTACACCCATAAAGAGGGAATTGATTACTAGGAAACCTTCTCACTAGTTGTGAGGTTTGCCTTAATTCGCCTCATTCTAGTGATTGTCGTGCATTTGGATATGGAGTTATATCAAATGGACGTTAAGGTAACTTTTCTCAATGGAGATTTAGTTGAGGAAATATACATGGATCAGCTAGATGGTGTCATCGCAGAAGGACAAGAGCGCAAAGTATGCAAGCTCAAACATTTTATCTATGGTTTGAAACAGGCGTCCAGGCAATGGTATCTGAGATTCCATCGAGCCGTCATTAGTGATGGGTTTACGATGATAGAGAATGAACATTGTGTGTATATTAAACGGTCCAAAGATAAATTCTATATATGTTGATGACAATCTGCTAGCTGGGAACGATAAGTAGTTGATCGTCTCCGCCAAAGGGTGAATGTCATCTAACTTTGAGATGAAGGACATGGGGGAAACATATTATGTTCTTGGATTTAAGATCTATAGAGATCGCTCAAGGAAGCTTCTTAGTTGTCCGAAAAGACTTACATTAAGAAGGTTCTTGAGCAATTCCAGATGAGCAACTGCAAATCTATAGACACTCCTATCACTAATTGCGACTCCATTGGACCCGAGCAATGCCCTATTTCTCACAATAAAATTGAGAAAATGTCTCATTACCCGTATGCCAATGCTATAGGAAAACTAATATATGTAGTTGTGTGTACTCAACCTCATATAGTATATGCAGTCGATTATCTCGGTCGTTATCAGTCAAACCCTAGGATTGCTCATTGGAGGGCAATCAAGAGGTATGAATTTATTATTTCGTTTTTGTGTAAATATGTCATGACATAGATCATATTATTCCTTCAGTTTCCATAGTACAGGAGAGTTCAGAATGTGCCGAAGTTAGTCCTTTAGCTTCCTATACAGAAAGTTGTGAGCAATGAAATTTAAGAAAATTTACAAGAGAAAAAATACAGCCTAGTTATTTTGGTGGTTTCAATATCCTGTAGAAAATGCTTCTTTTACGCCTCGAGTATTAGTCACAGCTCGTATTCATTCAGTAAATCTACCCCCTTCTTCATTCTTCGACCTCGTTTCTTAATATTGCGACTCTTCCATGATGTGTATCTGGAACCTCTTCAATACGGTCCGGATTGCTAGCTCTCGTTCATAGTTTTGCTACTCCTCTCCCCCCTTGAGACCATTCGATGGGTAATCCCTTTCTCTCATGTTCGAGTGTTTGCTTGTCGTGTAGGTCGATAAATTTTATTTCTACTCATTCCAATCACCTCTAGGGCTCTTCACACCTGGATAGTACCAGGACCCTTGTCCCCCGACCCTTGACCAGATAAAGTTGCCCACCCTGGGGACCAAATAAAGTTGCCCACCCTATGACCCACGATTCAAAATGAGCCTTGCAATGAAACGCAAACATTCCCAATTCTAAGCGTAAACTATACCCGGTTCCCGAGAAGGTGATAAGGTGGGACATTTTTTCACAAAAAGATTCTCAAAAGCACCCGCCCTACTCTTCTGCCTATGGGAAAACATGGGAAGAAGAATGAGGGACAATATGATCATCGATCAGCCATGCGGAAGTACTACAAAAGACTATCATGTTGAGCAAATCTTTGTTCAGTAAATTCGTGTTTCTTTTTAGGAGTAGTAGACAGCTCAGACTCATCAAGTTATGATGAATCAAAAAGTATTTCAGAATGAGAAGAAGCAATGAAGGAGAAAGCTACTCTTCAAAAGAATGACACATGACAACTAGTTCCTAAGCCAAAAGACGTGGTGTTAATAACTTGTAAATGGGTTTACAAGTTGAAAAAGTGGCAGATGAAAGCATTGATATATACAAAGCACGTCTGGTGGCTTGTGTATTTTCACAACATTATGGACTATACTAGGAAGAAACTTATAGTCCCATTGCAAAAATGGTGACCGCAAGAACTATCATATTTTTGACAGTGCACAAAGGTTGAAAATTATGGCAATTCAACGTAAAACATATATGCATTCTTATATGGAGAATTAGAACGATAAGTATTTATGGTGCATCCTCAAGGACTTGTGTCTAAAGAACTTCCTCATCACGCTTGTCCGCTTAAAACGGCATTGTACATTTTGAAGCAAGCCCAACGCGCTTAGTATGACTACGTTGCGTAATTTCTTACTTTTTGTAGCTTTAATATTTTTGATTTAGATTCCAGTATGTTTGTGAAGTCTAAATTATGCACATTCTGGTTTTACTATATGTCCACGACATGATAATTACCGGTGATGATGATGTTGTAATTTCACACATATGTGGTGCTTTGTCAGTTCGATTTGAGATGAAAAATCTTGGTGAAATTGGATGTTTTCTTGGCTTAAAAGTTCAAAAGAAAGCTGATGGATATTTTGTGTCACAAAAGCTATACGCTGCAACTCTATTGGAATGTTTTGGCACGGAGGAGTCCAAAAATATGTCAAGTCAAATGGAACAGAACCTCAAGTTAAAGAAGGATAAAGGGAAGTTGCTAAAAGATGGGACAAGATTTGGACAACTTGTCGGTATTAGTCTAATCTACCTTAGAAGTGCAAGACCAAAAATTGCTTATTCAGCTGGTGTCATCTCTCAGTTTATGGTCAAGCCAAGAACTCCTCATCTTGATGCAGCTAAGAGAATCATGAGCTACAAAAAAGGAAGTTGGATTATGGATTGAATTGCAAGGGGAGTAATGATTTTCTTCTTATTGGTTTTGTAAATGCAGATTAGGTAGAAGATGTTAATTATCGACGATCAACAACAGGTTACTGCATCTCATGGTGCGTGAAAAGCAATCATGTGTAGCTCTTTCGAGAGTGCAATTAAGTTGGCAGAGAATCCAATGTATCATGCTCACATAAAACACATTGAAGTTCAACATCATTTTGTCAGAGAGAATGTGCTTGACCAAGAAATTTGTTTAGATATCTTTACAAAGGCCCTTGCCAAAGCAAAATTTGACAGGTTCAGAAATGCACTTGGTGTTATTGGTTGTGGGCATGCACTGAGGGAGAGTGTCAAATATTAGTGCATGCTTGATATTAATATACTATTAGTTGTAGTATTTTTTTAAGTAGTCAAATAAATTAACCGTTGAGTTGACAATAGTCGTGGAGAAATTTGAAAGATAAGTGTTAAGTGGGTAGTTTGAATTAGGATCCTCTCCATTTTATAGTTTAAATTTAAAATGTGTTATAATGTCATAATGATAAAAGAGAGAGATTGTGATGGTGGGTAGTTTGTTAGCTAGATTTATGCAGCAGACTAAGGGGGTGTTTGTTTAGAGTTTGAATGAAGTTTGAATCTGAATAATTTGAATTGGTCGGTCGTTTGTTTTGGTCCGAATAGTTTGAATTGGTAAGATAGGCAATTTGAATGAATGACTAAGTCGATTTTTTGAAATGAATGGTTTGAATGAGCAAATTGAATGAAGTAAAAAAAATTCAAAAAACTAAAAATTTTAAATAAATATATTAACTATTATATTAAGTAATAATAAATAAATTTACAACAATTTTGAATTTTTTTAGAGGGGGTAAAATAATAAAGTTTTTTCATTCAGATATTTTAGACATGTCAATTATCAAACAACTTTTTTCATTCAGATTCAGATTCAACTCATTCAGATTCAGATTCAGCTCATTCAGATTCAGATTCAGATTTATTCAGTTTTTATCAAATACCCCCTAAGTCTTGTAGGAGTTAATCTCTACTAAAGTTGTTAATATTTCACTTATATGTACTCTGCTTTTAGTTTCGATATGAATAAAAAGTTTATTTTCATCCTTCATTGTTGTCTATTTTCTACCAATACCAATTCGGCTTTTCACGTTTATTTGCACTAGTACCTTCATCAATGATATTACTTTGAACTTGAGGTGTTTTGTAAGACCCCAACTTTTTATAAATAAAATTGAATTTCCTCTATAATTATTTTGAATAATAAAGTGTTAATTTGATATAATACTTTGGTTATGAGTGAAATATGCAAAATTTTCAAAATAAACAAGTGGTTATAAAATATTCATTTTGTCGAAGAATATTCGTTTGGTCGTGAAATATTCTTGATGTCGGGGAATATTTGTACGACGGCGCAACCATTTGTGGGCCCCATAAAGGATAACAGTCGGATGAAAAAAATGATAAATTTGAGTTTTTACAAATAACGACGTAGTTATTACCGCTTAACAATTGTTGGAATACCGTTGGTTAAAATATAGTAATCTGGCGTGGTCGCAAGAAAGTAGCACTGCAGATTACATAATATTTTTTTGATTATTAATTCTTACGTAAGAAGGCATTACTCAATAATTGTTACAGATAATTCTTTATTCAATATTTTATTTTATTGATTCAATAATTGTTGCGTTGATATTTTATATTATTGTTGTTTCAATAATTGTCATTTCACAGTATCTCCATTATCAGATCAATAATTCATATTATTTGAATAATATTGTTAGATAGCATTATTGGCAATGTCCAATGAAGTTCTGTTTAGGAAAGGGGTTTGGTCACCTAATTGCGTGCCAGTAAGGAGAAATCCTTATTGGAAAGCCCCCTCTTTCCTGGGAACGACTTGGTTGTCATAATTATGATTCTGTAATATTATTTGTGAATAATTTGTGATGCCCCCAAAATAGGTTTACATTACCTATCTTGAGTTCGCCAAATACATGGTGTAAAATTCAAATACAAATTAATAATACAACTGTCGTGTAAAATACGACAAAACATAAACTGAGAGTTTAATACGAATATTGTCTTCTAAACAGTATTCAAACTCAAATGGAGTCCTCAATACATTTATTATCACACTATTTAATAGAATAGTGAGGACTACTAATACAAATATCTGGACCGTCACTCCGTTCCCCGACTAGTCCCGACACCGTTCTCATTTCTCGAAGAGAACAATGAAAGCAAAAGGGTGAGCTCAATTAGCCCAGTAAGAAATATTATGACTAAGATAATGCAGAATAATTTATCGTTAGCCTTCAACAATGTTAAACTGATAAAATATAACAAACATCAAGTTTAACTGCAGCGGAACAAGCAATCCATTAAAAGAGTCAAGTAGAGAATAAAATCTACTATCTTCTATGATTTAAAAGGTTTTTCATCACTTTTATCTCTGGGACTCAGCTTAATAAATAATCCACATCATCGAATCACCCCTGCTCTACGGCTAAGGATATTCTTAGTATCACGACCACAAATTATCCATGCACTACGGGCCAAGGATATTCGTGTATTCATCAATGGTCATGATCATGCCAACAACTGTCCATCAATGCACTACGGGCCAATGAGGACTTTTATCACATCATTTGTAACATTACGGTCATGATTACACCGAATAATCCCTAGTCATAATCATACCAAGTCCATCTATGCACTACATGCCACAGATGACTTTCAACAAAATATAAACATGATGATGATGACAATGATATAAGAATTCAATTAAAAGAAAACAAATTATAAATTTTTAAAGATTTATAATTTAATTTATCCAGAATTCAATAATGTCCAAATTGTCAACATGATACTGCTTTGTGGAGTAAAATTCAAGAATAATATTGTATCAAAAATTATTTGGACCGAAAGAAATCAATTTTTGTCATGAATAGTACCCCGGGAGAATAGTAACCGAGTGAATAGTACCCCGTGAATAGTAACTTTGGGAATAGTTACCCCGTGAATAGTACCCCGGCATGAAAAAGTAAAACCTTATCAGGAATGCTCAAAATAATATTTCTATGAAAAGATACTGGATGAAGCGCAAATATCAAGAATATTCTACTAATTTCATGGAGTATAGAAGCCAAAACTTTAACAAAATGAGTATAGAATTCGGAATCTGAAACGAAATAATATTACTTACACACTACGGATTATGGAAGAAAATATTATTTGATATGAATATTGAACAAAAATAGCATCCCTTACCTTGAAAAGAAGAGTATTCCAACTGGTATAGTGGGGATATTCTTGAAGAAAACTTTCACTGTTTTCTACGCTCAAAGCTTTCTAAAACTCGAAAGAATTACGCTCAATATTATAGAAGAAGAATTCTCTGATTTTGGTGTGATTTTCAATTCTAACTAAGCATCCTATTTATATGAGAATGGAAAGGATACTATTTGATTTTTCACGAATTTGCCACATTGGGTCACGGCACCAATTCATTCCTATTAATTTTCAAAATTCTCGTGTTTTTGCTATCGCAAGACTACATAGTAAAATACTATGCGCATAAAATAAAATATATTCTATTTTTTATAAAAAACAAAACTTATTATAATATATATATATATATATATATATATATATATATATACATTGTAAGACCACAACTTATTATAAATAAAATCGAATTTTCTCTATTTATTATTGTAAATAATAAGGTGTTAATTTGATATAATACTTTGGTTATGTGTGAAATGTGCAAATTTTGCAAAATAAAAAAGTGGTTATAAAATATTCATTTTGTCGGAGAATATTCATAGAATATTCTTGCTGTCGGGAAATATTCGTACGACGGCGCATCCATTTGTGGGCCCCATAACGGATAACATTCGGATGATGAAAATGACAAATTTGAGTTTTTATAAATAACGACGTAATGGTTACCGTTAACACTGTTGGAATACCCGGTGGTTAAAATACGATGTCTGGCGTGGTTGCACAAAGAGCAATACCAGATTGCACGATATTTTGAAATTATTGATTCTTACGTAAGAAGACACTACTCAATAATTGTTACAGTAATTACTGTTCAATATTTTATTTTATTGATTCAATAATTGTTGCGTTGATATTTTATATTATTGTTGTTCAATAATTGTCACTGCACAGTATCTCCATTATCAGATCAATAATGTAAGACCCCAACTTATTATTAATGAAATTTAATTTTCTCTATTTATTATTTTAAAATAGTAAGGGTTGATTTGATTAATGTGGATAGTTAGGGGTAAAATACGCAAATACTTCAAAATAAGCAAGTGGTTATAAAATATTCGTTTGGTCGTGGAATATTCGTACTGTCGGGGAATATTCGTACGACGGCGCAGCCATGTGTGGGCCCCATAACGGAAAGCGATTGGATGAAGAAAACGACAAATATAAGTTGGTTAAAAATAACGGCGTAGTTGTTACCGTTAATACTGTTAAAATACTCGGTGGTTAAAACACAGTAGCACACGGTATTGCACCAATTATTGATTCTTACGTAAGAAGGCACTACTCAATAATGGTTACAATAATTACCGCTCAAAGATTTTATCGAGTTAATAATTGCATTGATATTTTATATTCTTTGTTGTTGTTTCAATAATTGTCATTATACAAAGATTTTTTATTATCGAAGCAATAATTCATATTATCTCGAATAATATTATTAGATAACATTATTGGCAATGTCTAAAAGTTACGCTCTAAGGAGAGGTTTGGTCATCTAATTGCGCTACCAAGAAGAGGAGAAATTCTTATTGGAAAGCCCTCTTCCTGAACCCGCCGTTGTCATATTGTGATTCTCAGAATATTATTTGTGAATAATTAATAATTGATTCATATGATGAGGAAAATATTAATTTTATGTGGATATAGATGGAGAAAATTTTTAATGTGATAATTGTTGAAAATTGAAATTTTATCTTTTTCTGATAAAATAATTCATTTAAATATATTATTATATTTTAATAATATAATAATGGTGATATTTTTACAACGAATGTGGGATATATGAGTATACGAGGAGGAAGAGTATTTTGTTGCAATAAATGTTTAAAACATGTTAAACATGCTCTGCGGACCCCATTTATCGATCGAAATTTGATTATAAACATAAAATTTCCGTTTGTGGATTTCGGTCAATTTCTGTTTGGAATTCGGAAAAACTTTCTTCTGCAAAGTTGTAGAGAATTGAATTTCCTATAAAAACTCGCGAGATTCGAATTTTCTGATGAAAGGGCTATTTATTGTGAATTATTGAAGTTCCGAAGCTCCGAAATAATTGATTTTTGGAAGTTTTAATTATTATTTTAAAGAAAAATGTTTTTTTGCATTTAAGTGGGCTAACATGTGATATTAATTTCTGAAATCAGATCTTCAAAGATGGGCTAAGGAAATTTATAATATATATTAATATTTTATTAAATTTTCTGCTTTGGTGTTCTAAGCATTTTCCTATAAATAGGGTGCTTAGGTTAGAATTGAAAATCACACCAGAAACTGAAGTTTTCTCTCTCTATATTATCGAACGTATTCTTGTGAGTATTTTGAGTATACTTTGAGTATTGTTAGACGGTCTGAAGTTCCTTCAAAGACTATACCCTAGTATTCCAAATGGAAGTACTAATCTTTCGAGGTAAGGATGTTATTTTCTTCTCAAATGATATTATTTCTTCAATATCATTATCTTTGAAATATTGGTTGGAACTTTTTATCGAATTTGGAACTTTTTATGTCGGGATTACTATTCATGAGTTACTTATTCACGAAGTTACTTATTCATGAGTTACTATTCACGAGTTACTATTCATGAAGCGTGAAGATGTTTTTTATGGAATTTCTATCTTTTGGTGTTGGAGTTACTATTCACGTATACGGCACTATTCACGTATACGACACTATTCAACGAAAAATAAAATTTCTTCTTTTTGTCCAAAATATCTATTCTGGATACTAGCTTTGATTGTATCCATGTTTTGATCATTCTTGAATTTTACACCACTGCGATTATTTTTGAGGTATTTTTGGGCGTGAATAAAACAAAGTACGAATCCTTAATCCTTAATCCTTGTCATTTTGTTTCACCGGATTCGCTTTTTAAAAATATTTTCATCATCCTCGGTCTTAAATGATGATATTATTGAATATCTTTGGCCCAGAGTAAAAGATGAATGATTTCTCAAGAATATCTTTGGTCAGAGTGCAAAAGATGAACAGTGTTTTAGATGAACATGACCAATCGATGAATATCTTTGGCTCAGTAGTGCAAAGATGAATATTTGATTCCGGATGTATATTGATTGATGTTACAGGGATAAAAGATAGACGATGAACTTTTAAATTCATACATAGAAGATAGTAGTTTGCATTCTCTACTTAACTCTTCTAATGAATTATTATTTCCGCTGCGAATATTGACTTAAAATTTGTTGTCTATTGTATTCTATTAGATTTTTCCCTGTTGAAGACTAACGATAATTTGTTGTATATTATCTTAGTCATAATATTCTTTACTGAGCTAGTTGAGCTCATCCTTTTCCTTTTTGTTCCATTTTTCTTCTCAAGAGGCGAGAATATAGCGAGTACGAGTCGGGGTTTGGAATGAAGATTCTAGAGAGAGTTGTTTAGTAGTCCTCACCATTTTCGTAAAATAATGTATCAATAAATGTGATGAGGATTTATTTAAGTATAGATATTGTCTAGAAGATAATATTTGTATTCAAACTCACAGTTTTACTGTTGTAATAATAAAAGTTGTAGTTGTTTCTGTACCATGTATTGACAACTCGTAATGGGTGATGTATACCTATTTTGGGGCGCCACAATTGGTATTAGAGCTTAGGATATGATTTACAAGCGGAGATCTGGGGAATAGAACTAGGAGGGAGAGACGAGTAAATCCTTCGCTAGTGTGTCCTACCTAAGCTTATTTTTTAGTTGGTCAATATATAAGGATGTTATGTGACATATTGATTTCCTTAATTAACCCTTGTTTTATGACGATGATTTGAGAATGTCGAATTGAGAATATTAACAATGGAAATGAGACCGTGGAGACGCCTGTACTCACCAACGAGGAGAACGTGCAACAGTCGGCAATGTTCCTCCCATGAACAACACCACCGAAAGCGATGATGAACGAGGGGATGTTTAGAAGTTTTTGCGATTCATGCAAAATCGAATTTAGGAGACTCGTGTTCAAAATACAGAGGAAATGATAGCAATTCACGGGTTGTCACAAAATGCAAGCGGTTCAAAGAGTTGGGACCACCAGAATTTAAGGGAAAGCCGATCCGATCATGGCGAAACATGGGTCAAGCAAATTACCAAGATATTCGATGTCTTGGGATGCACAGAGAGAAGGTTCCATTCGCCACCTTTATGTTCCGTGGCGAAGCGGACTATCATCGGTGGAGTCTCATGAAGCGTACCCATCCACCAAGACTCGGCATGATGTCTTGGGAGACGTTTGAGAACTATTTAATGACAAATACTTTCTTGAAAGTGTTCGTCATATGAAGGAAGTGGAGTTTATTAGACTAGAAGCGGAACAACACGACGGTGTCTCAAAGACGAGGCAAAGTTTGCGAGTTATCGAGTTTTGCACCTCATTTGGTGGAGAATGAGGAACGATGATGCTAATGTTTCTTAGAGGTTTGAAACCCAAGATACGTTAGTATCTCATTTCTCATAAATTTTCTCTCTATTCGGATGTTGTAAAATGTGGCTCAATTATTAGAAGCGAGATAACGAGTACTGCGGTCAACGAGGGACCACAACCAGGATCGTATCGGAGATAGCAATCAATGTAATAATGATAACCAAATGGAGAAAGAAACAGACGGACAAAAATGGTAACCACTCTGGTGGTAATCATGGCCATGAAAATAGAAGAAGCGAAGTCGAGGAGATTTTAAAAGAGGAGATTTAACAATGACCATGTGAAGACGACGGTCTTAAGCGACAATCGGTTCTAAGGGAGGAGAACGACCACCGTTATATATGTTACAAATGCGGAAAAGAGGGACATATCACCAAACCGCCCACAACAGCTTCAAGGTATGCTATAATTGTGGAAAGGAAGGACATATCGCTCGAGATTGTATGACAAGAGCGAAACCTAGTTCAAAGAGGATTTTGACTCAAAAGATCATCCCCGAGAAAAAGTCAAAGTCAACGATTCCGGAAGAGCGTTTGTTGTATTTGATCCGGTCATAATGCGAGGAACCCAAACGAGGTGATCACGGGTAAGCTATTTATAAATTCTTAAAGTTTATACCTTACTTGATAACTGGGTGCTACCCATTAATTTATCTCTCCCGCATGTGCTTAACGCTTAAACTCGACTCGAGAGAAATTAGACTTTGACCTATCTGTGGAAACTCCGTTAGAGAAAAACTTTCATCACATCCACCGCTTATAAATCTTGTTTGATTCAAGTTGGCACCATCACCTTACCTGCCGACCTTATCTCTTTAAAGATACTTGCTTTTGATGTGATTTTAGGGATTGATTGGTTAACTACTCATCATGCCAAAATTGATTGTTTTCGTAAGGTTGTTAGTTTTCATATTCCTAACCAACTGTTGTGCGAATTCAAGCAACTAAACCATTAAAATCAATCAACATCATATCTAATCAAAAGCTATTCGCTTATTGAAAAACGGATGTCGAGCTTTCTTTGCCCATGTTATGGATTTGAATAAAGACACGCCAAATTTAAATAATATTCCTGTTGTTATTGACTTTCCTCGACGATTTCAAGAACTTCCTTGCCTACCCCGAACGTGAAGTTGAATTCTTTATTGATCTTAAACTGGTACAAAGCCCATTTCTAAAACCCCATATCGAATTGCTCCTATTGAACTTCGGGAGTTAAAGGTCCAACTACGAAATTGTTGGACATCGGTTTCATTCGTCCCCAGTACATCTCCTTGGGGTGCTCTTGTTTTATTCAGTAAAGAAGAAAGACGGAGTATGCGACTTTGCATTGACTATCGGGAATTGAACCATGTCACCATCAAGAATAGGTATCCTCTACCTCATATTGATGACTTGTTTGACCAATTGCAAGGGGCACAATTCTTTTCAAAATCGATCTTCGCTCGGATATCATCACCAAAGATTAGAATCGAGGATATTCCAAAGACCGCGCCTTGAAACTTCGGTATGGGCATTATGAATTCTTAGTCATGTCTTTCGGACTAACTAATGCTCTATGCTTTCATGGATATGATGAACCGAGTATTCAAGGAATATTTGGATCGATTCGTTGTTGTCTTTATTGATGACATCCTTATATATTCCAAAAGTCGTGAAGATCATGAGCACCATTTGAAGTTGGTACTCCAAAGGCTTCGTGAAAACAAACTATATGCCAAATTGAAGAAATGCGAGTTCGGCTTGAGGAAGTAGCATTCCTTGGGCACGTGGTGTCAAAACATGGAGTATCTGTTGATCCGGTGAAGATTGAAGCAATACAAAGTTGGGAGCAACCAAGTCGGTGGGATCAAGTACGTAGCTTTTGGGCTTAGTTTGGTTATTATCGGAGATTCGTGGAAGGGTTTTCTCGAATCGCTACTCCATTAACTCAACTAACTCGGAAGGATACAAAATTCGTTTGGAGTGAAGAATGCGAGAAGAGTTTCCAAGAGCTTAAGAGGAGACTTATTTCAAGACTGTTCTAACAATACCATCCGGTTTGGATGGATTTGTTATCTGATGATGCTTGATGCAAAGGGTTAGGATGTGTTCTCATGCAACGTGGGAAAGTCATAGCTTTATGCCTCACTTACAACTTAAAGAGTATGAGAGGAATTATCCTACTCATGATCTAGAGTTAGCGGCAGATGCGTTCGCTTAAAAATATGGAGGCACTATCTATATGGGGAGAAAGTGGAGATATATTCGCACCATAAAAGCCTTAAATATTTCTTCACTCAAAAAGAACTCAACATGCGGCAAATGACGTTGGCTCGAGCTATTGAAAGACTACGACCACACTATTCAATACCATCCTCGGAAAGGCGAACGTGGTAGTGGACGCGTTGAGAAGATCATCATATGCGGAACGAAAAGCGATGACGCTAAGTATATGCATAGAGCCAACTTTAATAGAAAAAGTTAAGGTTGCTCAAGCCACCGACCCTTGAGCCGATGCGTATGAAGAAGAAAGTACAAGAAGGAGCTATTCCTAAGCGAGAATTGATGAAGAAGGAATACTTGAGTCAACTCTAGACTTTGTGTTCCTAACGACTCGATTTGAAGTACAAGATTATGATGGAGGCACACAATACACCATTTGCAATCCATCCTCGAAGTACTAAAATGTATCGTGATCTTCGACATACATTTTGGTGGAACAATATAAAGAGAGAGATTGCAAAGTTTATCTCAATGTGTTTAACTTGTCAACGTGTAAAGGCGAGAGCATCCGGTACCTAAGGGTCCGTTGCAACCACTTGAGATTCCGAAATGGAAGTGGAACACATTACCATGGATTTCACACGGGGTCTTCCTACGGTTTCTCAAGGTATCAATGCTATTTGGGTTATTGTTGATAGATTAACCAAGTCTCTTTTTTCTTGCCGATCACGGAGACTTATTCCTTAAACGTCTTGCTAGTATGTACGTGAATGAGATTGTGAGGTTGCATGGCATGCCAAGATCCATAGTTTTGGATCGTGACCCAAGATTCACTTCAAGATTTTGGGTTAGCTTGCAAAAAGCTATGGACACGGATTTGCGATTTAGTTCGGCATACCATCCCCAAACGGACGGACAATCAGAGAGGACTATTCAAACTCTTGAAGATCTATTAAGACTCTGTGTCCTAGACTTCAAGGGCAGTTGGGATAAGTATTTACCATTGGTGGAATTCTCCTACAACAACAGTTATCAGGCAAGTATAGGTGTGGCTCCATTCGAAGCATTATATGGACGAAAATGTCGTTCTCCAATATGTTGGGATGAGGTGGGTGAAGCAACATTGTTGGGACCCGAGTTAATACGTATGACTACCAAAAAGATTCAAATGATTCGACAACGATACAAACCAAGACAAGATCGACAAAAGAGTTATGCGGATCTTCATCGAAAGGGACGTGGAATTTAGTGTGGGGATCATGTATTGTTGCGAGTTGCTCCATGGAAGGAGTTACAAGATTTGGGAAGAGAGGAAAGCTCAATCCACGATTTATTGGTCTATTTCAAATTCTTGACCGAGTAGGAAATGTAGCCTATAGACTTGCGTTACCTCCAAGTATGTCTCGTGTTCATAATGTGTTTCACATATCTGTACTTCATAAATATGTGAAAGACCCGAACCACGTTATAGAATTAGAACCGGACGAAATAGCCGAAGACTTAACGTATGAGGAGGTACCTGTCAAGATCTTGGATAGGAAGGAGCATGTCCTACGTCAAGAAAGGTCATACCACAAGTTAAAGTTTTGTGGAGGAATCATGCTATAGAGGAAATGACACGAAATTGGAAACGGAAATGAAAGCGAGGTATCCTCACCTTTTCAAAACACCAGTGCGTCGTCCCGTCAATTTCGAGGACGAAATTTCATAAGGAGGGGAGGTTGTAAGACACCAACTTATTGTTAATGAAATTTAATTTTCTCTATTTATTATTTTAAAATAGTAAGGGTTGATTTGATTAATGTGGATAGTTAGGGGTAAAATACGCAAATACTTGAAAATAAGCAAGTGGTTATAAAATATTCGTTTTGGTCGTGGAATATTCAGTACTATCGGGAATATTAAATGCGATGGCGCAAATGCATGTGTGGCCCCATAACCAAAAGCGATTGGATGAAGAAAACGACAAATATAAGTTGGTTAAAAATAACTAGCGTAGTTATTCTGCAATTAATCTTTGTTAAAATACTAAATTGGTTAAAACACGAGAGCACACGGTATTGCACCAATTATTGATTCTTACGTAAGAAGGCACTACTCAATAATGGTTACGATAATTCTGCTTGAAGATTTTATTGAGTTAATAATTCTTTGCGTTGATATTTTATATTCTTTGTTGTTTCAATAATTATCATTATACAATATTTTTTATTATCGAGCAATAATTCATATTATCCTAATAATATTATTAAATAACATTATTGGCAATGTCTAGAAAGTTACTGTCTAAGGAGAGGTTTGGTCACCTAATTGCGGCAAAGAAGAGAGAAATTCTTATTGAAAGCCCCCTCTTTCTGAACCGCCTGTTGTCAATATTGTGATTCAGTAATATTATTTGTGAATAATTAATTATTGATTCATATGATGAGAAAAATATTAATTTTATGTGGATATAGATGGAGAAAATTTTTAATGTGACAATTGTTGAAAATTAAAATTTTATCTTTTTCTCGATAAAATAATTCATTTAAATATATTATTATATTTTAATAATATAATAATGGTGATATTTTTACAACGAATGTGGATATATATGAGTATCTGAGGAGGAAGAGTATTTTTGTTGCAATAAATGTTTAAAACATGTTAAACATGTAAATTGGACCCCATTTATTGACCGAAATTTGATTATAGCCTGTAAAATTGACCGTTTGTGGATTTCGGTCAATTTTTGTTTGGAATTCAGAAAAACTTTCTTCTGCAAAGTTGTAGAGAATTGAATTTCCTATAAAAACTCATGAGAGATCGAATTTTCTGATGAAAGGGCTATTTATTGTGAATTATTGAAGTTCAAGTTCAAAAATAATTGATTTTTGGAAGTTTTAATTAATATTTTAAAGAAAAACATTTTTTTTGCATTTAAGTGGGCTAACATGTGATATTAATTTCTGAAATCAGATCTTCAAAGATGGGCTAAGGAAATTTATAATATATATTAATATTTTATTAAATTTTCTTTTGGTCTTAAAGCATTTTCCTATAAATAGGGTGCTTAGGTTAGAATTGAAAATCACACCGTAAACTAAAGTTTTCTCTCTATATTATCGAGCGTATTCTTGTGAGTATTTTGAGTATACTTTGAGTATTGTTAGACGGTAAGTCCCTTCAAAGACTATACCCTTAGATTCCAAATTTAGAAGTACTAATTTTTCGAGGTAAGGGATGTTATTTTCTTCTCAAATGATATTATTTCTTCAATATCATTATGCTGAAATATTGGTTGGAACTTTTTATCAAATTTGGAACTTTTTCATGTCGGGGTTACTATTCATGAGTTACTATTCACGAGTTACTATTCATGAGTTACTATTCACGAATTACTATTCACGAGTACTATTCATGAAGCGTGAAGATGTTTTTTTATGGAATTTCTATCTTTTGGTGTCGGAGTTACTATTCACGTATACGGCACTATTCACGTATACGACACTATTCACCGAAAAATAAAATTTCTTCTTTTTGTCCAAAATATCTATCTCGGATACTAGCTTTGATTGTATCCATGTTTTGATCATTCTTGAATTTTACACCACCGCGATTATTTTTGAGGTATTTTTGGGCGTGAATAAAACAAAGTACGAATCCTTAATCCTTAATCCTTGTCATTTTGTTTCACCGGATTCGTTTCTTTAAAAATATTTTCATCATCCTCGATCTTAAATGATGATATTATTGAATATCTTTGGCTTTGTAGTGCAAGATGAATGATTTCTGAAGAATATCTTTGGTAGTAGTGCAAAGATGAACAGTGTTTAGATGAACATGACCAAATCGATGAATATCTTTGGCTGTAGTGCAAAGATGAATATTTGATTCCGGATGTATATTGATTGATGTTACGGGGATAAAAGATGAGCGATGAACTTTTAAATTCATACATATAAGATAGTAGTTTGCATTCTCTACTTAACTCTTCTAATGAATTATTATTTCATTGCGAATATTGACTTAAAATTTGTTGTCTATTGTATTCTATTAGATTTTTCCTGTTGAAGACTAACGATAATTTGTTGTATATTATCTTAGTCATAATATTCTTTACTGAGCTAGTTGAGCTCACCCTTTTCCTTTTTGTTCCATTTTTCTTCTCAGGAGGCGAGAATATAGCGAGTACGAGTCGGGGTTTGGAATGAGGATTCTAGAGAGAGTTGTTTAGTAGTCCTCACCATTTTCGTAAAATAATGTATCAATAAATGTGATGAGGATTTATTTGAGTATAGATATTGTCTAGAAGATAATATTTGTATTCAAACTCACAGTTTTACTGTTGTACTAATAAAAGTTGTAGTTGTTTCTGTACCATGTATTGACAACTCAGAATGGGTGATGTATACCTATTTTGGGGGCGTTACAAATAATTCATATTATTTGAATATTATTAGATAGCATTATTGGCAATGTCTAAGGAAGTTCTGTCTAGGAAAGGGGTTTGGTCACCTAATTATGCACCAATAAGGAGAAATCCTTATCGGAAAGCCCCCTCTTTCCTGAGAACGACCTGGTTGTCATAATTGTGATTCTGTAATATTATTTGTGAATAATTAGTTATTGATTTATATGATAAGAAAATATTTATTTTATGTGGATATAAATGATGGATATATTTATTTTATGTGGTTATAAATGAAGGAATAAATGCTGATGTGTTTTATCAGTTTTTTGTCGGAATAGAGGTGTTGAAAATCGTCCGTATATGAATTTTGGATATTTTCTGTTTGGAATTTGGAAAAACTTCTTATAAAGTTGTAGAAAATTAAATTTCCTATGGAAAGCACATGAGATTCGAATTTTTCTAATAAAAAGGCTATTTTTGTTTATGAATTGTTGAAGTTTCGAAAAATAAAATGTTTTTATTAAAAATATGATGGGCCCCACTTTTGGTTGGTGATTAATGAAATGTGCTAGAATTTATTTTCAAAAGTGGTGGACTTGAATAGTAGCAGGTAAAGCCATCAGGTAGCAGGTTAGTCTGCTATGACGTTCTAAGCATTTTCCTATAAATAGGGTGCTTAGTTAGAATTGAAAATTACACCAGAAACAAGTTTTCTCTCTTTCTCTCTCTATATTATCGAGCGTATTTTGTGAGTATTTAGATACTTTGTGAGTTTCTATTCATCAGTGCAAGTTTCCTTCAGCCTTATACCGATATTCCGATCAGAAGTAGTGTTATTTTGAGGTAAGGGATGTTATTTTCTTCCTAATAATGTTATTTTGTCAATATCTTTATATCAAAATATTGGTATGGATTTTATTGTGGAATTTCTACCTTTTTGTGTCGGGGTTACTATTCACGTATCGACCTTTATTCACGATATCTGACACTATTCAATAGAAAATGAAATTTTCTCATTTTTGTCAAAGATGTCTATTATGGTGACTATCTTTGATTGTATCCATGTTTTGATCTTTATTTTTGAATTCTACTTCACAATTGGTTATTATGGAGTATTATTGAACTTGAATAAACTGTAATACGAATCTTAAATATTTGTCCTTTTGTCTCACTGGATTCGTTTTCTTTAAAATATTTTTCATCATCCTCAGTCCTAAATGATGATATTACTGAATATCTTTGGGCTGTAGTGCAAAGATGAATGATTACCTAATAAATATCTTTGGCCTATAGTGCAAAGATGAATGATTACCTAATGAATATCTTTGGCCCGTAGTGCAAAGATGAGCAGTGTTGAGATGAACATGACCAACCGGTGATCTGAAATGAATATCTTTGACACAGTAGTGCAAAGATGAATATTTGATTCAAGATGTATATTGATTGATGTTACGGGGGATAAAATATTGATAATGGACTTTTAAATCTTAGAAGATAGTAGAATTCTTTCTCTACTTGACTCTTCTAATGGATTCTTTGTTTCATTGCGCATTTGTTAATCTAAAACTTGTTGTCTATTATATTTTATCAGATTTTTCCTTGTTAAAGACTAATGATAATTTGTTGTATATTATCTTAGTCGTAATATTCTTTACTGGGCTAGTTGAGCTCACCATTTTCCTTTTTGTTCCATTGTTCTTCTCAGGAGGAGAGAATTTAGCAGGAACTAGCCGGGGTATGGAGTGATGATTCTAGATAGTTGTTTTAGTAGTCCTCACTATTTTGTAAAATAGTGTATCAATAATTTTAATGAGGACTCCTTTTGAGTTTGTATACTTTATATTAGACAATATTTGTATTCAAACTCACAGTATATGTGTTGTCGTATTTTTCACGACAATTGTATTACTGAAGTTGTATTTGTTTCTATACCATGTATTTGGAGAATCAGAATGGGTGATGTATACCTATTTTGGGAGCATCACATACATACATACAAAATAAAATCCACCCGTGACCATTATCAAGAATCCTCCCACCCCAAGACTTTTCCTTTCAGTGGGCCCCACATGTGGGCCCATAAAAAATACTGAATGAATTTCTACCGATTATTTTGAAAAATGGGTAAATGGGGGTCCAACAAATACTTCATAAAAATTCTCTCAAAATTTTTAACAACGTTTATCATCATTATTATAATTCGCAATATTTAACAACCAGGTCGTTCTAAGGAAAGAAAGGGCTTTCCAATAAGGATTTCTCCCTATTGACGCGCAATTAGGTGACCAAACCTCTCCTTAACAGAACTACTAGACATCGTCAATATTGAAAATAATAATATTAATAACTTTGTCGTCTCAATTATTGATTTAATAATATAAAATATTATGCAAATGATACTGTGACAATAATTGAATCAATAATATGAGAAATATGATGCAGCAATTATTGTAGCAATAATTGAGTATAACTGAGTGACTTCTCACGTAAGCATCAATAATCAATACCGTGTGCTACTATACAACCACGTGTATTACTGTACTTTTAACACCGGTTATTTCAACAGTTAACGATAAAACTTCCGCCGTTAATTTCATGAAAAGATATTTCTGTCGTTTTCTCATTACGACAATAATTCCACTGTGGGGTCCACCAATAATTGTGCCGTCGTACGAATATTCCCTGTTAAAACGAATATTCCCCGACCAATCGAATATAATATAACAACTTGCGTACTTTGCAAAATTTATAATTATTACCCACAACTTTAATATTATAACAAATCAATACCATAATTATTCAAAATGATATTTATAGAAAATTCATCAGTATTCATAAAAGTTGGGGTCTTACAACCTCCCCTTCTTATGAAATTTCTCCCTCTAAATTAGGGTACATACCTGGTATGACGAATAAGTGAGGATACCTTGATCTCATTTCAGATTCTAACTCCCAGGTCATTTCCTCAACATTGTGGTTTCTCCACAAACCTTTGACTTGAGGTATAACCTTAGAGCCTAGAATATGTTCCTTCTTATCCAAGATTTTAACAGGAACCTCTTCATACATTAAATCTTCCGCTATTTCATCTGGTTCTAACTCAATAATGTGGTACGGGTCTTCCACATATTTACGTAACATGGATATATGAAAAATGTTATGAACACGAGACATACTTGGCGGTAACGCGCGTCTATAAGCCACAGTTCCTACTCGGTCAAGTATTTTAAATGGGCCAATGAATCCAGGGTTGAACTTTTTTCTCTTTCCAAATCTCCTAACTCCTTTCCATGGTGCCACACATAACAACACATGCTCTCTAACATTCAATTCCACGTCTTTTCGATGAAGATCATCATAACTCTTTTGTCGATCTTGTGAGGTCTTTATACGTTGCCGGATCATTTGAATATTTTCTGTAGTCATACGTACCAATTCCGGTCCCAACAAAGTTGCTTCACCCACCTCGTCCCAACATACTGGAGAACGACACTTTCTTCCATACAACGCCTCAAATGGAGCCATATCAATACTTGCTTGATAACTGTTGTTGTAGGAGAATTCCACTAATGGCAAGAACTTGTCCCAACTTCCCTTGAAGGCAAGGACACAGAGTCTTAATTGATCTTCAAGAGTTTTAATAGTCCTCTCCAACTGCCCGTCCATTTGAGGATGATATGCCGAACTAAATCGTAAATCCGTGCCCATATATTTTTGCAAACTAACCCAAAATCGTGAAGTGAATCTTGGGTCTCGATCAAAAACTATGGATACTGGTATACCATGCAGTCTTATAATCTTATTTATGTACATACGAGCAAGACGTTCACGTGTATAAGTTTCTCGTATAGGTAAGAAATGAGCAGATTTGGTCAATCTATCAACAATGGACCAAATTGCATTTATGCCTTGAGAAACCTTGGGTAGACCAGTAACGAAATCCATGGTAATGTACTCCCACTTCCATTCTGGAATTTCAAGTGGTTGCAATGGACCTTGAGATAAACTCCGCGATCTCTCTCTTGACACGTTAACAAGTTAAACTTTTCCTTGACACGTTGACAAGTTAAACACCTTGAGATAAACTCCGCGATCTCTCTCTTCATATTGCTCCACCAAAATATATATCGAAGATCATGATACATTTTGGTACTCCCAGGATGGATTGCAAACGGTGTGTTGTGTGCCTCCATCATGATTTTATACTTCAAGTCAGAATCGTTAGGAACACAAAGTCTGAAGTTGACTCTAAGTATTCCTTCTTCATCGATTCTTGCTTCCGGGATAGCACCTTCTTGCACTTTCTTCCTCATACGCATAAGCTCCAAGTCTGTAGCTTGAACAGCTTTAACTTTTTCAATTAAAGTCGGTTCTACTCATATATTTGCCATCATCACGTGAGTCCCTAGAGTCTTTAACTCTATCTCCATCCTTTGCAAGTCATACAAAATGGGCCTTTATTGTTGACAATAAGCGCTTTTCGTACTGCATATGATCTTCTACTCAATCGTCACTCTCGCGTTAAACTTTTCGAGGATGGTATTGAATGGTATGATCATAATCTTTCAACAGTTCAAGCCAACATCGTTGCCGCATGTTGAGTTCATTTTGGGTGAAGAAATATTTGAGGCTTTTATGATCCGTATAGATCTCCACTTTCTCCCCATACAAGTAATGCCTCCAAATTTTAAGTGCGAAAAAAATAGCTGCCAACTCTAGATCATGAGTAGGATAATTTCTCTCATATTCTTTGAGTTATCGAGAGGCATAGGCTATGACTTTCCCATGTTGCATGAGAACACATCCTAACCCTTTGGCCGAAGCATCACTGTAGATGACAAATCCCTCCGAGCCAGATGGTATTGTTAGAACAGGTGCTGAAATGAGTCTTCTCTTGAGTTCTTAAAAACTCTTCTCACATTCCTCGCTCCAACTGAATTTTGTATCTTTCCGAGTTAGTTGAGTTAATAGAGTAGCGATTCGAGAAAATCCTTTCACGAATCTCCGATAATAACCAGCTAAGCCCAGAAAGTTACGTACTTCGGTTACTGACTTGGGTTGTTCCCAGCTTTGAATTGCTTCAATCTTCGCTGGGTCAACAGATATTCCGTGATTTGATATCACGTGCCCAAGGAATGCCACTTCCTCAAGCTAGAACTCACATTTCTTTAATTTGGCATAAAGCTTGTTTTCACGAATCTTTTGGAGTATCAGCCTCAAATGTTGCTCATGATCTTCACAGCTTTTGGAATATATGAGAATGTCATCAAGAAAGACAACCACAAAATGATCCAAATATTCCTTGAATACTCGATTTATCATATCCATGAACGCAGCAGGAGCATTAGTCAATCCAAAAGAAATAACTAATCCATAATGCCCGTACCGAGTTCTGAAAGCCGTCATTGGAATGTCATCGGTTTTAATCTTTAACTGATGATATCCTGAACAGAGATCGATATTTGAAAAGAATTTGGCACCTTGCAACTGGTCAAATAGGTCATCAATACGAGGTAGCGGATACCTATTCTTGATAGTGACATGGTTCAATTCCCGGTAGTCAATACAAAGTCGTATACTCCCGTCTTTCTTCTTCACGAATAGAATAGGAGCCCCCCAAGGAGACGTATTAAGACGAATGAAACCGATGTCTAATAATTCCTGTAGTTGGGTCTTTAACTCTTGAAGTTCACTATGAGCCATTCGATATGGGGCTTTGGAAATTGGTTTTGTACCGGGTTTAAGGTCGATACAAAATTCAATTTCACGCTCTGGGGTAGGCCATGAAGTTCTTCAGGGAACACGTCAGGAAATTTATTAACAATAGAAATATCATTCAAAATTGACGTATTTTTGTTTAAATCCATGACATGAGC
Source organism: Panax quinquefolius (assembly GCA_020205615.1). Classification (NCBI taxonomy): domain Eukaryota; kingdom Viridiplantae; phylum Streptophyta; class Magnoliopsida; order Apiales; family Araliaceae; genus Panax; species Panax quinquefolius. Next base: position 66,972,941 of record CM035169.1, read on the forward strand.
TAAGAAAGCTTGATATCCGTTTTTCAATAAACGAATATCTTTATAGCTTGAGATGACAGTGATTCATTTTAATGGCTTAGTTGCATGAATTCGCATAATATGTTGGTTAGGAATATGAAAGCTAACAACCTTACGAAAACAATCAATTTTTGCATGATGAGTAGTTAACCAATCAAACCCTAGAATTATGTCAAACGCAAGTATTTTTAAGGAAATAAGATCGACAGGTAATGTGAGGGTACCGATTTGAACCAAACAAGACTTATAAACAGTGGTTGTAATGAAGGTTTCTCCCAATGGAGTTTCAACAGATAAGTTAAAGTCTAATTTCTCCGGAGTCAAATTTAAACATTGAGTACAAAAGTAAGAGAAATAAAAGAATGGGTAGAACCGGTATCAAATAAGGTATATACTTCGCTAGAGTTTATGATAAGCTTACCTATGATAACCTCGTTTGGGTTCCTTGCTTTCTGGGAGGTCACAACAAATGCTCTCCCTTGAACTACTGGTTTTGAGTTGTCTGGGACGACATTTGGTGTCACCGTCCCAACTGGACTTGGCTTCCCTGTACGACAAAATCTAGCTAGGTGACCTTCTCTTCCACAATTGTAACACGTTTTGAATCGGCTATACGATTTGGAATGATGTTTCCCTCCCCGCCGCATTTGAAGCATATGATAGGTGGTCGTTCTCCTTCCTTAACAACGGGTGTTGGTGCTGACGTCTTTCCATCATTGTTGAATCTCCTCTTCTAGAAATGTCCAATTTTATTGTCTTGGCCATGATTACCACCGAAGTTATGACCATTTCTGGCATGTTGATTCCCTCCACGTTTGTTGTCACCGCTTCGATGACTGCTACCACTAGTATTATCATTTTGTCGGCTGCTTTCTCTTGGTTGGGTTGACTCGTTATCACGCTCCAATAACTGAGCCCTATTAACAACATTTGAATACAAACACAATTTGTGAGAAATTAGATATTGACGTATCTCGGGTTTCAAACTTCTTAGAAACATCCGCATCATTCTCTCCTCATTATCAACCAAGTGGGACGCAAACCGTGATAACTCGACAAACTTAGCTTCGTACTGCAACACGGTCATATTGTTCTGCTCCAGCTTGATGAACTCTACATCCTTCATGTGATGAATACTTTCGGGAAAGTACTTGTCATTGAATAGTTCTTGGAACTTCTCCCAAGACATTTTGAGTCTGCGGCAGTGGAGTGCGCTTTTGGAATTCCCACCAATGTCGCCTCTCCTCGCAACATAAAGGTGGAAAAGGGAACCTTTTGCTCCTCGGAGCATCCCAAGACATCAAATATCTTGGTGATCTGCTTTATCCATGTCTCCGCCTTAAGTGGTTTTGGCTCTCTAATAAACTTCGGTGGTCCCAGCTACTTGAACTGCTTAGCGGTGACCATCCGAGAGTTGTTAGTGTTTCCACCAGCATTTTGGAAAAGAGTCTCGCTTGACTGCTGTTGTACGAATTGCAGAAAGCTCCTAAACATACTGTTGTTTGCCATTTGGTCGGTGTTGTTGTTCACCTGAGGATTATTGCCTTCCTGATGCACATTATCCTAGGTGTTGATCTGTGGTGACTCAACGGTCTCCTGTGCTCTATTGCTATTCTCAACATTCTCGGATGTTATTTTCAAATACCACCACAAAAAAAGGGTTAATAGACATGCCACATATTAATCCTATATTCTGACTGACCATTTAAATAGCAAATAAACTTAGGTAGGTCATACTAGTGAAGGAATTACATGTCTCTCCCCTCCTAGTTCTAGTCTTACATCTCAGCCAGGGATCATATCCCTAAGCTTTGATACCAACTGTGATGCCCCCAAAATAGGTATACATTACCCATCTTGAGTCGACAAATACATGTACAAAATTCAAATACAACTGTCGTGTAAAATACGACAAAACATAAACTAAGAGTTTAATACTAATATTGTCTTTGAGACAGTATTCAAACTCAAATGGATTCCTCAATACATTTATTATAAAACTATTTCATAGAATAGTGAGGACTACTAATACAAATATTTGGACCGTCACTCCGTTCCCCGACTAGTCTCAGCAACGTTCTCATTTCCTAAAGAAAACAATGAAAGCAAAAGGGTGAGCTCAACTAGCCCAGTAAGAAATATTATGACTAAGATAATGCAGAATAATTTATCATTAGCCTTCAACAGTGTTAAACTGATAAAATATAACAAACATCAAGTTTAACTGCAGCGAAAAAAGCAATCTATTAGAAGAGTCAAGTAGAGCATGATATCTACTATCTTCTATGATTTAAAAAGGTTTTTCATCACTTTTATCGCTGAGATTCAGCTTAATAAATAATCCACATCAGTGAATCACCCCTGCACTATGGCCAAGGATATTCTTAGTATCACGACCACAAATTATCCATGCACTACGGGCCAAGGATATTCGTGTATTCATCAATGGTCATGATCATGCCAACAACTGTCCATCAATGAACTACGGGCTAATGAGGCCTTTTACCACATCATTTGTAACATTACGGTCATGATTATATTGAATAATCCCTGGTCATAATCATACCAAGTACATCTATGCACTACGGCCATAGATGACTTTCAATATAATATAAGCATGAGGATGATGACAATGATATAAGAATTCAATTAAAAGAAAACAAAGGATAAATTTTTAAAGATTTATAATTTAATATATCCAAAATTTAATAATGTCCAAATTGTCAACATGATACTGCTTTGTGGAGTAAAATTCAAGAATAATATTGTATCAAAAATGATTTGGACCGAAAAGAAATTAATTTTTGTCATGAATAGTACCCCGGGAGAATAGTAACCGAGTGAATAGTGTTAGGTTTGTAATATTCCATGAACGCAATCAAATTGCAAAAATTAAGCGGAAGCGAGATAAATCAGAGTTTAAAAATTTTACAAACCATATACCCGGATCACCCTTTATGCACAATTATTAATTAAACGAAAAAGATGAATAAAGACATACCCTTGAAGATCCGAAGGCTTCCTCGTGTACAAGTTCACCTCCAATCTTTTTAAGCGTTCAACTCGAATCCACCGGGTTTGGTTCCTTCCTTTGATCAACGTTAGCCACCCAAGTGTTTGGCCTCTAGAGGTGATCCACCAAGGAAGAAGAAGGATTTAAGAAGATGGGTATTTGGCTCAAACCCTATTTTTCTATCTCTATAGAAAAGAACGTACTACCCCAACTGTTGGAATTATTACGTATATTTGATATCTGATATAAGTCTCCTCTTATAAAGATATCAAGTAACCCTATTAAAATAAGGTATTATTTAATTAAACCCTTTTTAATTAAATGGGCTCCCTAATCTTATTACGGATAATTAATTAAACTCCTTTAACTAATTTTCCCTCCTAATCCTATTAGGAATAAATGAGAGTACTTATATTAAATTAATTTCTAAACTCTTTTAGAAATTAAAATAATAATAATAATTGTAATAATATTAATAAGACTCCTCTTATTAATTTATATTTAATATTTCTAAAATATTAAATAATAAATATTAAGCTATTTAATTTATTCTATCACCATAGATTAAATTAAATATACTTAACATATTATTACGATTATGCCATTAACTTCTTAAATAATTATTCTTCCTTTTATGGTGTGACCCTTTAGGTTTTCCATATTAAACCCATTGTGAATAAATCAATTAGAACAATTCTAATCTTATTTAAATAAATAAATTAAACAATTAATTTATTTAAATAAATAATATTTATTCTACAATAGGGATAAGCCTCTCTAGCGATCAACGACTTTCTAGATAATATAGATTTCAACATTAATCATTAAAGAACCTTTGAGTAAATAGTTACCGTGCAATTCAATCCTTCCACCATACTGATGTCCCAATTAAATATAAGACATGGAATTCTTTACAAGTCTTATTTTATTTAATTATATGTATTTCGATCCTTAAATGCACAACTCCAAATAATGCAAATTAGAAACTCCTTTTTAATTTCATTCTTGCTTGGCCAAGGACTACACAATTGTCATTTATCGAATCACATAGGACATTTCTCTTCTTTTATTAGAAGTGGTAGATTCTTTATTGATCATACATTATCTCCATGTATAACTTATTATACCCAAACATACCCTTTGATATACCCTAAGGGTCTTAAGGAATAAGTCAAAGTATAACTCATCATACACAAGATACTATGATGATCTCAAGTCCAAGGATCACTTGTCTTCTACTATCACTACAGAATTCCTATTGACGATGAGTAGTAAAACTCCATTAGGTATTCCTTAGCGAGCCAATGCGTTCGATGAACTTATTCTCTAATAAGCACCTACATATTTGCTTTAGTGTCTCCACACAAATGATCATGAGATCAATCATCCTCATCCAATGAGCAAGCAAACGTATGTACCAATCTATCCGGATTCACTAATCCCCAATTTAGTAATCCAACGATTGGGAACTATTTTAGTTTTAAGCTTTCTAAGAATTTAGATCTCATTAGAATGATCATCATCATTATTCTAAAAGCATTGCTTAAAACTATGGGTTTATCACATATTATAAAAAGCGACATCATGTAGATAATTAAAAGCCTTTAATAAATTAATACTTTTATTAATAAATGAATAAGATTGTTTCAAAGTATATGCTTTATCATCAAACATGATTGGCTTGTGTGCATACTACTTTCAATCTCCCACTTGCACTAAAGCCAATCGCCATGGTATCTCATACTCTTTTTCTCTAAGTGACGATTATCCTGCTGTTGGATAAGCTTTAGTTAATGGATATGTAATGTTGTTCATGAGAGTCCACTATCTCTATAGTGATTTCCCATCTTTCAATGATTCTAATAATCAAATGAAAGTGCCACAACACATGTTTAGATCCAAGATGAGACTTAGGAACTATTCCTAGTTACAGAATGAACTTTTAATCCAAACAATCAACTTGCGCCTTCATTTATAGCTATATACTTTGTCTTTATCACTAAACCAAAGAACTCTTTCTTTGTTTGGAACCTTTCCAATTCAACGCACCACCGCTCAAGATAACGCTTTACCTTAAAAGTGGATTTTGATTCGTCTTGAGTGCATCTGAAAAACTTGAGTCTGTAAAAGCCCTCTAGTTTTAATTCGGACCCACCATGTATGCTCACATCCTTAGTGCTTAGGTTAAGAACTTTAAGATGTTTTTCACCGTCTTACAAATGATCTTCTCGAAATATGACCGATCAACATTAGATCTTGTATATTTCATTGCATACATGATAGTCACTCATGCGATCTCTCTTTTGAGTCTGTGGGGACTATAAAGAGATACACTCCATAGCTCATCAACATGAGACATCTCTTGGAGTTTGCCATGCTAAACGACTTTAGCATCAAATGAATATCGTTCCTTTGGTTAAGTTGAGCATCCTTTTAAATCTATCTATATAGATTTGCATCCCCAATAATGATACTCTTCCCAAATCATTCATGGAGGATTGTTTAGACAACTTTATCTTTACTGATTGTAGCATTGGTATGTAATTCCTCATCCGTAGTATATCAACATATAATACTAGAAATTTCACGACGCTCCCACTGACCCTTTTGTACACACTAGAAGTCTTACCTCATCGAATGTAACTCTGGATCATCATCTTCTATGATGTGTACCTCATCATCATCATCCATGATGAATCCATACCTCTTAGGTATCTTTGGTACTATTCCAGATTTACGATTCAGTTGTGGTATAATAGGTCTATCTACAGGTTCCTCTTATTTGACTTATAGTATTTTGTGGTTCTTGAACTCTTTAAGATCTATTATCCTCCCACTAGCCCCTTTTAATGATAAACACCTTTATCTTAGAAGGCAGGGTGTTTCGCAATAAACACCTTTTGCTATGTAGGATTATAGAACATATGCCCTAAACTTACTTTAGGATGTCCCACAAATCTGTACATGTCAAATTTTGTCCCAAGCATATCCTTTGAAACCATTTCACATAAGTTGGACAACCCCTTATCTTAACATACTTAAGATTAGGAATCCTCCCTATCCATAACTTTTATGGAGTCTTGGGGCGGATTTTGAGGTTACCATTTTCGTAGATATGTCAACCATTTCTAGGACATGATCCTAGAAGGATCTTTGGAATGTCGGTAAAATCATTATGGACCGCACTATGTCCAACAAGGTACGATTTTTCATTCGGATACATCAATCAATTATTGCGTATCGAGGATGTGTCCATTATGAGAAAACCATTTGAGATGATCTAGAAACTTATTGCACAAGTATTTATTCCTTGATCTAATCAAAGAATCTTAAAACTTTGTCAATTTGTTTCACTTCTGAATTCTTTGAACCACTGTTAGGTTTGTAATATTCATGGACGCAATCAAATTGCAAAAATAAGCGGAAGCGAGATAAAATCAGAGTTTAAAAAATTTTACAAACCATATACCCGGATCACCCTTTATGCACAATTAATAATTAAACGAAAAGATATGAAGAACAAACATACCCTTGAAGATCCGAGCTTCCTCAGGTACAAGTTCACCTCCAATCCTTTTCGCGTTCAACTTGAATCCACCGGGTTTGGTTCCTTCCTTTGATCAACGTTAGCCACCCAAATGTATGGCCTCTAGAGGTGATCCACCAAGGAATAATAAGAATTCAAGAAGATGGGGTGTTTGGCTAAACCCTAGTTTTTCTATCTCTATTGAAAAGGCGTACTCTCCCAACTATTGGAATTACATATGTTGTTAAAGTCAACAACTCCCTTACACCCATAATAAGACTCCTCTTATTTATAGATGTGGGTAACCCTCCTTAACAATTAAGGAATTGGGTTTTATTTTAATTAATTAAAATCCTTTAATTAATTAAGCTCCCTTATCTTATTAGGGATAATTAATTAAACTCTTTTAATTAATTTAACCTCCTAATCCTATTAGGAATAAATGAGAGTACTTATATTAAATTAATTTCTAAACTCTTTTAGAAATTAAAATAATAATAATTGTAATAATATTAATAAGACTCCTCTTATTAATTTATATTTAATATTTCTAAAATATTAAATAATAAATATTAAGCTATTTAATTTATTCTATCACCATAGATTAAAGTAAATATACATAACATATTATTACGATTATGCCATTAACTTCTTAAATAATTATTCTTCCTTTTATGGTGTAACCCTTTAGGTTCTCTATATTAAACCTAGGTAGTGAATAAATCAATTAGAACAATTCTAATATTATTTAAATAAATAAATTAAACAATTAATTTATTTAAATAAATAATATTTATTCTACATGAGGATAAGCCTCCTAGCGATCAACGACTTTCTAGATAATATAGATTTCAACATAAATCATAAAAGAACCATTGAGTAAATAGTTACTTATAAATTCAATCCTTCCACCATACAATGTCCCAACTAAATATAAGACATGGAATTCTTTGTCAAGTCTTATTTTATTTAATTATATGTATTTCGATCCTTAAATGCACAACTCAAATAATGCAAATTAGAAACTCCTTTCTAATTTCATTACGCCTTAACCAAGGACTCTTTGGGTTGTCATTTATCGAATCACATAGGACATTTCTCTTCTTTTATTAGAAGTGGTAGATTCTTTATTGATCATACATTATCTCCATGTACAACTTATTATACCCAAGCATACCCTTTGATATACCCTAAGGGTCTTAAGGAATAAGTCAAAGTATAACTCATCATACACAAGATACTATGATGATCTCAAGTCCAAGGATTACTTGTACTACTATCACTGTGAGAATTCCTATTGACAGTGCAAGTAAAACTCCATTAGGTATTCCTTAGCGAGCCAATGCGTTCGATGAACTTATTCTCTAATAAGAACCTACATACTTGCTTTAGTGTCTCCACGCAAATGATCATGAGATCAATCATCCTCATCCAATGAGCAAGCAACGTATGTACCAATCTATCCGGATTCACTAATCCCCAATTTAGTAATCCAATGATTGGGAACTATTTTAGTTTTAAGCTTTCTAAGAATTTAGATCTCATTAGAATGATCATCATCATTATTCTAAAAGCATTGCTTAAAACAATGGGTTTATCACATATTATAAAACAGCATCATGTAGATAATTAAAAGCCTTTAATAAATTAATTATATCTGTGCCTTTAATAAATTAATTATATTAGTACAAACCTAACAGTGGTATCAAAGCCAAACCTTTATGCAAATTATTAATTGTTTCAAATTTGATATGTATATTGATATGTGTTTAGAACAATATAATTGGGCATAATTTTATTGTATAAAATTTATTTTAAAAAAAAAATAATAAATAAAATAATATTGCCGAAAAAAGGTTTTTTGGAAAAAAGTTTTTTTTTTTTTGTCGTTGTTTTCATCCGTGAATCATTACTTAGCAGGAGCATGCAATTTATTTATGGATGTACGGAAATCATGATTTACTGAAATCATGGCTGTAACAAATTATGGTTGCACAGAAATCAAGGGTTATTTGGTTCCGTGTTCAGATTAGCCAGCTGGCTTCATTGATTTTAAAAAACATTATAAAGCACATGGAAGTACAAAAGTGGATTCTCTACGTACGAACATAAGATAGCTTTTCAGCTATGAGAACTATTCTCAAATTCCTTAACCAATCCGTTTAATTCGGTCTGGTTAATTTAGCATCTAATATGCTTCGCAGTGATAGTAATTTTAGACATTGTAAAATTATGTAAATGAATTTGTAATTAACAACATTTTAACATACATTCTTTTATTAATTACCAAAATAAATTAGGTCTTGTTTTAAATTGGTATCTCCCACTATTTTCTTCAAACTATATTACCCTCACTTATATAGTTCGGCAAAATCTAATTAAAGATTTGCTAGTGAGAATAAGGATCCCATTTCAAATGTATATAGCCTTGTGGTGACACAACAAACTATATATAAATAAATAGGTAGACAACTTTTGTCAATTACATCAACTATGGAACTCCTTTTCTTTTGCCTCTTAGATTATTTTGATCAAGTGGTGGCACATCCGAATCAAAATTATCCAAGTTAAGTCCGACCTAGCACTCCATATATTCAAAAAAAATATCATCCTTGTGGTGACACAACAAAACAATATTGTTCAATTTTCTTTATAAGCATCAAATGTGATAAATTAACATCTTAAATACTTAATACTTGCCTTGTGGTGACACAACAAACTCATATTAAATATTTAATACTCTATTAATTTTATCATGCTAGAAGGCGACGTTCGATATTCCAAATATCTTTGAACGCTTAGGACTTAATATAAAAATTGAGGGGTTTGTTATTAATTTGTCTCATCTTGTTTAGCGCGCATGCATATATATATATATATATATATATATATATATATATAAAATACGCGTCATATTAATAAACATGCGAAGCATGTTTGCATAATATATAATATATATAGTATAAGCATGCACATATAGAATACTATATTCTACCCGGATTGATTATGGACTTTTATTCTAGTTTGGTTCACTAGAGCCACCAAGTGAACCAAAAGGTCAAACCCCCAAAGTGCAAGAAATAATATTTAAATATAACTATTACATTTAAACTTGGGCTCCATTACAAACGGGTCTTGGCGCTCCTTGTTCCTTGATCTCTAATGCTTCAAAATTAATTCTAACTATTCCTATTACAAATCTATTTAAAATAAATAGAAACCTTGATCGTGATCGAGGGGGAAGTACATAGGAGGAGATAGAATTTACATTCGAAAAAATTAGAGAAGACGAGGTACGCAGACCCCATTTAATAAAACCCATACATTCATGCATCCAACTAAAATAAAATCCAATCATATTGGTCAATAGTCCATAATCAATCCCATTTATTATCATACACATCATCTATGGTGATAGTATACATAACATAATATGATATGATATTATGAAAAGCTATCTTATGTCTTTAATACGCCTATCCCTGCAATGGTTGCAGACAATGCCTCTGAGGAAGAGATTGCTACTTTTAGAAAGTGGCAAGATGATGCCTGATTAGCTCAATGCATCATGCTACGCATCCATGAGTAACGAGCTTCAGCGACGTATGAAAACTATGGATGCTCTTACTATATTCCTGCATATCAAGTAGTTGATGGTGAGGAAAGTAGGACTAATAGATATCAGATATCTAAGGAGCTCTTCCGATCTAGAATGGCCAATGGCACTATAGTACAGACAATAAGTTCTTAACATAATCAATTTGATTGATCAATTAGGACAACTGGTTTTGTCATGGATGGAGAGTTGAGCCAAGATTTGATCTTGCACTCACTCCGGACTCCTTTCACAATTGTTGTGAATTTTTCATATAAACAAGCTGAATATCGGCCTCATTGATTTGCTTAACATAATGAAAAATGTTGAGAGTCACTTTTCAACCAAGAAAGATCAAGTCTTACTGGTAAGGGCCAAAGGATCTTCTGAAAAGAAGAACGATTCAAAGAAGGTAAATAGAAAGGCATAAACAAAGGATAATAAGAATAAAAGCGATACGGATAGCAAATGAGTTTGCTTCCACTTTGCAATAAGCTTTGGACAATTTGGAAAGAAAGCGTGAGAAGCATCTTGCGAGAGGCTAACCAAAGAAGCTTAGTGAAGTTTCGGTTCTGTCGATTTTGTTCATGATTGAAATAAATTTTTCTTTAAGTCAAAGTTCTACTTGGGTATTGGATACCGACTTTGTTTATCATAAATATAGATTTATGAAGGGACCAAGCAGAAGTGGAAAGCTAAACAAATATAAGTAATCCTATGTATGGGAAATGTAGCAAATGTTGCCATATTAGCCATAGAAACTTATAGTTTAGCAATGTCTACTGAGCAAATCTATTAAGTCAATAAGTTGTTATTGTATTCCAGATTCTTGTTAAAATATTATTTCCATTTTATTGTTGGACAATGAAATCTTTGGTATTATAATTAAGAACAATTGTTGTTCTATTTATAATAATAATGTTTTGTATAGAATGGAATATTACTTAATAAATTTTGTATACTTGACTTATATGAAAATAATTTTGCATATTGAACAAATTAGTATAAGAAAAGGAGATGATCATTCAAAGAGTTGAATGTGTGTATTTGTTGAAATACAAGTGTGAATTATTTGAAAGGTTCAAAGAATTCAGAAGTGAAACAAATTGACAAAGTATTAAGATTCTTTGATTAGATCAAGGAATAAATACTTGTGCAATAAGTTTCTTGATCATCTCAAATGGTTTTCTCATAATGGACGCCTCCTGATATGTAATAAATGATTTATGTATCTGAAAGGAAAAATCGTACGATCCATAATGATTTTACAAACATTCCAGTATCCTTCTAGGATCATGTCCTAGAAATGGCTGCATATCTACGAAAATGGTAACCTCAAAATCGCCCCAAGACTCCATAAAAGTTATAGGCAGGGAGGATTCCTAATCTTAAGTATGTTAAGATAAGGGTTTGTCGACTTATGTGAAAAGGTTTCAAAGGATAAGCTTGGGACAAGATTTTATAAGTGTCGATTTGTGGGACATCCTAAAGTAAGTTTAGGGTATATGTTCTATAATTCTACTTAGCAAAAGGTGTTTATTTACGAAACACATGCGCCTTCTAAGATAAAGGTGTTTATCATTGAAGGGCTAGTGGGAGGATAATAGATCTTGAAAAGTTCAAGAACCACAAAACACTATAAGTCAAATAAGAGGAACCTATAGATAGACTGTTGTACCACAAACCGAATCGTAAATCTGGAATAGTCATCAAGATACCTAGGAGGTATGGATTCATCATAGATGATGATGATGAGGTACACATCATAGAAGATGATGATCCGATTACATATACGATGAGGTAAGTGTTATGAACACTTTCGGAGAAATGGATTGAAGCAAGTTTCTCAAATATGGAACATTCGTTTTGATGAGGCAATCAAAAGAGTTTGATTTTATCAAAAAAATAAGAATGAACCTAGTATGTACAAAAGGGTCAGTGGGAGCATCGTGACATTCCTAGTACTATATGTTGGTATACTACGGATAAGGAATGACATACTAATGCTACAATCAGTAATGATAAAGTTGTCTAAACATTCCTCCATGAATGGTTTGGGAAGAGTATCTCAATTGGGGATAAAATCTATACAGATAGATTTAAGAGGATGCTCGACTTAACCCAAGGAACGTATATTCATTTGATGCTAAAGTCGTTTAGCATGGCAAACTCCAAGAGATGTCTCATGTCGATGAGCTATGGAGTGTATCTCTCTTAATAGTCCCCACAGACTCCTGAAAAGAGAGGTCGCATGAGTGACAATCATGTATGCAATGAAATGTACGAGACACGATGTTGATCGATCATATTATGGAGAAGTTCACTATGAGTCGGTGAAAAACATCTTAAAGTGCTTAACCGCACTAAGGATGTGATCATATTCATGGTGGGTCTTAATTAAAACTAGAGGGCTTAACAAACTCAAGTTTTTTCGACGGACCAAGAAGCATGAAAAATCCACTTTAAGGTAAAGCGTTATCTTGAGCAGTGGTGCGATTGAATTGGAAAGGTTCCAAATAGCAAAAGAGTTCTTTGGTTTAGTGATAAAGACAAAGTATATAGCTATAAATGAAGTCTGCCAAGTTGATTGTTTGGATTAAAAGTTCATTCTGAAACTAGGAATAGTTCCTAAGTCTCATCTTGGATCTAAACATGTGTTGTGGCACTTTCATTTGATTATTAGAATCATTGAAAGATGGGAAATCACTATAGAGATAGTGGACTCTCAAGAACAACATTACATATCCATTAACTAAAGCTTATCCAACAGCAGGATAATCGTCACTTAGAGAAGAAAAGTATGAGATACCATGACGATTGACTTTAGTGCAAGTGGGAGATTGAAAGTAGTATGCACACAAGCCAATCATGTTTGATGATAAAGCATATACTTTGTAACAATCTTATTCATTTATTAATAAAAAGTATTAATTTATTAAAGGCTTTTAATTATCTACATGATGCTGTTTTATAATATGTGATAAACCCATAGTTTTAAGCAATGCTTTTAGAACTATGATGATGATCATTCTAATGAGATCTAAATTCTTAGAAAGCTTAAAACTAAAATAGTTCCCAATCGTTGGATTACTAAATTGGAAATTAGTGAATCCGGATAGATTGGTACATCGTTAACTTGCTTTCATTGAATGAGGATGATTGATCTCATGATCATTTGTGTGGAGACACTAAAGCAAGTATGTAGGTGCTTATTAGAGAATAAGTTCATTTGAGCGTGGCTCGCTAAGGAATACTGATGGAGTTTTACTTGCTGTCGATAGGAATTCTGTAGTGATAGTAGTCTAGTGATCCTTGGACTTGAGATCATCATAGTATCTTGTGTATGATGAGTTATACTTTGACTTATTCCTTAAGACCCTTAGGGTATATCAAAGGGTATGCTTGGGTATAATAAGTTGTACATGGAGATAATGTATGATCAATAAAGAATCTACCACTTCTAATAAAGAAGAGAAATGTCCTATGTGATTCGATAAATGACAACCCAGTGTCCTCTGGGCAATGAGAATGAAATTAGAAAGGAGTTTCTAATTTGCATTATTTGAGTTGTGCATTTAAGGGTCGAAATACATATAATTAAATAAAATAAGACTTGACAAGAATTCCATGTTTTATATTTAATTGGGACATTGTATGGTGGAAGGATTGAATTGTATGGTAACTATTTACTCAAAGGTTCTTTAATGATTAATGTTGAAATCTATATTATCCGGAAAGTCGTTGATCGCTAGGGAGGCTTATCCTATTGTAGAATAAATATTATTTATTTAAATAAATTAATTGTTTAATTTATTTATTTAAATAAGATTAGAATTGTTCTAATTGATTTATTCACAACCAGTTTAATATGGAGAACCTAAAGGGTCACACCATAAAAGGAAGAATAATTATTTAAGAAGTTAATGGCATAATCGTGCATAATATGTTAAGTATATTTAATTTAATCTATGGTGATAGAATAAATTAAATAGCTTAATATTATTATTTAATATTTTAGAAATATTAAATATAAATTAATAAGAGGAGTCTTATTAATATTATTATAATTATTATTATTTTAATTTCTAAAAGAGTTTAGGAATTAATTTAATATAAGTACTCTCATTTATTCCTAATAGGATTAGGAGGGAAAATTAGTTAAAGGAGTTTAATTAATTATCCCTAATAAGATTAGGGAGCCCATTTAATTAAAAGAGTTTAATTAAATAATACCTTATTTTTATTAAATAAGGTTACCTGATATCTTTATAAGAGGAGTCTTATATCAGACATCAGATGTACGTAATAATTCCAATTTATTGGAGAGTACGCCCCCTTTTTCTATACAGATAGGAAAAACTAGGGTTTGAGCCAATACACCATCTTCTTGAATTCTTATTATTCCTTGGTGGATCACCTTTAGAGGCCAAACATATGGGTGGCTAACGTTGATCAAAGGAAGGAACCAAACCCGGTGGATTCAAGTTGAACGCGAAAGGATTTGGAGGTGAACTTGTACCTGAGGAAGCTCGATCTTCAAGGGTATGATTTTATTCTTTATCTTTTCGTTTAATTAATAATTGTGCATAAAGGGTGATCCGGGTATATGGTTTGTAAAATTTTTAAACTCTGATTTTACACGCTTCCGCATCATTTTGCAATTTGATTGCTTCTTGAATATTACAAACCTAACAGTGGTATCAGAGCCAAACCTTTATGCAAATTATTAATTGTTTCAAATTTGATATGTATATTGATATGTGTTTAGAACAATTTAATTGGGCATAATTTTATTGTATAAAATTTATTTAAAATAAATAAATAAATAAATAAAATAATATTGCCGAAAAAAGGTTTTTCGGAAACAAGTTTTTTTTTTTTTTTTTGTTGTTTTCATCCGTGAATCATTACTTAGCAAGAGCATGCAATTTATTTATGGATGCACGGAAATCATGATTTACCGAAATCATGGCTGTAACAAATTATGGTTGCACGGAAATCAAGGGTTATTTGGTTCCGTGTTCAGATTAGCCAGCTAGCTTCATTGATTTTAAAAAACATTATAAAGCACATGCAAGTACAAAAGTGGATTCTCTACGTACGAACATAAGATAGCTTTTCAGCTATGAGAACTATTCTCAAATTCCTTAACCAATCCGTTTAATTCGGTCTGGTTAATTTAGCATCTAATATGCTTCCCAGTGATAGTAATTTTAGACATTGTAAAATTCTGTAAATGAATTTGTAATTAACAACATTTTAACATACATTCTTTTATTAATTACCAAAATAAATTAGGTCTTATTTTAAATTGGTATCTCCCACTATTTTCTTCAAACTATATTACCCTCACTTATATAGATGATATGATATCATCTATGGTATGTCTATTCTTTTAAATGATATGATATCATTTATGATATCATCGTAATAATATGTTAAGAATATTTAATTAAATCTATGGTGATAGAATAAATTAAATAGCTTAATATTTATTATTTAATATTTTATGCCATTAACTTCTTAAATAATTATTCTTCCTTTTATGGTGTGACCCTTTAGGTTCTCCATATTAAACCTTATTGTGAATAAATCAATTAGAACAATTCTAATCTTATTTAAATAGATAAATTAAACAATTAATTTATTTAAATAAATAATATTTATTCTATAATGAGGATAAGCCTCCTAGCGATCAACGACTTTCCGGATAATATAGATTTCAACATTAATCATTAAAGAACCTTTGAGTAAATAGTTACCGTACAATTCAATCCTTCCACCATACATGTCCCAATTAAATATAAGACATGGAATTACTCGTGTCAGTCTTATTTTATTTAATTATATGTATTTTCGATCCTTAAATGCACAACTCCAAATAATGCAAATTAGAAACTCCTTTCTAATTTCATTACGCCTTAACCAAGGACTCTTTGGGTTGTCATTTATCGAATCACATAGGACATTTCTCTTCTTTTATTAGAAGTGGTAGATTCTTTATTGATCATACATTATCTCCATGTACAACTTGTTATACCCAAGCATACCCTTTGATATACCCTAAGGGTCTTAAGGAATAAGTCAAAGTATAACTCATCATACACAAGATACTATGATGATCTCAAGTCCAAGGATCACTTGTACTACTATCACACAGAATTCCTATTGACAGCAAATAAAACTCCATTAGGTATTCCTTAGCGAGCCACGTTCGATGAACTTATTCTCTAATAAGCACCTACATACTTGCTTTAGTGTCTCCACACAAATGATCATGAGATCAATCATCCTCATCCAATGAAAGCAAGCAACGTATGTACCAATCTATCCCAGATTCACTAATCCCCAATTTAGTAATCCAATGATTACGCGAACTATTTTAGTTTTAAGCTTTCTAAGAATTTAGATCTCATTAGAATGATCATCATCATTATTCTAAAAGCATTGCTTAAAACTATGGGTTTATCACATATTATAAAACAGCATCATGTAGATAATTAAAAGCCTTTAATAAATTAATACTTTTTATTAATAAATGAATAAGATTGTTACAAAGTATATGCTTTATCATCAAACATGATTGGCTTGTGTGCATACTACTTTCAATCTCCCACTTGCACTAAAGCCAATCGCCATGGTATCTCATACTCTTCTTCTCTAAGTGACGATTATCCTGCTGTTGGATAAGCTTTAGTTAATGGATATGTAATGTTGTTCATGAGAGTCCACTATCTCTATAGTGATTTCCATCTTTCAATGATTCTAATAATCAAATGAAAGTGCCACAACACATGTTTAGATCCAAGATGAGACTTAGGAACTATTCTAATTACGTAATGAACTTTTAATCCAAACAATCAACTTGCGGCTTCATTTATAGCTATATACTTTGTCTTTATCACTAAACCAACAACTCTTTCTTTGTTTGGAACCTTTCCAATTCAACGCTTTTCCGAAGATAACGCTTTACCTTAAAGTGGATTTTTCTCATCATCTTGGTGCATGTCGAAAAACTTGAGTCTGTTAAGCCCTCTAGTTTTAATTTAGACCCACCATGAATATGATCACATCCTTAGTGCCGGTTAAGCACTTTAAGATTTTTTTTTTTTTTTTTTTTTACTGACTCATAGTGAACTTCTCCAGAATATGACTGATCAACATCAGGTCTCGTACATTTCATCGCATACATGATTGTCACTCATGCGACCTCTCTTTTCAGGAGTCTGTGGGGACTATGAAGAGAGATACACTCCATAGCTCATCGACATGAGACATCTCTTGGAGTTTGCCATGCTAAACGACTTTAGCATCAAATGAATATACGTTCCTTGGGTTAAGTCGAGGATCCTTTTAAATCTATCTATATAGATTTATATCCCTAATTAAGATACTCTTCCAAATCATTCATGGAGGTTATGTTTAGACAACTTTATCTTTACTGATTGTAGCATAGGTATGTCATTCCTTATCCGTAGTATATCAACATATAATACTAGGAATGTCACGACGCCTCCAATCGACCCTTTTGTACATACTAGAAGTCTTACCTCATCGAATGTAACTCGGATCATCATCTTCATGATGTGTACCTCATCATCATCATCTATGATGAATCCATACCTCCTAGGTATCTTCTTGGTACTATTCCGATTTACGATTGGTTTGTGGTACAATAGGTCTATCGATAGGTTCCTCTTATTTGACTTATAGTGTTTTGTGGTTCTTGAACTCTTCAAGATCTATTATCCTCCCACTAGCCCCTTCAATAATAAACACATTTATCTTAGAAGGCGGCGTGTTTATATGAAACACCTTTTGCTAAGTAGGATTATAGAACATATACCCTAAACTTACTTTAGGATGTCCCACAAATTGTACTTGTCAAATCTTGTCCCAAGCTTATTGCAGTGGAAGCAAACTCCTTTGCTATCCGTATCAGTTTTGCTCTTATTATCCTTTGTTTACGCCTTTCTATTTACCTTCTTTGAATCGTTCTTCTTTTGGGAAGATCCTTTGGCCCCTACCGATGAAGACTTGATCTTTCTTGGTTGGAAAGTGACTCTCAGCATTTTTCAATATGTTAAGCAAATTAGCGAGGCTGATATCTAGCTTATTCATATAAAAAATTCACATCAATTGTGAAAGGAGTCCGGGAGTGAGTGCAAGATCAAATCTTGGCTCAACTCTCCATCCATGACAAAACTCGTTGTCCTAATTGATCAATCAAATTGATAATGTTAAGGACTTTTATCTATACTGTAGTGTCCTCGGTCATTCTAGATCGGAAGAGCTCCTTAGATATCTGATATCTATCAGTCCTACTTTCCTCACCATCAACTACTTGATGTGCGGGAATATAGTAGAAGCATCCATAGTTTCATCTTGTGTTTGAAGCTCGTTACTCATAGATCTTGAGCATGATGCATTGAGCCAATCATGCATCATCTCGCCACTTTCTAAAAGTAGCAATCTCTTCCTCAGAGGCAATATCTGCAACCATTGCAGGGATAGACGTATTAAGGACATAAGATAGCTTTTCAGCTATGAGAACTATTCTCAAATTTCTTAACCAATCCGTTTAATTGATGCGTTAATTTAGCATCTAATATGCTTCGCAAAGATGATAATAATTTTAGACATTGTAAAATTACAGTAAATGAATTTGTAATTAACAACATTTTAACATACATTCTTTTATTAATTACCAAAATAAAGTAGGTCTTGTTTTAAATTGGTATCTCTCACTATTTTCTTCAAACTATATTACCCTCAATATATATAGTTTGGCAAAATCTAATTAAAGATCTGCTAGTGAGAATAAGGATCCCATTTCAAATGTATATAGCCTTGTGGTGACACAACAAACTATATATAAATAAATAGGTAGACAACTTTTGTCAATTACATCAACTATGCAACTCCTTTTCTTTTGCCTCTTAGATTATTTTGATCAAGTGGTGGCACATCCGAATCAAAATTATCCAAGTTAAGTCCAACCTAGCACTCCATATATTCAAAAAAGAAAAATATCATCCTTGTGGTGACACAACAAAACAATATTGTTCAATTTTCTTTATAAGCATCAAATGTGATAAATTAACATCTTAAATACTTAATACTTGCCTTGTGGTGACACAACAAACTCATATTAAATATTTAATACTCTATTAATTTTATCATGCTAGAAGGCGACGTTCGATATTCCAAATATCTTTGAACACTTAGGACTTAATATAAAAATTTGAGGGGTTTGTTATTAATTTCTCTCATCTTGTTTAGCGCGCATGCACATATATATATAAAATACACGTCATATTAATGAACATGCGAAGCATGTTTGCATAATATATAATATATATAGTATAAGCATGCACATATAGAATACTATATTCTACCAGAATTGATTATGGACTTTTATTCTAGTTTGGTTCACTAGAGCCACCAAGTGAACCAAAAGGTCAAACCCCAGGGGTGCAAGAAATAATATTTAAATATAACTATTACATTTAAACCCTGGCTCCATTACAAACGGGTCTTCAAGCGCTCCTTGCTCCTTGATCTCCAATTTTTCAAAATTAATTCTAACTATTCCTATTACAAAATTATTTAAAATAAATAGAAACCTTGATCGTGATCGAGGGAAGTACATAGGAGGAGATAGAATTTACATTCGAAAAAATTAGAGAAGGCGAGTCTTGCTGAGACCCCATTTAATAAAACCCATACATTCATGCATCCAACTAAAATAAAATCCAATCATATTGGTCGATAGTCCATAATCAATCCCATTTATTATCATACACATCACCATATGCATCAATAAATAACATTCATCTTATGAATAATAAACATTTAATATATATATTGATATCATTTAATGGGCAAATTTAGTTAGTATAAAATCTATTTTTGAATCAAAATAAACTCCTTTATTTTAATCCAAATTTAAATCAAAATAAAACTATTTTATTTAAATTTATCCAATTTTGAATAAAATAAACTATTTTATTTTAATCAAAATCTTTAATCAAAATAAACTCTTTTATTTTAATTAATTATGGAATCTAATTCCATGTAAAAAAAAAACTTTATTAAAGGAAACACGGATATTCTTTCTATTCACAAATAAACTCCTTTATTTTGAATAATATGAAATCTTATTTCATATCTAAATAAACTCCTTTATTTAAGGAAAGATCGATTCTTTTTCCTATTCACAAATAAACTCTTTTATTTTGAATAATATTAAATCTTATTTCATATCTAAATAAACTCCTTTATTTAAGGAAAAAAAATAGAATCAATTTCAACTCCAATTAGTTAGCATGGAATCCAATTTCAACTCTAATTAGTTAGCATGAAATTTAATTTTAAAATTAAACAAAACTACTTTATTTTAATATTAAAATAAACCTTTTATTTTAATTATAAAATTATTAAAATATATTATATATATATAAATATATATATAATATTACGGTAATATATATATTTTATATATAATATAAATTACATTATATATATATATATATATATCATATATATATATATTATATTGACTTCATTTATTTTCGTACCTTTCAACAAACTTTAGTTAACAAACCAAAAAAAAAACGTAGCAACATGAAATCAGGAATGCATGGAACATGATTCAAGATTATATATTATATATTATATATATTCAACTCCTGTTTCCTTTTAAACCATTACATGGTTATCTTTTTGGCGATCCTTTTTTTTTTTTTTTTTTTTTTGATTCCGTGTAAGAATTTGTTTATCCCTTGAACCTGCTGTCCACGCGGGAAAAAAATAAATAAAAGGATACACGGATCAAAATAATCTAAGAGGCAAAAGAAAATGAGTTGCATAGTTGATGTAATTGACAAAAGTTGTCTACCTATTTATTTATATATAGTTTGTTGTGTCACCACAAGGCTATATACATTTGAAATGGGATCCTTATTCTCACTAGCAGATCTTTAATTAGATTTTGCCGAACTATATAAGTGAGGGTAATATAGTTTGAAGAAAATAGTAGGAGATACCAATTTAAAACAAGACCTAATTTATTTTGGTAATTAATAAAAGAATGTATGTTAAAATGTTGTTAATTAAAAATTCATTTCTGAATTTTTACAATGTCTAAAATTACTATCATCACTGCGAAGCATATTAGATGCTAAATTAACTGGAATAAATTAAACGAATAAGTTAAGGAATTTGAGAATAGTTCTCATGGTTTGAAAAGTTATCTTATGTCCTTATATCGCCTATCAACGCAATGGTTGCGAATAATGCCTCTGAGGAAGAGATTGCTACTTTTAGAAAGTGGCAAGATGATGCAGATTAGCTCAATGCATCATGCTCGCATCAATGAGTAACGAGCTTCAACACGTCGATGAAAAACTATGGATGCTCCTACTATATTCACCGCACATCAAGTAGTTGATGGTGAGGAAAGTAGAAGCCGATAGATATCGGATATCTAAGGAGCTCTTCCGATCTAGAATGGCCAATGGCACTATAAATGCACAATAAAAAGTTCTTAACATAATAAATTTGATTGATCAATTAGGACAACTAGTTTTGTCATGGATGGAGAGTTGAGCCAAGATTTGATCTTGCACTCACTCCGGACTCCTTTCACAATTGTTGTGAATTTTCATATAAACAAGCTAGATATCGACTTCGTTGATTTGCTTAACATGTTGAAAAATGATGAGAGTCACTTTCCAACCAAGAAAGACCATGTCTTCTTGGTAGGGGCCAAAGGATCTTCCGAAAAGAAGAGCGATTCAAAAGAAGGTAAGCGAAAGGCGTAAACAAAGGATAATAAGAATAAAAGCGATCACGGATAGCAAAGGGAGCTTGCTTCCAACGTAATAATAAGCTTTGGACCTTTGGAAAGAAAGCTGCGAGAAGTATCTTGCGAGGCTAACCAAAGAAGCTTAGTGAAGTTTGGTTCACAATCGATTTTTGTTCATGATTGAAATAAATTTTCTTTAAGTCGAGGTTCTACTTGGGTATTGGATACCGACTTTGGTTATCATAAATATAGATTTATGAAGGGACCAAGCGATAGAAAGCTAAACAAATATAAGTAATCCTATGTACGAAAAATGAAGCAAAAGGTTCTTTGCATTAGCTATAGAAACTTATAGTTTAGCACTTTTTACGAACAAATCTATTAAGTCGATAAGTTGTTATTGTATTCCAATATTTGTTAGAAACATTATTTTCGTTTTATTGTTGACATGATAAAATTTTTGGTATTATAATTAAGAACAATTGTTGTTCTATTTATAATAATAATATTTTGTATAAATGGAATATTACTTAATAAATTTTGTATACTTGACTTACATGAAAATAATTTTGCATATTGAACAAATTAGTATAAGAAAAGAAGATGATCATTCAAAGAGTTGAATGTGTGTATTTGCTGAAATACAAGTGTGAATTATTTGAAAGGTTCAAAGAATTCAGAAGTGAAACAAATTGACAAAGTTTTAAGATTCTTTGATTAGATTAAGGAATAAATACTTGTGCAATAAGTTTCTAGATCATCTCAAATGGTTTTCTCATAATGGTCACATCCGAATCAAAATTATCCAAGTTAAGTCCGACCTAACACTCCATATATTCAAAAAAGAAAAATATCATCCTTGTGGTGACACAACAAAACAATATTGTTCAATTTTCTTTATAAGCATCAAATGTGATAAATTAACATCTTAAATACTTAATACTTGCCTTGTGGTGACACAACAAACTCATATTAAATATTTAATACTCTATTAATTTTATCATGCTAGAAAGCTGACGTTCGATATTCCAAATATCTTTGAGCACGCTTAGGACTTAATATAAAAATTGAGGGGTTTGTTATTAATTTGTCTCATCTTGTTTAGCGCGCATGCACATATATATATATATATATATAAAATACACGTCATATTAATGAACATGCGAAGCATGTTTGCATAATATATAATATATATAGTATAAGCATGCACATATAGAATACTATATTCTACCTGGATTGATTATGGACTTTTATTCTAGTTTGGTTCATTAGAGCCACCAAGTGAACCAAAAGGTCAAACCCTAGGGGTGCAAGAAATTATATTTAAATATAACTATTACATTTAAACCCGGGCTCCATTACAAACGGGTCTTCAAGCGCTCCTTGCTCCTTGATCTCCAATTTTTCAAAATTAATTCTAACTATTCCTATTACAAAACTATTTAAAATAAATAGAAACCTTGATCGTGATCGAGGGAAGTACATAGGAGGAGATAGAATTTACATTCGAGAAAAATTAGAGAAGGCGAGTCTTGTGAGACCCCATTTAATAAAACCCATACATTCATGCATCCAACTAAAATAAAATCCAATCATATTGGTCAATAGTACATAATCAATCCCATTTATTATCATACATATCACCATATGCATCAATAAATAACATTCATCTTATGAATAATAAACATTTAATATATATATTGATATCATTTAATGGGCAAATTTAGTTAGTATAAAATCTATTTTGAATCAAAATAAACTCCTTTATTTTAATCCAAATTTAAATAAAATAAAACTATTTTATTTAAATTTATCCAATTTTGAATAAAATAAACTATTTTATTTTAATCAAAATCTTTAATCAAAATAAACTCCTTTATTTTAATTAATTATGGAATCTAATTCCATGTAAAAAAAAACTTTTATTAAAGGAAACACGGATATTCTTTCCTATTCACAAATAAACTCCTTTATTTTTTGAATAATATGAAATCTTATTTCATATCTAAATAAACTCCTTTATTTAAGGAAAGACGATTCTTTTCCTATTCACAAATAAACTCTTTTATTTTGAATAATATTAAATCTTATTTCATATCTAAATAAACTCCTTTATTTAAGGAAAAAAAATAGAATCCAATTTCAACTCCAATTAGTTAGCATGGAATCCAATTCCAACTCTAATTAGTTAGCATGAAATTTAATTTTAAAATTAAACAAAACTATTTTATTTTAATTTATCCAATTCTGGGTTTCCTAGAAATGAAGAACAGTCGAAGTACATACTTTCCAGCCTTTCAATCTTAGCATTCTGGGTTCGGTTGGTGTTATCTAGCGGTTCAAACATGTGGTCAAGATGCCAAGGTACAGTTCCATAACTTCATATCATAACAACAGCATCACACAAGACAGATAAAGGCTAGTCAACCCTTGTCAGAGAATTCGGCCTTTGAAGATTCTGGGTTTTCCAGAACTTCAACAAAGCAGACGGTCAACCAAGGTTTAACCAAGATTAATTCTTATTCTTGTCATGATCTAAGTAATATAAAAGCATTATTGTGTACCATACATGTTATACAACAACCTTAAAACAAAAACATGGCTAAAACACGTAACAGCAGGAAGATCAATGACCTTAAAAATCTTGTCAGACAAAAATTTAGGGTTCTAAGTCAGTTTTGAAAACTTGATTTTTGTGCCTCTAGATGTTATATTCCAAAAATATTAAATATTTATGAAATATACTCTAAATAAATAAAAAACTAATTTTCAGGCTTTAAAATAATTTTTCGGAATATTTATGAAATATTTATGACATTCGTTTGTCAGACAAAAATTTAGGATTCTAAGTCAGTTTTGAAAATTTGATTTTCGTGCCTCTAGATGTTATAGATCCATGATCTATCAGCCCAGATCATTAAGAGACACCCTCTAACACATATCTAACCAATCATTAACAACATTTAACATCAAATCATAAGATTTTAAAAATTAGGGTTCTTATACTTTCTTATGCTTTTGATCTCTGATTTCTGACTTTGATTCTGATATTGGAAAGCTAATAGACTAACTTTGCTTTGATTCTCACTCTCTCCAACTCTTAGTCCCAAAAATGAAGAGAGAGAGAGAGGGCTTGGAGAAAATGAAAATTAAAGTAAAAATTTTCTCTCTCTTAATCTATTTATTTGTTACCAATGCAATGTATTTGACTGATATATGCTGCTGATTGTAATATAATTTAGTCAATGGCTGATCTAGGTTGCTCAACCACTCCAATATTAGCAAGATTTGCAAGCAACATGCAATAATGCACTAAAGGGCATTTTAGTCTTTTCAAATTTAATTTTAATGGCATTTTTGTCAATTGGCTTAACCCTTAGGGTTTAGGGTTTGGAATCCTTAGGGTTTAGGCTTTGGAATCCTTAGGGTTTAGGGTTTAACCCTTTAGGTTTTTAAAAAATTAAATTTTAGAATTTCCAAAAAATGGGTTTCCAAAATAAAATTAATATTTCTAAATTAGAATTAGAATTTTCTAATTATATTAAAATTTCTTAATCATAATTTAAATCTTAAAAATTAGGATTAATGTTTCCCAATTAACATTAAAACTATTTAATTAACAATTAGGTTTTCCCTATTTATAAATTAGGGTTTCAAATCCATAAATTAGGGTTTAAAACTTTGAAATTAGGGGTTGCTAAATAATTAAGCTTTACCTTAATTAATATTATAATTAATAGCACTAGAGCATTATAACTATCCTTTAAGTTCCCAGATTAGGGTTTTAACTTTCGAATTAGGGTTTCGGATTCCTGGAACTGAAATTAGGGTTTCCAGAACCGGTTTTAGGGTTTTTTATAATTCGAAAGAATTTTCTAACCGAACGTTGATGTTCTTAATATATAATTAGGGTTTGTTACAAATATCGTTTATCTTGTCAACCCTTAACCCTCAACCACATATTGTACACATACATAACCATATTCACAGAACGTATTCACGTATACCCTTAATCTTGAATAATTCACCTAAATCCTTAACATAATTTTGAAATGCTCAAAGTTCCTTCTTAAAAATATCAAACGCATACACTTATTTTTTGTTTAGGTTCTAATTTTGAACCTTAAATCAATTAATTAAAATTTTAAAATTTTTCTAAATTCTCAGGTTGTCACATTCACCCCTTCTTCTAAAAATTTCGTCCCCGAAATTTACCTTACACCATACACCATACACCGTTCATTATCATCATCACATGCTACCCAATACATTCTTCACAAGAATAAAAATTTTGAAATTGTGCTGAGGGGTTTTACACACTGGTGTCTATCATTTTCGCAAAGGTTATATGGAAATTCATCCATGGCAAGTCTTACCACGAAGACACAGGGGGTGATTAGCCCAAGATGCCTGGGATCGCACAATATAATCTTGGTTTTATCTATTTCTCGTATCCGCCTTGGGCGCATAAACTTTTACCTCAGTCTTATTGGATTCCGCACCAAAACAATTTGGTTCGGGAAAGTTTTCAAAGAACTCTTACAATTTTCATAACATTAGTCTAGCCGAATCTAATAGCGTAGACTCATATCAATAATTCAATTCAATCGAATTATTTAAGTATAGCCAAACCCCGTTGGCAAATTAAAATTTTGAAAATATTTTTGAGAATGACGTCATGATGTCGTCATCAGACATTAACGATCCAGTTTGAGGATGCCGTCATCGAGTGACTTTGTCATAACACATCATACAATAGTGGAACAATGATTTTCAGATCAAATTCGCACTAAGTATTCCTGCATTTACAACTCTATAAACTTTTATCATCTCTGCACCAGGTTACATGGTACATGAGTGATAAATAAAATATATTTTGATATTTCAAATCATTTGTGTCTAGCTGAAATAAGTAGCATAGACTATACTTTAAACCGTTTCAAAAATGATTACGAGTCTACATATATATATATTTTTTGAAAAGCACATAGTGCGTATTTAGCTTGATGTCAAAATTTTCGAAGTCTAACATAGCTAGGAGTTTTGGAAAACTTATGTCTCCACTAATAATCATTTACTTAACAGTCAATCTAATCCTATTATCCTTAATATTCCATTTACACACAACTATATCTAGTTCGTCAAACCACACTTATTAATTCATTTACTTACCACAATCATATGAGTTTAAGAACTTGTCCTAGTCAAACCTTTTGCGTCCATTCGCTGAGGGGTTCATAAACATTTCATATAACTATGAGTCAAGAATGTCACATAAGTATGAGTTTTAAGAACTCGTACTTATCCTTATATTCTCTACCTATAACCTATCTATCTGTTATACAAATGAGAAAAGGAATCACCCTCTTAACATGCATATAACAAATAGCGCAACATAAACATTTAATACCCACTTAATCTTAACTCCCTTCTCAATACGAATTTCATTCAACTCGTATTCACAATCCGTTCCTGAATCTGTACCAATTCATAGTATAACTGACACTCAGCAATCTTGCTGTAAGCTTTTCAATCATTCGATTGATCCTTCTCCATACTATAACCTTATTAGATCATGGGGTGATCTCATCGTATATATTACGATTCATTTCTATGTCTTGATTGTTTTATTTTACGATCTTCTATCACTGTACTTTTAGTCTTTTAAACTCTATCTATTCATCACTAGTGTTCAACTTTATTATCAGAGTTAGGGAACTCTGTATCTTATAACTCGTCGAGATTTGCCTTTGAATCTTACTGACCAACTAACTCTATTTGAGTTAGTACTTATCCTGATCACTGCGGTTATTTGTCTTAGGTATTCCTACCTAAGGTTCATAACCTACAGCTTTGATACCAACTGTGAGGGCCCCGAATCCGGTTCGATCATTCTATCACTACTACTATATTTGCGGAAGATATAAAAATAAATTATTTATACAATACATTTTACACACTATTCTCTAAGGTCGAGTAACCTTAACTTAATACACAATTCATATCTTACTTGACTTACAATAACATTAATATCATACAATACAAATCTAACTCGCACATCGCCTACTAAAGTTGGGCCGCTTTTGACCTTTCCTTGTCCAAGCGTATTACTTTAATCTGCAATGTTTTATCATGATATAGCAAGGGTGAGCATAAGATTGCCCAGCAAGTTTAAGTTCAATAATTTAATGATATATTATGATTGAAAGAATCTGAATAATAAGATGGCTATAATTCAACAGTATAGTTGTGAATTAGCAAGAACAAACTTTTGACTTAACAAGTATTATACATGAATAAATATATCTGTACCGAATGGTAAAGAAGGTGATCAACCTTTCATACCTGACTTATACATGCAATATGTACATAGTACAATTCTACAATGGCAATCAGCAATGATTATCCATAAGCATATCTGAATGAAATAACTCTTAGTAAAGTTAAGTAAAAACTTGCCTGAACCGTTGATTACTGTTACACAATTTATAACGCTTTATCTGAAGACCTAATATTAGTAATATAGATCTCCAATATTAGAATAATATCATCACAATATAATACTATTATATATATAGATATACATACACATAACACATAACCCTGTTGCAGTCTGAGTTGAACTCGACACAAATCTGACATCCCGACGGTTTAGTCGGACAAAATTTCAAGTTTAAGTTCAATTAAACTCTGTAAAAACACTTAACCATTATCGAAAATAATTTATTAATAGACAAAACATTTTTCGTAAGTTCGTAATAATTTTCAAATAATAATTATTATTTATCTTGATTTTTCAATCATTAAAATCATATTTAAATGAATTAAATACCACATAATTTGTGACGCCCCCAAAATAGGTATACATCACCCATCTTGAGTCGCCAAATACATGGTACAAAATTCAAATACAAACTTAATTATACTGACATGAAATGCATGAGTTTTAATACAAATATTGTCTTCAGGCGATATTCAAACTCAAAATACGATAAAACATAATCGAGAGTTTTTAACACGAATATTGTCATCTAGACAATATCCACACTCAAATTCAATCTTATTACATTTATAATCACACTATTTCATAGAATAGTGAGGACTACTAATGCTATCATCTGGACCGTCACTCCGTTCCCCGACTAGTCCCTGCTACGTTCTCATTTCCTAAAGAGAAGAATGAAAGCAAAAAGGGTGAGCTCAACTAGCCCAGTAAGAAATATTATGACTAAGATAATGCAGAATAAATTATCGTTAGCATTCAACAGTGTTAAACTGATACAATATAACAACCATCAAGTTTAACTGCAGCGGAACAAACAATCCATTAGAAAAGTCAAATAGAGAATAAAATCTACTATCTTCTATGATTTAAAAGGTTTTTCATCACTTTTATCGCTGAGACTCAGCTTAATAAATATTCCACATCATCAAATCATCCATGCACTACAGGCCAATGATATTCTTTAGTATCACGACCACGAATTATTCATGCACTACGGGCCACAGATAATCGTGTTTTCATCAACGGTCCTGATCATGCCATAAAACAATTCATCTTTGCACCCTTGGCCGAAGAGAATCCATAGCCATAATTATACAAAAAATTGTCCATCAATGCACTATGGGCCAATGAGGATTTTTTTCACATCATTTGTAATATTACGGTCATGATTATACCCAATAATCTCTTGTCATAATCATACCAAGTCCAACTATGCACTACAGGCCATAGATGACTTTCAACATAATATAAACATGAGGATGATGACAATGACATAATAATTCAATAAAACAAGTTCAAGAATTAATTTATCTAGGAACCAATAACGTCCAAATTGTCAACATGATACTGCTTTGTGGAGTAAAAATTCAAGAATGCTCAGAAGAATATTTCCATGAAAACATACTGCATGAAGCACAAATATCAAGGATATTCCACTAATTTCATGGAGTATACAAGCCAAAACTTTAACCAAAAGAGTATCATAGAATATATGAAGCTGCAATGGATTTTCATCTGCCATGCGGTAATCCACGTAGACAGCTCATTTCCACAATTTAATAAGAAATGAATACGAAGGGTCATTCACCATACATGTTGTAATCCACATAGACAGGTTATTCCAACAGAATAATAAAGAATGGAATAACAGAAGAATTTCACCATGTATGTGGTACTTCGCATAGACAAGTTATTCCAACATAATGAAAAAGAATGGAACCAGGTCATGCGTAATCCGTACATACATGATGTTCCAATAGAATAATAAAGAATAGAACCAGGTCATGCGTAAACCGCATAGAAAAGATGTTCCAACAGAATAATAAAGAACGGAACCAGGTCATGCGTAAATGCACAGACAAGATGTTCCAACAGAATAATAAAGAATGGAATAACAGAAGAATTTTGCAATGTATGTGGTAATTCGCATAGATAGGTTATTCCAACATAATAAGATAAATAGAATAACAGAAGAATTTTACCAAGTATAGGGTAGACCACGTATACAGGTTATTCAAACAGAATAATAAAGAATGGAATAACAGAAGTTCTCTT
Organism: Panax quinquefolius; assembly: GCA_020205615.1. Lineage (NCBI taxonomy): Eukaryota > Viridiplantae > Streptophyta > Magnoliopsida > Apiales > Araliaceae > Panax > Panax quinquefolius. Next base: position 67,003,462 of record CM035169.1, read on the forward strand.
CATGAATACGAAAGAAATAATACCCCTTACGAGTACAACAAATAATATCCCTTACGAGTACAACAAATAATATCCCTTACCTTATAAAGAAGAGTACTCCAACGGGTAGGGCGGGAATATACTTGAAGAAAACTTGCACTACGCTCAAAGCTTTCTTACACTTTAAAGAAATACGCTTAAGATTATAGAAGAAGAATTCTCTCTCTAAAGTTTCAGTGAATTCGTAAGAAATAATGAAGGAATGAGCTTCTATTTATAGGAGAATTGACTTAATAGTAACTAATTCATGAACGATCCAGATTGATTTACTTTTAAACGGACGGTCCATATTGATTTACTAAGCAGAACACTATGCGGGCACTATGCAACACTATGCATAATAAAATATAATATATTCTAATTATTGTCTAATAAAACAAAAAACTTTATACAAGTATTATGTTTTATATAAAAAGATTTTATTATGCAAAACACTATGCATAATAGAATATAATATATTTTATTTATAGTCTAATAAAACAAATAACTTTATAAAAGTATTCTGTTTTATATAAAAAGATTTTACTATGCAAAACACTATGCATAATAGAATATAATATATATTCTAATTATTGTCTAATAAAATAAATAACTTTATAAAAGTATTACATTTTATATAAAAAGTATTTACATTTTTATTACATTAATAATAGTAATAAAATAATATATATATATATATATATATATATATATATATATATATAAACTTAGTGACTTCATAAAAAGACACCTCAATATATTTAACAACATTTATCATCATTATTATAATTCACAATATTAATCGGCCGAATTCGTTCCCAGGAAAGAGGGGGCTTTCCAATAAGAATTTCTCCCTATTGGCACGCAATTAGGTGACCAAACCTCTCCTTGACAGAACTTCTAGACATCGTTAATATTGCAAATAATTATATTAATAACTTCTCGTCTCAATTATTGATTTAATAATATATAAAATATCGACAATAATTGAATCAAATAACGTGAGATCTTATCACGACAATTCTTGTAGCAATAATTGAACAAAAGCGAGTGACTTCTTACGTAAGCATCGATAATCAATCTGGTATTGTGCTATTATGCAACCACGCGTATTCTTTACTACTTTTACTACTGAAAGTAGTTCAGCGGTTTTAACGGTAAAACTTCTACCGTTATTTTCATAAAAATATTTTTGTCATTTTCTCAATCAAATGATAATTCTATTGTGGGGTCCACCAATGATTATCTTAGTCGTCTGCGGATATTCTCCGAAAAAAAAGAATATTCCCCGACCCAATCGAATATTATACAACAACTTGCATACTTTTTAAAATTTATAAATATTACCCACAACTATAACACTATCTCAAATCCACACCATAATATTCAAAAAAATATTTTGAGAAAATTAAATCTTTATTCATAAAATCTGGGGTCTCACAATCTCCTCTCCTTATGAAATTTTGCCCTCAAAATTTACGTGCGTTACTGGTATCTTAGAAGAGGTGAGGATACCTTGACTTCATTTCAGATTCTAATTCTTGAGGTATAACCTTTGAGTGTTGAATACGATCCTTCTTATCAAAGATTTTAACACGTATCTCCTCATACGTTAAATCTTTTGCTATATCGTTTAGTTCTAATTTAATAACGTGATTTGAGTTGTCCACATATTTACATAACATCGATATGTAAAAAAAACCTTCTGAACATGCAACATATTTGGCGGTAAAATGAGTCTATAGGCCACAGTTCCTACTTCATCGAGGATTTCAAATGGGCCAATTAAATTGAGGGTTGAGATTTCCTCTCTTTGTCGATTCTTGCTTCTAGAATAACGCCCTCTTGAACCTTCTTCTTCACATTCATCAGCTCTGGGTGTGTAGCTTGAGCGGCTTTAACTTTATCGTTTAAAGTTGATTCTACTCGTATATACATTATCTTCACGCGGGTTCGTATATTCGCACTTGTAACCGTATTCGATCTTCTACTCAACGCGTTAGCTACCATGTTCGCTTTTCCTACGATGGTATTGAATGGTACGATCGTAATCTTCAACAGCTCGAGTCAACGTCTTTGGCGCATGTTACGTTATTTTAAGTTGAAGAAATATTTTAGGGTTTAAGAAATGGGTTTTGTATTGGGGTCAATACAAAATTCGATTTCACGCTCTAGGGGTAGGCTAAGAAGTCTTCAAGAATACGTCAGAAAATTTATTAACAATAGAAATATCATTCAAAACTGTGACCCTCATCCAAGACTTGGATAGTACGTCACATTGATACCTATCAACTTGCCATCGTCATTTATGACGTCGCCTACAGAAAGTCTGGCTTTGGTGCATTCCACACAAGGAAGTCAACAACGAAAGGACCGGGGCTCTTTACTTATGGCTTGATATGACAATGATTGACTTTAGTGGTTTGGTTGCTTGAATTCGCATAACAGGTTGGTTAGGAATATGAAAGCTAACAACCTTACAAAAAGTATGATGAGTAGTTAACCAATCGATTCCTAAAATCGCATCAAAGGCAAGTATTTTCAAAGAGATAAGATTGACAGGTAACGTGAAAGTGTCAATTTGAATTAAACAAGATTTATAAATAGTGGAGGTAACGAAGGTTTCTCCCAACAGAGTTTCAACAAATAAATCAAAGTGTCACTTCTCCGGAGTTAAATTCAAACATTAAACACAACTAGGTGAAATAAAAGAGTGATTAGAACCGGTATCTAACATCGTATAGACTTCGCAAGAGTTTATTATTAACTTACCCGTGATAATTTTATTCAGGTTCCTCGCCACGAGAAAAAAAAAATGCTATCACTTAAACTACCGGTTTTGACTTGTCTGGGACATCCTTTGGCATCAGTATCCCAGTTGGACTTGACATCACCATATGACAAAATCGAGCTAGGTGACCTTCTCTTCCACAATTAAAACACGCTTTGGATTACTTTGCATGTGTCACAGATTTGGATGGATGTGTCCCTCCTGTCCGCATTTGAAACATACGACCGGTGATCGTTCTTCTTCCTTTAAAATGGGTGCTGGTGCTGCTGTCTTTCCATCATTATTGAACCTTCTCTTCTTGAAATTTCCACTTCTATTATCTTGGCCATGATTACCACCGAAATGGTTACCATTCATGGCATGATAATTTCCCCCACGATGGTTATTATTGTTTTGATGACCGTTGCCACCGGTACGATTATTATCATGTTGTTGGTCGTTGCCTTTTGGTTGTGCTGACTCATTATCGTGCTCCAATAACTGAGTCATATTCACAACATCTGAATATAAACAAAGTTTGTGAAAAATGAGGTATTGACGTATATTGGGTTTCAAACCTCTTAGAAACATTCGCGTCATTCACTCCTCATTATCGACCAAATGGGATGCAAACCGAGACAACTAGGCAAACTTAGCCTCGTACTGCGACACGGTTATATTGTTTTGCTCTAGCTTGATGAACTCCACCTCCTTCATGTGACGAATACTTTCAGAAAAGTACTTGCCGTTGAACAATTCTTGGAACTTCTCCCAAGACATCTTGAGTCTGTCGAGTTGGGTACATTTCTGATTCCCACCATGTCTCGCCTCTTCACGCAACATAAAGGTGGAAAAGGGAACCTTTTGCTCCTCGGAGCATCCCAAGACATCAAATATCTTGGTGATCTGCTTTAACTACGTCTCTACCTTAAGTGGTTCTGGCTTTCCCAAAAGCTCCGGTGATCCCAGCTCCTTGAACTGCTTAGCGGTGGTCGTGGTGGGTTGCCATTATTTCCACCTATATTTTGAGCGAGGAGTCTCTTACGATGTTGCATGAATTGCATAAAGCCTCTGAACATTCCATCGTTCATCATTTGATCAGTGTTGTTGTTTGCCTGAGGATTGTCGCCTTCCTGATGCACATTATCCTGATTATTGATCTATGGATACTCAACGGTCTCCTGTGCTCTATTGATGTTCTCAACATTCTCGAATGTCAGTTTCAAATACTACCACAAAAAAGGGTTAATTAACATATCACATATTATCCCTATACTCTGACCGACCAAATAAATACCAAATAAACTTAGGTAGGTCATACTAGCGAAGGAATTCCCCGTCTCTCCCCTCCTAGTTCTTGTCTCACATCTCGTACCACGGGGATCATATCCTAAGCTTTGATACTAAACTTGTGACACCCCCAAAATAGGTATACATCACCCATCTTGAGTCGTCAAATACATGGTATAGAATTCAAATACAAACTTAATTATACAACATGAGCTTTGAGTTTTAATACAAATATTATCTTCTAGACAGTATTCAAACTCAAAATACGACAAAACATAATCTGAGAGTTTTAACACGAATATTGTCATCTAGATAATATCCACACTTAAATTCAATCTTATTACATTTATAATCACATTATTTCATAGAGTAGTTAGGACTACTAAGGCTATCATCTGAACCGTCACTCCATTCCTTGACTAGTCCCTGCTACGTTCTCATTTCCTAAAGAGAACAATGAAAGAAAAAAGGGTGAGCTCAACTAGCCCAATAAGAAATATTATGACTAAGATAATGTAGAATAAATTATCGTTAGCCTTCAACAGTGTTAAACTGATACAATATAACAACCATCAAGTTTAACTGCAGCGTAACAAATAATCCATTAGAAGAGTCAAGTAGAGAATAAAATCTACTATCTTTTATGATTTAAAAGGTTTTTCATCACTTTTATCGGTGAGACTCGACAATAAATATTCCACATCATCAAATCATCCCACTTTTTCTATGCCAATGATATTCTTTAGTATCACGACCACGAATTATTCATGCACTGCGGGCCAAAGATAATCATGTTTTCATCAACGATCCTGATCATGCCATAAAATAATTCATCTTTGCACCCTTGGTAGAGAGAATCCATAGCCATAATCATACCAAAAAGCGTCCATCAATGCACTACGGGCGATGAGGATTTTTTCACATCATTTGTAATATTACGGTCATGATTATACTTAGAATAATCCCTAGTTATAATCATACCAAGTCCATCTATGCACTACAGGCCACAGATGACTTTCAACATAATATAAACATGAGGATGATGACAATGACATAATAATTCAATAAAACAAGTTCAAGAATTAATTTATCCAGGAACCAATAACGTCCAAATTATCAATATGATACTGCTTTGTGGAGTAAAAATTCAAGAATGCTCAGAAGAATATTTTCATGAAAATATACTGGATGAAGCGCAAATATCAAGGATATTCCACTAATTTCATGGAGTATAGAAGCCAAAACTTTAACCAAAAGAGTATCATAGAATATATGAAACTGCAATAGATTTTCACCCGCTATGCGGTAATCCACGTAGACAACTCATTTCCACAATTTAATAAGAAATAAATACGAAGGGTCATTCACCATGCATGTGGCAATCCACATAGACATTTTATTTCAACAAAATAATAAAGAATGGAATAACAAAAGAATTTCACCATGTATGTGGTACTTCGCATAGACAGGTTATTCCAACATAATGATAAAGAATGGAACCAGGTCATGCGTAATCCGCACAGACAGGATGTTCCAACAGAATAATAAAGAACGGAACCAGGTCATGCGTAAACTACACAGACAGGATGTTCCAACAGAATAATAAAGAACGGAACCAGGTCTTGCGTAAACGCACAGACAGGATGTTCCAACAGAATAATAAAGAATGGAATAACAGAAGAATTTTACCATGTATGTGGTACTTCACATAGACAAGTTATTCCAACATAATAATAAAGAATGGAATAAAGAAAAATTTCACCAAGTATAGGGTAGACCGTGTATACATGCTATTCCAATAGAATAATAAAGAATGGAATAATAAAAGTTCTCTTCATGAATATGAAAGAAATAATACCCCTTATGAGTACAACAAATAATATCCCTTACGAGTACAATAAATAATATCCCTTACCTTATAAAGAAGAGAACTCCGACGGGCAGGGCAGGGATATACTTGAAGAAAACTTGCACTACGCTTAAAGCTTTCTTAAACTCTAAATAAATACGCTCAAGATTATAGAAGAAGAATTCTCTCTCTAGAGTTTCAGTGAATTCGTAAGAAATAATGAAGGAATGAGCTTCTATTTATAGGAGAATGGACTGAATATTAACTAATTCATGAACGGTCCAGCTTGATTTACTTTTAAACGGACGGTCCATATTGATTTACTATCATGAGAACACTATCTGGGTACTATACAACACTATATGCATAATAAAATATAATATATTCTAATTATTGTCTAATAAAACAAAAAACTTTATACAAGTATTATGTTTTATATAAAAAGATTTTACTATGCAAAACACTATGCATAATTGAATATAATATAATTTATTTATAGTCTAATAAAACAAATAACTTTATAAAAGTATTATGTTTTATATAAAAAATTTTTTACTATGCAAAACACTATGCGTAATAATAATATAATATATTCTAATTATTGTCTAATAAAATAAATAACTTTATAAAAGTATTACATTTTATATAAAAAGTTTTTCTATTTTATTACATTAATAATAGTAATAAAATAATATATATATATATATATATATATATATATATATACTTCCGTGACTTCATAAAAAGACACCTCAATATATTTAACAACATTTATCATCATTATTATAATTCACAATATTAATCGACCAGGTCGTTCCTAGGAAAGAGGGGGCTTTTCAATAAGAATTTCTCCCTATTGGCACACAATTAGGTGACCAAACCTCTCCTTGACAGAACTTCTAGACATCGTTAATATTACAAATAATAATATTAATAACTTCGTCGTCTCAATTATTGATTTAATAATATATAAAATATCGACAATAATTGAATCAAATAACGTGAGATCCTATGCAGCAATTACTGTAGCAAGAATTGAACAAAACTAAGTGACTTCTCATGTAAGCTTTAATAATCAATCAATCTGGTGTGCTACTATACAACCATATGTATTCTTGCATTTTTACTACCGAGTAGTTCAACAGGTTTTAACGGTAAAACTTCCTGATTTATTATTTTCATAAAAATATTTTTGTCGTTTTCTCGATCCAACAATAATTACATTGTGGGGTCCACTAATGATTGTCTTGGTCGCATTTAATATTCTCCAAACAAAAAGAATATTCCCCGACCAATCGAATATTATACAACAACTTGCATACTTTTCAAAATTTATAAATACTACCCACAACTATAACACTATCTCAAATCCACACCATAATATTCAAAAAAATATTTCGAGAAAATTAAATCTTTATTCATAAAATATGGGTCTCACATAATTCTTTTATCATTAATATTTATTTATTATGAAATATTAATGAAATACATGTCATAATATTATAATATATTTTATAATATCATAAAGTATTTTTAATACTTAAAAATCATATAAATTAAATGCATTAACCGATTATTGTTTTAATATTAAAATATTACTATTTTAATGACAAAATATCAAAAGTTATATGTTATAACTTAAAATATTTTTATAACACTTAAATTATTTTATATAATTTTTAAATCATTAATTCTATTTTTCCATAATTTATTTAATATATTTACTAAATAAATTATTTATCATTAATAATAATTAATTAATAAAATTCATCACAAAATATTAAAAGTCACCGAAAATAACTTAAAATATTTTCTTTTACCATAATATTATTTTTCATGATTTTTATGTATTAAAATTATTTTTAAATAATTTATTTAATATTATAATTAACTATATTAAATACCATTTATATTCCAAAAATATTAAATATTTATGAAATATACTCTAAATAAATAAAAAAACTAATTTTTAGGCTTTAAAATAATTTTTCGAAATTTATTTTGTATTTTTAATAATAAAAAACTATTTAATTCGATTTTAATTAATAAAATATTTAAATTTCTAAAACTGACTGTCGCTAAAGGGGCCAATAGCGACAAACCCGTCGCTATAGGTGTTCTTGGCCTGTTCTCGAGTGTTCTTCAGACCTTCATGTCAGTCACCGAGGTAGGTAGTTTGACCGGTCCTAGAATAGTGATGTTTGTGTTTTTTGGGAAGATAAAGTTTTTATGTTGTAGTATAAGTGTAACACTACCACCTAATGCAACATTTATGGCCATAACACCACAGATCCATGAGATACAGGACATACAAAACGTGTCAGACACTGTTCTTCATTTTCTGGGTTTCCTAGAAATGAAGAACAGTCAAAGTACATACTTTCCAGCCTTTGAATCTTAGCATTCTAGGCTCGGTTGGTGTCATCTAGTGGTTCAAACTTGTAGTCAAGATGCCAAGGTACAGTTCCATAACTTCATATCATAACAATAGCATCACACAAGACATATAAAGGCTAGTCAACCCTTGTCAGAAAATTCGGCCTTTGAAGATTCTGGGTTTTCCAGAACTTCAACAAAGCAGACGGTCAACCAAGCTTTGACCAAGATTAATTTTTATTTTGGTCACGATCTAAGTTATATAAAAGCATTATTGTGTAGCATACATGTTATACAACAACTTTAAAACAAAAACATGGCTAAAACACGTAACAGCAGCAGGATCAATGACCTTAAAAATCTCGTCAGACAAAAATTTAGGGTTCTAAGTCAGTTTTGAAAACTTGATTTTCGTGCCTCTAGATGATATATTCCAAAAATATTAAATATTTATGAAATATACTCTAAATAAATAAAAAACTAATTTTCAGGCTTTAAAATAATTTTTTTCAGAATATTTATGAAATATTTATGACATTCACTTGTCAGACAAAAATTTAGGGTTCTAAGTCGGTTTTGAAAATTTGATTTTCGTGCCTCTAGATGTTATAGATCCATGATCTATCAGCCCAGATCATTAAGAGACACCCTTTAATACATATCTAACCAATCATTAACAACATTTAACATCAAATCATAAGATTTTAAAAATAAGGGTTCTTATACCTTCTTATACTTTTGATCTCTGATTTCTAACTTTGACCCTAATATTGGAAAGCTAATAGACTAACTTAGCTTTGACTCTCACTCTCTCTCACTCTTAGTCCCGAAAATGAAAAGAGAGAGAGGGCTTGGAGAAAATTAAAATTAAAGTGAACATTTTCTGTAAGACCCCAACTTATTAATGAATAAAATCTAATTTCCTCTATTTATTATTGTGAGTAATAAGGCATTAATTTGATATAATACTTTGGTTATGGGTGAAATATGAAAATTTTGCAAAATAAACAAGTGGTTATAAAATAATCATCGTTGTCGGAGAATATTCGTTTGGTCGTTGAATATTCTTGTTGTCGGGGAATATTCGTACGACGGGGTAGTCCTTAGTGGGCCCCATAACAGAATAACTGTTGGATGAAGAAAACAACAAGTTTGAGTTTTTATTAATAACGGCGTAGTTGTTACCATTAACATTGTTGGAATACCCGGTGGTTAAAATACAGTAATACGCATCGATGCAGTATTTTTGAATTATGGATTCTTACGTAAGAAGGCACTACTCAATAATTGTTACAGTAATTACTATTTAATATTTTATTTTATTGATTAATTAATTGCTGCATTGATATTTTATATTATTGTTGTTTCAATAATTATCAACTTTTGACAAGATTTTCTATTATCGATCAATAATTCATATTATTTGAATAATATTATTAGATAGCATTATTGACAATGTCTAGAAAGTTACATCAAGGAGAGGTTTGGTCACCAATCATTGCGGCGTCGATGAGGAGAAATTCTTATTGAAAAGCCCCTCTTTCTTGAGGAGCAGTGCGGTTGTCATAATTATGATTCTGTAATATTATTTGTGAATAATTAATTATTGATTTCTATGATAAGAAAATATTTATTTTATGTGGATATAAATGATGGATATATTTATTTTTATGTGGATAAAAATGAAGGAATTAATGCTGAGGTGTTTTATCAGTATTTTGTCGGTGTAGAGGTATTAAAAATCATCCGTTTGTGGATTTTGGATATTTCATATTTGGAATTTGGAGAAACTCAAAGCTACAAAGTTGTAGAGAATTCGATTTCAGGCAGAATGGACATAAAATTCGTATTTTTCTGATAAACGGGCTATTTTTTATGAATTGTTAAAGTTTCAGAAAATAAAATAATTTTTATTAAATTATGGGTGGGACCCACTCTTGTTTGACAACACATGGGCTGCTGATTTTTGTCTAAGAAGGCATGCTTGACTCAAAATAGTGGGTGGCGTAGATGATTGAAAAGAAAAATAATATATTTTATTATTTTAGTCTCCTATGGCGTTCTAGCATTTTCCTATAAGTAGAAGCTTAGGTTAGAATTGAAAATCACACCAGAAATAAGTTTTCTTTCTCTCTATATTGTGGAGCGTATTTTAGTTATATTTATATACTTTGAGAGTTGCTGTTCGTTACAAGTTTCCTTCAACTTTTTATCCGATATTTCGATTAAAAGTAGCGTTATGTTGAGGTAAGGGGTGTTATATTCTTCTTAAAATGATATTTTCTTCAATATCATTATACCGAAATGTTGGTATGAACTTTTTATCAAATTTGGAACTTTTGTGTGTCGGGTTACTATTCACATATACTAAGACTATTCACGTATCTGACTATTCACGAATACTGACACTATGCATAAAAAATAAAATTTTCTTCTTTTTGTCCAAGATGTCTATTATGGTTACTATCTTTGATTGTATCCATGTTTTGATCTTTATTTTTAAATTCTACTTCAAAATTGGTTATTATGAAGTATTATTGAACTTGGATAAAACTGTAATATGAATCCCTAATATTTGTTCTTTTGCTTTACTAGATTCGTTTTCTTTAAAATATTTTTCATCATCCTCAGTCCTAAATGATGATATTACTGAATATCTTTGGCCTGTAGTGCAAAGATGAATGATTAACTGATGAATATCTTTGGCCCGTAGTGCAAAGATGAACAGGTGTTGAGATGAACATGACCAACTGGTGATACAAATGTATATCTTTGGCCTGTAGGGCAAAGATGAATATTTGATTAAAGATATATATTGATTGTTGTTACAGGGATAAAATATTGATGATGGACTTTTAAATCTTAGAAGATAGTGGAATTCTTTCTCTACTTGACTCTTCTAATGGATTCTTTTATTTTACCTGCGATTGTTAATCTAAAACTTGTTGTCTATTATATTTTATCAGATTTTTCCCTGTTGAAGACTAATGATAATTTGTTGTATATTATCTTAGTCATAATATTCTTTATTGGGCTAGTTGAGCTCACCCTTTTCCTTTTTGTTCCATTTTTCTTCTCAGGAGGTGAGAACATTGCAAGATCTAGTCGGGTATGGAGTGATGGTTCTAGAAAGATGTTTTAGCAGTTCTCACTATTTCTGTAAAATAGTGTTTGAATAATTGTAATGAGGACTTATTTGAGTGTGGATATTGTCTAGAAGACAATATTTGTATTTAAACTCACAGTATGTGTTGTCGTATTTTGCACGACAATTGTATTATTGAAGTTGTAGTTTGCTTTATGTACCATGTATTTGGCGACTTAGAATAGGTTTTGTATACCTATTTTGGGGGCCGTCACAGGTTAGTATCGAGCTTAGGGATATGATCTCCGGCGGAGATCGGGAATAGAACTAGGAGGAGAGATGAGTAAATCCTTCGCTAATGTGTCCTATCTAAACTCATTTGTTGGTGGTCGTAATATAGGGATATTATGTGATATGTTAATTTGTTTAATTAACCCTTGTTTTATGGCGATTTAAGAATGGCTCTTCGAGAACGTTAACAATGGAGTGTATGAGACTGTGGAACAACCTTTAGTCATAAACTAGGAGAACGTGCAACAGGAAGACAATATTCCTCCTGTAAAAATACACTACCCAGCAAACGATGAATGATGGAATGTTTAGGAGCTTTTTGCAGTTCATGCAAAACTAGACGGGGGAAACTCGTGCACAGAATACGGGTGGAAATGCTAGCAATGCGCGGTTTATCACAGCCAAGCAGTTCTAAGAGTTGGGACCACCAGAATTTAAGGGAAAGCCAGATCCGATCATGGCAGAAACGCGGGTTAAGCAAATTACCATGATATTCGATGTCTTGGGATGCACGGAGGATTAGAAGGTTCCATTTGCCACCTTTATGTTCCGTGGTGAGGCAGAATACTTGTGGGAGTCTGTGAAGCGTACCCAGCCAACCGCACTCAGCATGTCTTGGGAAACATTTCAGAAACTATCAATGACAAGTACTTTCCTGAAAGTATTCGTCATATGAAGGAGGTAAAGTTTATCGACCGAACAAAAAACAACATGATGGTGTCCCAAAGACGAGGTGAAGTTCATTGAGTTATCCGAGTTTTGCCTCATTTGGTAGAGAATGAGGAACGAATAACAAGGTTGTTTTTGCGAGGTCTAAAACCCGAGATTCGTCAATACCTTATCTCTCATAAATTTTCTCTGTATTCAGATGTTGTCAATGAGGCTCAATTATTAGAGAGAGATATAGTAGTACGTTCAACCGAGGGACCACAACCGTGGTCATACTGGGTGTCGGCGATTATCGAGCGATGATAACCAATGAGGAGGAAAAATCTGAACAAAGCGGTAACCACTCGGGTGGTCATCGTGGCCGTGATAATAAGAGAGGTGAGTCAGTGGAAATTTCAAAAGAGAAGATTCAACAATGACGGAAGACAGGCGGCGGCGAAACACCAAACCAACAACAAATTTTAGGGGAGGAGAACGACCGTCAGTTAGATGTTACAAATGCGGGAAAGTGGGACATATCAACCCAAACTATCCACAACAATCCAAGGTATGTTACAACTGTGGAAAGGAAGGCCACATAGCTCGGGATTGTTCTGTAGCAAAACCAAGTTCAACGGGGATGGTGACTCCAAGGACTGTCCCGGATAAGTCGAAATCAGCGGTTCCTGGAAGTGCGTTTGTCGTGACTGGCCAAAACGTGAGGAACCCGAACGAGGTGATCACGGGTAAGCTAATCTTGAACTCTTGCAAAGTTTATACCTTACTAGATACCGGTTCTACCCATTCTTTTATCTCTTCTGCTTGTGCTCAACGTTTAAACTTGAATCCGGAAAAATTGGACTTTGACTTATCTGTTGAAACTCCGTTGGGTGAAACCTTCGTTACATCTACAGTTTATAAATCTTGAATGATCCATGTTGGCACTATCACATTACCTGTTGATCTTATCTCTTTAAAGATACTTGCTTTTGATGTAATTTTAGGAATTGATTGGTTAACCACTCATCATGCTAAAATTGATTGTTTTCGTAAGGTTGTTAGTTTTTATATTCCTAACCAACCTGTCATACGAATTCAAACTACTAAACCACTAAAATCAGTCACTGTCATATCAAGCCACAAAGCTATTCGTTTATTGAAAAACGGATGTCAAGCTTTCTTAGCCCATATTATGGATTTGAACAAAGACAAGTCAGATTTGAATAATATTTCTGTTGTTAGAGAATTTCCTGAAGAACTTCCCGGTATACCCCCAGAACGCGATGTTGAATTCTTTATTGATCTTGAACCGGGTACAAAGCCCATTTCTAAAACCCCATATAGAATGGCTCCTATTGAACTTCAGGAGTTAAAAGTCCAACTACAGGAATTGTTAGACATCGGTTTCATTCGTCCTAGTACATCTCCTTGGGGTTCTCTTGTTTTATTCATAAAGCAGAAAGACGGGAGTATGCGACTTTATATTAACTACCGAGAATTAAACCATGTCACCATCAAGAATAGGTATCCGTTACTGGCATTGATGACTGTTCAACCAACATTGCAAGGAGAGCACAATTCTTTTCAAAGATCGATCTTAGCTTACGGATATCATCAATGAAGATTAAAATCGAGGATATTCAAAGACGCCTTCTAAGAACTCATGCGGGCATTATGAATTCTTAGTCATGTCTTTTGGATTGACTAATGCTCCAGCTGCTTTCATGGATATGATGAACCGAGTATTCAAGGAATATTTGGATCAGTTCGTTTTTGTCCTTATTGATGACATCCTCATCTATTCCAAAAGCCGTGAAGATCATGAGCACCATTTGAAGCTAATACTTGAAAGGCTTAGTGAAAATAAGCTTTATGCCAAGCTGAAGAAATGCAAGTTTTGGCTTGAGGAAGTAGCATTCCTTGGGCACGTGGTGTCAAAACATGGAGTATCTGTTGACCCGATGAAGATTGAAGCAGTACAAAGTTGGGAGCAACCAAAGTCGGTGACCGAAGTGCGTAGCTTTTTGGGCTTAGCTGGTTATTATTGGAGATTCGTGGAAGGATTTTTTCGAATCGCTACTCCGTTAACTCAGTTGACTCTGAAAGATACAAAATTTGTATGGAGCGAGGAATGCGAGAAGAGTTTCCAAGAGCTCAAGAGGAGACTCATTTCGCACTGTTACAGCAATACCATCTGGTTCGGATGGATTTGTTATATACAGCGATGCTTCAGGAAAAGGGTTAGGATGTGTTCTCATGCAACATGGGAAAGTCATAGCTTATGCCTCACGACAACTCAAAGAATATGAGAGGAATTATCCTACTCGTGATCTAGAGTTGGCAGTAGTCGTTTTCGCGTTGAAAATCTGGAGACACTACCTATATGGGGAGAAAGTAGAGATCTATACGGATCATAAAAGCCTCAAATATTTCTTCACCCAAAACAAACTCAACATGCGGCAACGACGTTGGCTTGAACTATTGAAAGATTACGATCACACTATTCAATATCATCTTGGAAAAACGAACGTAGTAGCTGACCCATTGAGTAGAAGATCATATACGAGTTCGAGTGTGATATTGTCAATGCAAAGGCGCATTCTGTATGACTTGCAAAGGATGGAGGTAGAATTAAACACTCCAGGGACCCACATGATGATGGCGAATATACGAGTATAACCGACTTTAATCGATAAAGTTAAAGCTGCTCAAGCTACGGACCTGGAGCTTATACGTATGAAGAAGAAAGAGCAAGAATGAGCTATTCCAGAAGCGAGAATCGATAAAGAAGGAATACTTAGATTCAACTCCAGACTTTATGTTCCTAACGACTCTGATTTGAAGCATAGAATCATGATGGAGGCACACAACAGACCGTTTGCAATCCATCCTGTGAGTACCAAAATGTATCATGATATTCGACATACATTTTGGTGGAATAAAATGAAGAAAGAGATCGCGGAGTTTATCTCGAGGTGTTTAACCTGTCAATGTGTAAAGGCGGAGCATCAAGTGCCAAAGGGTCCATTGCAACCACTTGAGATTCCGGAATGGAAGTGGAAACATATTACCATGGATTTCGTTACAGGTCTTCCCAAAGTTTCTCAAGGCATAGATGCGATTTGTGTTATTGTTGATAGATTAACCAAGTCTGGCAATTTCTTGTCGATACGAGAAACTTATTCCCTTGAACGTTTTGCTCGTATGTATGTGAATGGGATTGTGAGATTACATGGCATGCCAGTATCAATAGTTTAAGATCGTGACCCAAGATTCACTTCAAGATTTTGGGTTAGCATGGGCACGGGTTTAAGATTCAGCTTGGCATACCATCCTCAAACGGACGGGCAATCAGAGAGGACTATTCAAACTCTTGAAGATCTATTAAGACTTTGTGTCCTAGATTTCAAAGGGAGTTGGGATAAGTACTTATCATTGGTAGAATTCTCCTACAACAACACTTATCAAGCAAGTATAGGCATGGATCCATTTGAGGCGTTGTATGGACGAAAGTGTCATTCTCCAGTATGCTGGGACGAGGTGGGAGAAGCAACGTTGTTGGGACCAGAATTAGTACGCATGACTACAGAAAAGATCCAAACAATTCGACAACGTATACAAACGGCACAGGATCGACAAAAGAGTTATGCGGATCTTCATCGGAAGGACGTGGAATTTAATATTGGAGATCATGTATTGTTACGTGTTGCACCATGGAAGGGAGTTACAAGATTTGGGAAGAGAGGAAAGCTCAATCCACGATTTGTTGGTCCATTTGAAATTCTTGACCGAATAGGAAATGTGGCCTATAGACTCGCATTACCTCCAAGTATGTCTCATGTTCATAATGTTTTTCACATATCTATGCTTCGCAAATATGTTAAAGACCCGAACCACATTATTGAGTTAGAACTAGACGAGATAGCCGAAGATTTAACGTACGAGGAGGTACCTGTTAAGATATTGGATAGGAAAGAGCATGTCCTACGCACGAAGGTTATACCACAAGTTAAGGTTTTGTGGAGAAACCATGCTATTAAAGAAATGACCTGGGAGTTAGAATCAGAAATGAAAGCGAGGTATTCTCAACTTTTCGAAACACCAGGTACATACGTCAATTTCGAGGACGAAATTTCATAAGGAGGGGAGGTTGTAAGACCCCAACTTATTAATGAATAAAATCTAATTTCCTCTATTTATTACTGTGAGTAATAAGGTATTAATTTGATATAATACTTTGGTTATGGGTGAAATATGAAAATTTTGCAAAATAAGCAAGTGGTTATAAAATAATCATTGTTGTCGAGGAATATTCATTTGGTCGTGGAATATTCTTGTTGTCGGGGAATATTCATACGACGGCGCAGTCATTAGTGGGCCCCATAACAGAATAACTGTCGGATGAAGAAAATGATAAGTTTAAGTTTTTATTAATAACGACGTAGTTGTTACCGTTAACACTGTTGGAATACCTGGTGGTTAAAATACAATAATACGCGTGGATGCACAATATTTTTGAGTTATTGATTCTTACGTGAAGAAGCACTACTCGAATAATTATTACGATGAATTACTTGTTCAATATTTTATTTTATTGATTCAATAATTCTTTGCGTTGATATTTTATATTATTGTTGTTTCAATAATTATCACCGCAATATTTCTATTATCGGATCAATAATTCATATTATTTGAATAATATTATTAGATAGAATTATTGGAAATGTCTAGAAAGTTCTGTCAAGGAGAGGTTTGGTCACCTAATTGCGTGTCAGTAAGGAGAAATTCTTATTGGAAAGCCCACTCTTTCCTGGGAACGGCCTGGTTGTCATAATTATGATTATGTAATATTATTTGTGAATAATTAATTATTGATTTATATGATAAGGAAATATTTATTTTATGTGGATATAAATGATGGATATATTTATTTTTATGTGGATAAAAATGAAGGAATTAATGCTGAGGTGTTTTATCAGTATTTTGTCGGTGTAGATGTATTAAAAATCATCCGTTTGTGGATTTCAAATATTTTATATTTGGAATTTGGAAAAACTCAAAGCTACAAAGTTGTAGAGAATTCGATTTCAGGCAGAATGGACATAAAATTCGTATTTTTCTGATAAACGGGCTATTTTCTATGAATTGTTAAATTTCAGAAAATAAAATAATTTTTATTAAATTATGGGTGGGACCCACTCTTGTTTGACAACACATGGGCTGCTGATTTTTGTCTAAGAAGGCATGCTTGACTCAAAATGGTGGGTGGCGTAGATGATTGAAAAGAAAAATAATATATTTTATTATTTTAGTCTCCTATGGCGTTCTTGCATTTTCCTATAAATTGACGCTTAGGTTAGAATTGAAAATCACACCAGAAACAAGTTTACTTTCTCTCTATATTGTCGAGCGTATTTTAGTGAGTATTTATATATTTTGAGAGTTGCTGTTCGGTACAAGTTTCCTTCGGCTTTCTATCCGATATTCCGATTAAAAGTAGCGTTATGTTGAGGTAAGGGGTGTTATATTCTTCTTAAAATGATATTTTCTTCAATATCATTATACCGAAATGTTGGTATGAACTTTTTATCAAATTTGGAACTTTTTGTGCCGGGGTTACTATTCACATATACGGTACTATTCACGTATACGACACTATTCATGAATACGGCACTATGCACCGAAAAATAAAATTTTCTTCTTTTTGTCCAAGATGTCTATTATGGTTACTATCTTTGATTGTATCCAAGACTTATTTGAGTGTGGATATTATCTAGAAGACAATATTTGTATTTAAACTCACAGTATGTGTTATCGTATTTTGCACGACAATTGTATTATTGAAGTTGTAGTTTGCTTTATGTACCATGTATTTGGCGACTTAGAATAGGTTTTGTATACCTATTTTGGGGACGTCACAGTTGGTATCAGAGCTTAGGGATATGATCTCTGGCAGAGATCGGGGAATAGAACTAGGAGGGGAGAGATGAGTAAATCCTTCGCTAATGTGTCCTATCTAAACTCATTTGTTGGTCGGTCATAATATAGGGATATTATGTGATATGTTAATTTGTTTAATTAACCCTTGTTTTATGGCAGTATTTAAGAATGGCTGCTAAGAACGTTAACAATGGAGTGTATGAGACTGTGGAACAACCTTTAGTCACAAACTAGGAGAACGTGCAATAGGAAGACAATATTCCTCCACATAAACAACACTACCGAGTAAGCGATGAATGATGGAATGTTTAGGAGCTTTTTGCGATTCATGCAAAACGGAACGAGGAAACTTCGTGCGTGAGAATCTGGTGGAAATCTCGAGCAATGCGCCATTATCACAACCAAGCAGCTTCAAAGAGTTGGGACCACCGAATTTAAGGGAAAGCGAGATCCGATCATGGCGAAAGCGTGGGTCAAGCAAATTACTAAGATATTCGATGTCTTGGGATGCGGAGTAATAGAAGGTTCCATTCGCCACCTTTATGTTTCAGTGAGGCGGACTCTTTGGTGGGAGTCAGTGAAGCTTACCCAAACCAAACACTTTTCAAGTGTGTCTTGGGAAAAGTTTGAAACTATTCAATGACAAGTATTTTCCTGAAAGTATTCGTCATATGAAGGAGGTAGAGTTTATTAGACTGGAACAAAACAACATGACGGTGTCCTAGTACGAGGCGAAGTTCGCTGAGTTATCCAGGTTTGCACCTCATTTGGTAGAGAATGAGTAACGAATGAAAAGGATGTTTCTGAGAGTTCTAAAACCCGAGATTCGTCAATACCTTATCTCTCATAAATTTTCTCTGTATTCAGATGTTGTCAACAGGGCTCAATTATTAGAGCGAGATAGTTAGTATGTTCAACCAAGGGACCACAACCAGGGTCATACCGGTGACGACAGTCATCAGAGCGATGATAACCAACGAGGAGGGAAAAATACGAACAAAGGCGGTAACCACTCGGGTGGTCATCGTGGCCATGATAATAAGAGAGGTGAGTCTAGTGGAAATTTCAGAAAGAGGAGATTCAACAATAATGGGAAGACATCAACAGCAGCACCAGCACCAACAACAAATTCTAGGGGAGGAGAACGACCGCCGCTTAGATGTTACAAATGCGGGAAAGAGGGACATATCATTAAAACTGTCCCACAACAATCCAAGGTATATTACTGTTGTGGAAAGGAAGGCCGCATAGCTCGGGATTGTTCTGTAGCAAAACCAAGTTCAACGGGGATGGTGACTCCAAGGGCTGTCCCGGCTAAGTCAAAATTAGCGGTTCCTGGAAGAGCGTTTGTCGTGACTGGCCAAAATGTGAGGAACACGAACGAGGTGATCACGGGTAAGCTAATCTTAAAATATTGCGAAGTTTATACCTTACTAGATACCGGTTCTACCCATTCTTTTATCTCTCCTGCTTGTGCTCAACGTTTAAACTTGACTCCGAAGAAATTGGACTTTGACTTATCTGTTGAAACTCCGTTGAGTGAAACCTTTGTTACATCTACAGTTTATAAATCTTGTATGATCCAAGTTGGCACTATCACATTACCTGTTGATCTTATCTCTTTAAAGATACTTGCTTTTGATGTGATTTTAGAAATTGATTGGTTAACCACTCATCATGCTAAAATTGATTGTTTTAAATAAGGTTGTTAGTTTTCATATTCCTAACCAACTTTGTCAATACAATTCAAACTACTAAACCACTAAAATCGATCATTTGTCATATCAAGCCACAAAGCTATTCGTTTATTGAAAAACGGATGTCAAGCTTTCTTAGCCCATGTTATGGATTTGAATAAAGACAAGTCAGATTTGAATAATATTTCTGTTGTTAGAGAATTTCCTGATGTATTTTTTGAAGAACTTCCCGGTATACTCCCAGAACGTGATGTTGAATTCTTTATTGCTCTTTAACCGGGTACAAAGCCCATTTCTAAAACCCCATTTCTAATTGCATTTTTATCAATTGGCCTAACCCTTAGGGTTTAGGGTTTGGAATCCTTAAGGTTTAGGGTTTGGAATCCTTAGGGTTTAAGGGTTAACCCTTTAGCTTTTTAAAAAATTAAATTTTAGAATTTCCAAAAAATGGGTTTCCAAAATAAAAATAATATTTCTAAATTAGAATTAGAATTTTCTAATTATATTAAAATTTCTTAATCATAATTTAAATCTTAAAAATCAATATTAATATTTCCTAATTAACATTAAAACTATTTAATTAACAATTAGGTTTTCCATATTTATAATTTAGGGTTTTAAATCCATAAATTAGGGTTTAAAACTTTGAAATTAGGGTTTAAAACTTTGAAATTAGGGTTTGCTAAATAATTAAGCTTTACCCTTACTAATATTATAATTAATAGCACTAGAGCATTATAACTATCCTTTAAGTTCCCAGATTAGGGTTTCAACTTCCGAATTAGTGTTCGGATTCTTGGAACTGAAATTAGGGTTTCTAGAACCGGTTTTAGATTTTCTTATAATTCGTAAGATTTTTTTAACCGAACGTTGACGTTCGTAATATATAACTAGGATTTGTTACAGATATCTTTTATTTGGTCAACCCTTGACCCTTGACCACATAAATTATTCACATAATTTTGAAATCCTCAAAATTCCTTTTTAAAAATATTAAACACATACACTTATTTTATGTCTAGGTTCTAATTTTGAACCTTAAATCAATTAATTAAAATTTTAAAAATTTTCTAAATTCTCGGAATTCTTTCGCTAGTATGACCTAACTAAGTTTATTTGTTATTTATTTGGTCGGTCAAAGTATAGGGATAATATGTGCCATGTCAATTAACCCTTGTTTTGTGGCAGTATTTGAGAATGGAAGCTGAAAATATTAACAATGGAGTGAATGAGACCGTGGAGACACCTTTAATCACCACCCAGGGGAACGTGCAACAAGAAGGCAATATTCCTCCTTTAAACAACACTACTGAACAAATGATGAATGATGGGATGTTTAGAAACTTTTTGCAGTTTATGCAAAACCAGACGAGGGAGACTCGTATACAAAATACGGGTGGAAATTATAGCAATGCGCGGCTTGTCACAGCCAAGCAGTTCAAAGAGTTGGGACCACCAAAATTTGCGGGAAAGCCGGATCCGATTAAGGCTGAAACGTGGGTCAAAAAAATTACCAAGATATTCGATGTCTTGGGATGAACGGAGGAATAGAAGGTTCCATTCGCCACCTTTATGTTCCGCGGTGAGGCAAATTACTGGTGGGAATCTGTGAAGCGTACCCAGCCTGCCGCACTAAACATGTCTTGGGAAACGTTTCAGAAACTGTTTAATGACAAGTACTTTCCTGAAAGTATTCGTCATATGAAGGAGGTAGAGTTTATCAGACTGGAACAAAACAACATGACGATGTCCTAGTACGAGGCGAAGTTTGTAGAGTTATATAGGTTTATACCTCATTTGGTCGAGAATGAGGAACAAATGACGATGATGTTTCTGAGAGGTCTAAAACCCGAGATTCGGTAATATCTTATCTCTCATAAATTTTCTTTATATTTAGATGTTGTAAACAAGGCTCAATTATTAGAGCGAGATAATGAGTATGTTCAACTAAGGGACCACAACCGTGGTCATCATACCTACAAGCGCGATCGTCGGAATAATGAAAACCAAAGAGGAAGAAAACATTTGGACAAAAGCGGTAACCACTCTGGTGGTAATCGTGGCCGTGAAAATAGAAGAAGCGAGTCGGGAGGTGATTTCAAAAAGAGAAGGTACAACAATGACAACGTAAAGACGTCAGCACAAACATCAGTTGTTTCTAGGGGAGGAGAACGAGCACCGGTCATTTGTTATAAATGCGGGAAAGAGGGACATATCAGCCCAAACTGCCCACAACAATCTAATGTGTGTTATAACTGTGGAAAGGAAGGTCATATAGCTAGAGATTGTCTAGTTGTGAAACCAAGTTCAACGGGGATGGTGACTCCGAAGGCTATCCCAGACAAGTCATAGTCGGTGGTTCTTGGAAGGGCATTTGTCGTGACTGCCCAAAATACGAGGAACCCAAACGATGTGATCACGGGTAAGCTAATCATAAACTCTTTCGAAGTTTATACCTTATTAGATATCGGTTCTACCCATTCTTTTATCTCTCCTGCTTGTGCTCAACGTTTAAACTTGACTCTGGAGAAATTAGATCTTGACTTATCTGTTGAGACTCCATTAGGAGAAACTTTCATTACATCTACTGTTTATAAATCTTGCTTGATTCAAGTTGGTACCATCACATTACATGCCGATCTTATTTCGTTGAAAATTCTTGCATTTGATGTGGTTTTAGGGATTGGTTGGTTAACCACGCATCATGCTAAAATTGATTATTTTCATAAGGTTGTTAGTTTTCATATTCCTAACCAACCTATTATGCGAATTCAAACAACCAAACCATTAAAGTCAATCACTGTCATATCAAGCCACAAAGTTATTCATTTATTGAAAAATGGATGTCAAGCTTTCTTAGCCCATGTCATGGACTTGAACAAAAACACGTCAGATTTGAATAATATTTCTGTTGTTAGTGAATTTCCTGACGTATTTCCTGAAGAACTTCACGGTCTACCCCCAGAACGTGAAGTTGAATTCTTTATTGACCTTGAACCTAGTACAAAGCCCATTTCAAAAACCCCACATCGAATGACTCCTATTGAACTTCAGGAGTTAAAGGTCCAACTACATGAGTTGTTGGACATCGGTTTTATTCGTCCTAGTACATCTCCTTGGGGTGCTCCTTTGTTATTCGCAAAGAAGAAAGATGATAGTATGCGACTTTGTATCAACTACCGGGAATTGAACCATGTCACTATCAAGAATAGGTATCTGTTACCTCATATTGATGACCTGTTTGACCAGTTGCAAGGAGTATAATTCTTTTCAAAGATCGATCTTCGTTCTAGATATCATCAGCTAAAGATTAAAACTGAGGATATTCCGAAGACTGCCTTCAGATCTCGGTACGGGCATTATGAATTATTAGTCATATCTTTTGGATTGACTAATGCTCCTGCTGCTTTCATGGATATAATGAACCGTGTGTTTAAAGAATATTTGGATCAGTTCGTTGTTGTCTTTATTGATGACATGCTCATTTATTCCAAAAGCCGTGAAGATCATGAACGCCATTTGAAGCTGGTACTGCAAAGGCTTTGCGATAACAAGCTATATGCCAAGCTGAAGAAATACGAGTTCTGGCTTGAGGAAGTAGCATTCCTTGGGCACGTGGTGTCAAAACATGGAGTATCTGTCGACCCGATGAAGATTGAAGCCATACAAAGTTCGGAGCAACCGAAGTCGGTGACCGAAGTACGTAGCTTTCTGGGCTTAGTTGGTTACTATCAAAGATTCATGGAATGATTTTATCGAATCACTACTCTATTAACTCAGCTGACTCGTAAAGATACAAAATTTAGTTTGAGCGAGGATTGTGAGAAGAGTTTTCAAGAACTCAAGAGGAGACTCATTTTGGCACCTGTTCTGACAATACCATCTGGTTCGGATGGATTTGTTATCTACAGCGATACTTTAGGCAAAGGGTTAGGATGTGTTCTAATGCAACATGGGAAAGTCATAGCCTATGCCTCGCGATAACTCAAAGAATATGAGAGGAATTATCCTACTTATGATTTGGAGTTGGCAGCAGTCGTTTTCGCTTTAAAGATCTGGAGACACTACTTGTATGGGGAGAACGTGGAGATCTATACAGATCATAAAAGCATCAAATATTTCTTCACCCAAAAGGAACTTAATATGCGGCAACGACGTTGGCTCGAGTTGCTGAAAGATTACGACCATACCATCCAATATCATCCTGGAAAAACAAACGTGGTAGCTGATGCATTGAGTAGAAGATCATATGCGGGTACGAGTGCAATGTTGTTAACACAAAGGTCCATTTTGTATGACTTGCAAAGGATGGAGATAGGGTAAAGGCTCCAAGTACCCACGTGATGATATCAAACATACGAGTAGAACCAACTTTAATCGATAAAGTTAAAGTTGCTCAAGCTACAGAGATGGAGCTGATGCGTATGAAGAAGAAAGTGCAAGAAGGTGCTATTCCAGAAGCAAGAATTAATGAAGAAGGAATAATTCGAGTCAAATCCAGACTTTTTGTTCCTAACGATTCTAATTTGAAGCATAGAATCATGATGGAGGCACACAACACACCATTTGCAGTCTATCTCGGGAGTACCAAAATGTATCATGATCTTCGACATACATTTTGGTGGAGCAATATGACACCCCCAAAATAGGTATACATCACCTATTCTGAGTCGCCAAATACATGGTACAAAATATAAATACAATCTTAAATATATAACATGAGCTGTGAGTTTTAATACAAATATTATCATCTAGACAATATACAAACTCAATGGAGTCCTCATTACATTTATTTTCATACTATTTAACAGAATAGTGAGGACTACTAATACTATCATCTGGACCGTCACTCCATTCCTTGACTAGTCCCTACTTACGTTCTCATTTCACAAGAGAACAAAGGAAAGGAAGGTGAGCTCAACTAGCCCAGTAAGAAATATTATGACTAAGATAATGCAGAATAAATTATCATTAGTCTTCAACAATGTTAAACTGATAAAATAAAATAGACATCAAGTTTAACTGCAGCGGATCAAGCAATCCATTAAAAGAGTCAAGTAGAGAATAAAATCTACTATCTTTTATGATTTAAAAGGTATTTCATCACTATAATTGTGACGCCCCCAAAATTAGGTATACGCCACCCATCTTGGGTCGCCACTTATATGGTACATAAATTCAAATTCAACTTAATAATACAACTGTCGTGTACAATACGACAAAATATAAACTGTGAGTTTGAATACAAATATTGTCTCCTAGAGATTATACAAACTCAAAAGGAGTCCTTATTACAATTATTATTACACTATTTCACAGAATAGTGAGGACTACTAATGTTATCATCTGGTCCGTCACTCCGTTCCCCGACTAGTCCCTGCTACGTTCTCATTTCCTAAAGAGAACAATAAAAGTAAAAAGGGTGAGCTCAACTAGCCCAGTAGGAAATATTATAACTAAGATAATGCAGAATATATTATCGTTAGCCTTCAACAGTGTTAAACTGATACAATATAACAACCATCAAGTTTAACTACAGCGGAACAAGCAATCCATTAAAAGAGTCAAGTAGAGAATAAAATCTACTATCTTTTATTATTTAGAAGGTTTTTCATCACTTTTATCATTGGGACTCGACAATAAATAATCCACATCATCGAATCATCCCTGCACTACGGCTAAGGATATTCTTTAGTATCACGACCACAATTATCCATGCACTACGGGCCAAGAATATTTGTGTATTCAATAATGGTCATAATCATGCCAACAACTGTCCATCAATGCTCTACTGGCCAATGAGGACTTTTTCCACATCATTTGTAACATTACGGTCATGATTACACCGAATAATCCCTGGTCATAATTATACCAAGTCCATCTATGCACTATAGGCCACAAATGACTTTCAACAAAATATAAACATGAGGTTGATGACAATGATATAAGAATTCAATAAAACAAGTTCAAGAGTTAATTTATCCAGGAACTAATAACGTCCAAATTGTCAACATGATACTGTTTTGTAGAGTAAAATTCAAGAATGCTCATAAGAATATTTCCATGAAAAGATACTGGATGAAGCACAAATATCAAGGATATTCAACTAATTTCATGGAGTATAGAAGTCAAAACTTTAACCAACTAAGTATAACAAGGAATGGAATAACAAAATAAATCACCATGCATCACGATAGATCCTTGCAGCAAAAGTTATTCCAATGAATAATAAATAATGTAATCAGTCCCATGTAAAATGCATGCACGAGCGAGGATATTCCAATGAATAATAAAAAGACGGAATCAGTCCGGCGTAAAATGCATGAACATGATATTCAAATGTAATAATGAAGAAGGAATCGGGTCCGGCGTAAAACGCATGCATGTGATATTCAACGTAATAATAAAGACGGAACCAGTCCAAAGATAGAAACGCATACGCATGTGGATATTCCAATAGAATGATAAAGACGAAACTAGGTCCGACGTAGAACGCACAGACAGGATGTTCCAACAGAATGATAAAGAATGGAACAACAAAAGAATTTCACCAAGTATAGGGTAGCTTGGCATGATCTGAGTTATTCCAATAGAATAATAAAGAATGGAATAACAGAAGTTCTCTTCATGAAGACGAAAGAACAAAATAATACTCCCTACCTTGGAAAAAACTGGATACTGGAATAGTGAGGTAGCAGATTTCTCTTCTTCTTTCTCTCTATAATTTCTCTATATAATAATCGCTCTAAAGCTTTTGTGAATTGGTGAGAAATGAAGGAAGAATGAGCTTCTATTTATAGGAAAATATAGTTTCGATAATTGCACGTTTTGGGGTTCAAAAATTACAGTACAATACCTCCGACTTTTCTTTCATTTTTAATTTAGTCCTACAAGTATTATCAATTTTGCACCAACTCCCCTAATAGTAAATAATGTGAATCAATAGTTCAATCATGTGAATCAATAGTATAATCATGTGAAAAATACGAATTTTAATATAGTACCTCCATCTATATCTCCATTTTTAACTTAGTCATGCAAGTATTATCAATCTTGCACCAACTCCCCTAATAGTAAATAATGTGATTCAATAGTACACATATGTGAACAAATAGTTATATAAGCATGTGAATTAGTAGCAATTAATTGCTCATTTATCCGATAAATTACCCGATTTATCAATATAACCCCTAGACATCAATTATTATCTAATAAAATGTCGATTTTCACTAAAACAAACAATTCCAACATAATGAAACTATTTTTATCAAAATATAAATTTTGAAATTTCGAAGTTTGATTTTTCCCAAAAAAGTCAACTGTTGACTTTTTCACCAAATAGTGAATCCTTTAAAATTTTGTGTTTATTGACTATTTTTACTAATTTAAAATAGTTAGGAATCAAATTTCAAGCGCGTCTCCAAATTCAACTCCGAACAACATTCATCATTAATATTATAACTCACAATATTTATCAACCGTGTCGCTCTCGTGAAATAGGGGCTTTCGATAAGGATTTCTCCCTATCAAGCGCAATTAGGTGACCAAACCTCTCTCGACGTAACTTCTAGACATTGTAAATATTGTAATTTATAATATGAATAACTTTGTCGTCTCAAGTATTGATTTAATAAAAACATTTTATGCAAATGATCTTTGTGTGACAATAATTGAATCAATAATATGATAGATATGATGCAAAGAATTCTTCAGTAGTAATAATTGAGTATAACCGAGTGACTTCTCACGTAAGCATCAATAATCAATACCGTGTGCTACTATGCAACCACGCGTATTACTGTACTTTTAACACCGGGTGTTTCAATAGTTAACGGTAAAACTTCCACCGTTATTTTCATAAAGTATTTTTGTCGTTTTCTCAATCCGACAATAACTTCGTTGTGGGGGTCCACCAATGATTGTGCCGTTGTACGAATATTTCCTGTTAAAACAAATATTCCCTGACCAATCGAATATTATATAACAACTTGCGTACTTTAACAAATTTGTAAATATTACCCACAACTATAACATTATATCAAATCCACACCATAATATTCAAAAATATATTTCAAGAAAATTTAATCTTTATTCAAAAAGTTGGGGTCTTACAATAATCGCTGGGACTCAACTTAATAAATAATCCACATCATCCCTGCACTACGGCCATGGATATTCATTAGTATCACGACCACAAATTATCCATGCACTACGGGCCAAGGATATTCTTGTATTCATCGATGGTCATGATCATGCCAACAACTGTGCATCAATGCACTACGGGCCAATGAAGACTTTTACCACATCATTTGTAACATTACGGTCATGATTATACCGAATAATCCCTGGTCATAATCATACCAAGTCCATCTATGCACTATAGGCCACAGATGACTTTCAACAAAATATAAACATGAGGATGATGACAAAGATATAAGAATTCAATAAAACAAGTTCAAGAATTAATTTATCCATGAACCAATAACGTCCAAATTGTCAACATGATACTGCTTTGTAGAGTAAAATTCAAGAATGCTCGTAAGAATATTTCCATGAAAGATCTTTGGATGAAGCGTAAATATCAAGGATATTCCACTAATTTCATGGAGTATAGAAGTCAAAACTTTAACCAATTGAGTATAATAAGGAATAGAATAACAAAAGAAATCACCAGGCATGCGATAGACCGCACAGGTAGGTTATTCCAATAGAATAATAATTAACGAATTCAGTCCCAAGCGTAAACGCATGCATGTGGATATTCAAATGAATAATAAAGACGGAATAAGGTCCGGCGTAAAATGGACAGACATGATATTCCAACAGAATAATAAAGATGGAGTCATGTCCGGCGTAAAACGCACAGATAGGATATTCCAACAAAATAATAAATAATGGAATAACAGAAGTTCTCTTCATGAATACAAAAGAAATAATACCCCTTACCGTAAAAGAAACTGGATATAAGAGTAGGGAAGTAGCAGAATACTTTTCTATAGTTTCTCTATAATTTCTCTCTCTGGAGTTTCAATTGAATTAAAAGAAATAATGAAGGAATGAGCTTCAATTTATAGGAGAATGGAAAAGTACTGTGTAATGCAACAGTTATGCAATCGGATGAAATTTTTTTGTAACCCACACACACAATTTGTCAATCAACCAACCAATAAGAATAAAGCAACATTATAATACACACATATATATATATATATATATATATATATATATATATATAACCCACACACACAATTTGTCAATCAACCAACCAATAAGAATAAAGCAAAATTATAATACATATATATAACTCACACATGTTATAAACATATATATAATAATCATCTACTCATCAACTATGTAATTCATCCACCCATAACACAATTTTCCTCCCGACAATGCAAAATCCCCACCCCCCACAAGACATCAACCTCACTAGTGGCCACACCTTTTATTATATAAAATAATTTTCTACTGATTATTTTTAAAAATGGGTAAATGGGGGTCCATATAATAATCAAAAATTTACACAAAAACTTCATAAAAAATCACATTAATAATTTTAACAACATATATCATCATTATTATAATTCACAATATTAATCGACCAGGTCGTTCCCAAGAAAGAGGGAGCTTTCCAATAACGATTTCTCCCTATTGGCGCATAATTAGGTGACCAAACCTCTCCTTGACAGAACTTCTAGACATCGTTAATATTGCAAATAATAATATTTATAATTTTGTCGTCTCAATTATTGATTTAATAATATATAAAATACTGACAATAATTGAATGAAATAACGTGAGATATTATGCAGCAATTACTGTAGCAATAATTGAACAAAACTGAGTGACTTCTCACGTAAGCATCAATAATCAATACCGTAAAACTCTTTAAAGTAACTACGCGACATCGCTTTTTTTAACACCGGTGTTTCAACAATTAACGGTTAAACTTTCGCCATTATTTTCATAAAGTATTTTTGTCGTTTTCTTAATCCGATAATAATTCCGTTGTGGGGTCCACCAATGATTATGCCATTGTACGAATATTTCTTGTTAAAACGAATATTCCCCGACCAATCGAATATTATAAAACAACTTGCGTACTTTGAAAAATTTATAAATATTACCCACAACTATAACATTATATCAAATTCATTCCATAATATTCAAAAATGATATTTATAGAAAATTCATCTTTATTTATAAAAGTTGGGGTCTTACAACCTCCCTTCTTATGAAATTTAAGCCCTCGAAATTAGGGTAGTGCGATACACAGTATGTCAAAGAGGTAAGGATACCTTGATTTCATTTCAGATTCTAACTCCCAGGTCATTTCTTCAACATCGTGGTTTCTCCACAAAACTTTGACTTGCGGTATAACCTTGGAGCGTAGAATATGTTCCTTCTTATCCAAGATTTGAACATGAACCTCTTCATATGTTAAATCTTCCGCTATTTCATCCGGTTCTAACTCAATAATGTGGTGCGGGTCTTTCACATATTTACGTAACATAGATATGTGAAAAACGTTATGAACACAAGACATACTTGGCGGTAAAGCAAGTCTATAGGCCACAGTTCCTACTCGATCGAGGATTAAAAATGGGCCGATGAATCGAAGATTGAGCTTTTCTCTCTTTTCAAATCTCGTAACTCCTTTCCATGGAGCAACACGTAACAACACATGATCTCCTATATCGAATTCCACGTCCTTTCGATGAAGATCAGCATAACTCTTTTGTCGATCTTATGTGGTTTTTATACATTGTCTGATCGTTTGAATATTTTTCGTAGTCATTCGTACCAACTCCGGTCCCAACAACGTTGCTTCACCCACCTCATCCCAGTATACTGGAGAACGACACTTTCTTCCATACAATGCCTAAAATGGAGCCATGCCAATACTTTCTTGATAACTGTCTTGATAACTGTTGTAGGAAAATTCCACCAATGGTAAGAACTTATCCCAACTTCCCTTTAAGTCAAGGACACAGAGTCTTAATAAATCTTCAAGAGTTTGAATAGTCCTCTCCAACTGCCCGTCTATCTGAGGATGATATGCCGAGCTAAATCGTAAATCTGTGCCCATAGCTTTCTGCAAACTAACCCAAAATCATGAAGTGAATCTTGGGTCTTGATTAGAAACTATGGATACTGGCATACCATGCAGTCTTATAATCTCGTTTATGTACATACGAGCAAGACGTTCAAGTGTATAAGTTTCTCGTATCGGTAAGAAATGAGCAGACTTGGTGAATCTATCAACAATGACCCAAATCGCATCTATGCCTTGAGAAACCTTAGGAAGACCGGTAACGAAATCCATGGTAATGTGCTCCCACTTCCATTTTGGAATTTCAAGTGGTTGCAATGGACAACAACCAACCGGGGAAAGCAAATGTAGTTGCCGACGCCTTAAGTAGAAAGGGTCGTGAGAAATTGATGATGTTGACTTCTCAGGAGGAGCTAATTTTAGAAATGGAGAAACTGGAGTTGGAAGTGAAGTATCCTATGGAGATTCATGGGAAACTATTTCAGATGCAATCTGGTACAACTCTACTAGATAAAGTAAAGGAGGCTCAGCTTCAGGACGAATAATGTAAAAAGGTGACAAAGAAGATATCTGAAGGAACCGAACCAAGATTTAAGATGGATAAAGAAGGAATACTGAGATTTGAAATTACAAGAAATTAAAGAAGAAATTCTGAGCGAGGCTTATAGTTCAAGATATTTGATTCACTCTGGTAGTACAAAGATGTATCAAGATCTTCGACAAACATTTCTAGTGGCCGAATTTGAAACGCGATGTTGTAGAATATGTTGCCAAGTGTCCGACCTGTCAGAGAGTAAAAGCAGAACATCAGAGACCAAGTGGATTGCTTCAACCGTTAGAAATCCCAAAATGGAAATGGGAACATATTACAATGGATTTCGTGGTTGGCCTTCCGACGACACAGAAAGGCTACGACGCAGTATGGGTTATAGTTGACCGACTGACGAAATCCGCACACTTCCTTCCTATCAAAATCAGATTCAACTTGGATCAGTTAGCAAGGCTATACGTAAAAGGGATTGTTTCGAGACACGGAGTTCTGGTGTCAATTGTTTCTGACAGAGATCCGTGCTTCACATCGAATTTCTAGAAGCGTCTTCAGGAATGCACGGGTATGCAATTGCGAATGAGTACAGCTTACCACCCTCAAATAGACGGACAAAGCGAGAGAACGATTCAAACATTAGAGGATATGCTAAGAGTTTGTGTGATGGACTTTAAAGGAAATTGGGATGATCACCTACCGTTAGTAGAGTTTGGGTACAACAACAGTTACCACGCTAGTATTGGCATCCCACCTTACGAAGCGTTAAACGACAGAAAGTGCAGAACTCCTCTTTACTGGGATGAAGTTGGTGAAAGACAATTGTTAGGGCCAGAATTGGTACAACAGACGACAGAAATAGTCAAAGTGATCCGAAACACGGTGGTAGCGCTCAAGATCGACAGAAGAAATACGCTGATCCACATCGTAAAAATATCGAATTTGAATCAGGTACTTATGTTTTCTTGAAGGTCTCTCCCTGGAAAGGGAAGATGAGGTTCAGAAAGAAAGGAAAATTGAGCCCAAGATTCATTGGACCCTTTGAAGTACTGAGAAGAATCGGAGAAGTTGCGTACGAGGTAGCCTTACCTCCAACACTCGAGAATGTCCAAAACATCTTCCATGTTTCTGTGTTACGACCCTACAAAGCTGAATACAAGCATGTATTTGAATACGAACCCCTACATTTTGAGAAAGACTTATCTTACGAAGAAATTCTTATCCAAATTGTCGACCGAAAAGAATAAGTTCTCAGAAATAAAGTCATACCTTCTGTTAAAATAATTTAGAGGAACCACAACGCTGAAGAAGCTACGTGGGAACTCGAAGAGAATATGATGAAGAATTACCCTCATTTATTTACTTAATTATGTGTAAGCGATTCTGGGGACATAATCTTTGTAAGGGGGAGAATGTAACGAGACGAATTTATTGAGTCGTGATTCTGGAGACAGAATCCTTTTAAGGGGGGAAAGATGTGACAAACGAGAATTTTTTAATTAAATTTAATATTTATTGAATTAAATTAATATTTTTCGATGATTTAATTATTAGATTAAATAATTAATTAATGCAATCGTAGTAGATTAATTTAATTATATGTGTTACATTTATTAAATTAATGTAGAGAATAATTATTATTCAAATATGTAATTATGTGAGCTTATTGAACTAAATGAAATATTTAATTAAGCATGATGTTATTTAATTAATTTAATTATTATTTAGAGAGTTAATAATTTGACATTATTTATTAATGAGAAAATTAAATATATGACTATGTGAATTTATGAGAAGTTATTATATTTTATTTATATTAAATTAGATATATGAATTATTGTGCAAGTGGGTGTGACATGATTTAAACTATATGATAAAGTTTTATTAAATTAAATGATTTGAAAACCTTTTCTTTCTAGCCAAAAAAGGCCTTATAGGGAGTTGAGATCAGTTACCCATGATTGGATAACTGATCTCAATGCGCCAGTTTCTTTTTTATTACGACGTCTTCTTCTCATTCCTTATTATATCTAAGTCTGCAAAACAGAGAGGAAGAGAATTAGAGAGTTTGAGAAGTCAGAGATAAAATTGTGAGATTTATAGATATTGGGAGTGTGTAATCAACAAGTTGTTTTGAAAGAGTCATCTGTGATCATCTCTTCTTTAATTCTATACTTTGGGTAATTTCTCCAAACCAAATTCTGTTTTTACGTTGTTTGAGTTTTCAAACATGGTTTTCAAAGTTTACTGTAAAGTCTCTGTAATTGAGAAATTGTGTTCATTATATGAATATATGTAATAATACGACTATCATAACATGTTTTATATATATATTGCATAATTCCATATCATAAGTTTCGTATTATGACGAGTTGCTATTTCAAAAAAATTACAGAGTTTGGGTTTTGGCCATATGGCCCTTATACGTAACTTTAATGTGTCAAACATAAATGTTTTTGTAAAATTCCCACTCTTATTTGATTATGCATGTTGATCTGAAGAGACCAAGTTTTAAACGAATCGGATTCTTGTTATAACAAATCCGTAGTGTTAAATTATATGTTTTTGTTCAAAAATCTTCAAGAACATCAAGAACAGTACAATTTGCATAATTTAATTCTGTGATTATGTGTTTTAAATGGTTAAAATCACTTTATAAATGTTGGGTTATGTTTATGCATGAATTATAACATGTGTATATGATTAATTTCGTGTAGTTGTAATTTAATTGGAATTTTTTGGGTTGTGTTCTGCAATTTTTGTGAATTGAAAAAAGCAGGTTTACGGCTCGTAGTCTCTTGCAACTCCAGATCGAGCCTTATGTCTCGCACTTTTCTTTCAGCCGTTGTGCAAGAAGCCTTAATATGAAAAGTGGTAATATAAATACCACTCTCCAGAAATTTTAGAAACGAAAATTTTAAAGTGTTAAAGTCCATGAATGTGATATTAACTTAATGCAATGAACATAAAATTATGTTATAAGTATAATGAGATGTTAAAATAGATACTTAGCATGTAAATAACATGATTACATGTGGATTGAATTATTTACTACATAATTAAATTATTATTCATGAAGTGATATTATGTGACAGTAAATGTGATAATTGACTAAGTATAGTTAATAATCAAAGTAGACAAGAGAATGAGTTTATGATGATTAGTTAAGTTATAATTAACTGGTATTGCAAATGTGAATGGTATGTAGGACTTTATTCAAAGAACGTGCTTAGTGAAAGTGTAATCTACGCACGAGGCAAGTTTCCTAACCCTACTTGTCATTATTGTTCAAGTCTATTATATACCTCGAGTGAATTAGCATTACTATTATTCAAGTTCAAATGTTATATTAAAGATTGACTATCTTTCAAAGCATGATTCAGTTATACAATAATTGTCCTGTTGTATACTTCTTGAGATTATTATTCAAATTGAATTTCATTATTGTTGAACCTTGTTAGACTAGTTAAGTTTATTGATTCAACTAGTCCTTAGTTGATGCACGTTCTAAATTTTAGAACCCTTATTGAATTATCCAAACCAAACTTCCTTTGGTGCGGACTCGAATGTCAAACTGAGATGAACAACCTTGTAAAGGGATTTAGTTATGCGTTAGCGTTAAGATATTGTGCACAGATGTGGTACTAAGGGGCTGATCCCCCAAAAACGCAGTAGAAAGGTCCATAGTCTTATGACTGTTAAAGGTTTCAAGTATAACCCTTGATAACCTAGGACATAGTTCAAGGTCTTATGACCCTCAGAATTCTTTTGATTCTTGTTATTCATTGTTGATTCAAAAGTTGAGCTTTAATTCAGATGTTTTTGATTTACTCGCATGTTATTATACTGTTATTTCATTATTATACTTGTGGGCAATAGTGCTCACTCTTGCTTAATAATAACATTGCAATTAAGAACGAAAGAACCGATGAACCTTCCACAAGTAAAGGCAAGGGCAAAGTTAGCAAGTGATGAAGACTTGTTATTTTTATTAGATGAAGTATTTATGTTTAAGACTTGAGTTAATGATGTTATTTAAGACTTATTTGTTTATGATTCCGCACAAATGTTTAAGGTTAGTTTAACCTGGGATTGTATTATTATTATTTTGATGTTGTAACCCTTAAGGGGAAGATTTTTATTCTATCTATTGCATGGTTTTCATTTATTATGGGTAGATATGTAGATGATATTTGTACAGTGAACACCAGATTCAGTGGAATCAAAGTACTTGGATTTGGGGGTGTCACAAGTTGGTATCAAAGCTGTAGGTTAGGAACCTTAGGTGGGGGAACAACCTTAGGTAGTAGCCTTATAGAAGAAGATTGTAATGGAAAACTCTTATCGAGTTCTAAGAAATGAATTTTTGTAATTCATTGAAGATAATAAAATACTTTATGTGTTTATGTCTTAAAGTATGCGTTAGATAGTACGACTTAGTATCTAAAACTTATAATTTTGTTGTCAAGATGTCGAATGTTGGAGAAGCTAGATAAGCTGGGGAGGAAGAACCCCGTGTACCTATTGTACCTACAGAGGAGGAACCCCGAGACATCCATGTCGTTAGGGAATAGCTGGTACAGAGGGAGTCATCTCCATTGATCACCGTTGTTGGTCAGGAGCATGAACCTGAGATTGATCCTGAGGAGGATCCTGAGGAGGAATTTGATGAGGAAGAGGAAGAGGAAGAAGAGGAGTTACCACGGTACACTGTTGATGCTGAGATGTATGACACGTTATACAACCGTAACGTGGAGTTATGAGACGAGGTCCAGGATTTAACTGAGCGAGCAGTGATTCAACATATTACTCTAGGGGAGAAGGAGAGAGAGATTTCGACTCTTCACTCTTGACTGGCAAATGTAGAATGGGATTTGGTCCATGAGAAGGGTCAAACTGAAGATAAGACCGAGGAGATAGAGAAACTGAAGAAGGAACTGAAGGAAACTTTCGAAAGGCTGAACATAGCAGAGGAAGGCTGGGTAAGAGAATCGCGTCGAGCTGATCATGCAGAGGATGATAGTCGTGCAAAGAAAGCGAAGATTGGGGAAATGTACTCTACACTTAACAAGGAAATGAATGAGACTCAAGATCTAGTTTTGAGGTACCCAATCTAGTTCGAAGGACTACCATTGTACATGATGGATCGCAGGACGATGCATCGCATCTTAGAAGAGGAGCGTAGCAAGGCTAATCGATACCTACCTTGAATGAAGCGGTGATATGATTTTATGTAATTATGTGAAGAACTTAATTAGTTTTTAGATGTAAATTCTGACGTGTTTATGAACGAAAGAATATTTGAATGTTTTAAATCCTGTGGATTCTTTATTCTAGGATAGTTGATGTAAATAGCAGTTATGCTATCGTTTAATGTTAAAACTTTGATTTGAATGCAAATATATATCAATTTGTTTGAGACGATGTGTTAAATGAGTATGTTAAATTGTTGAGTAATATCTTAACTATTTAGATAAATAAATAAAGTTCTAATAAGCGTTTATTTAGCAGAAAAATGCCGCCAAGAAGAAGACAACAACGTCAATCGTCTTAGGAAGAGTCAACCAATAATAACAATAATGCCAACACTAATCCTGTGCAGCAGTTGGTGAACTTACTGACTGGAGCCATGAATAACCAACCTCAAGCTCCACCAAGCACAACGTTTAAAGATTTTAAGGCGGTGGGACTGCCAGAGTTTAAAGGTTCCAGGAACTCGATCGATGCTCAAACATGGGTTATGAAGATGTAGAAGGTTTTCGACGTTGCTAGGGTTAGAGAAGACCAGAAGATCGCTTTTGCAACGTTTATGCTGAAGTCTGAGGCTAGCTACTGGTGACAAGCAAACAAAGTGCGAGGAGGTGAAGGGGTAATTACATGGGAGAGATATAAAGAAATGTTCTTCGAAATGTATTTCCCGACCAGTTCACAGAACCAGATGGAGGTTCAATTTCTAGAGCTGAAGTAGGGGAATGTGAGTATACCTGACTATGCGGCTAAATTCGATGAGTTAGCAAGGTTTGCACAGTACAAAGTACCTAATCACACGAGAAAGGCGGAAAGATTCAACAAGGACTAAAGCCTTGGGTTTATAGTAAGGTATCAATGTTTCAGTTAAACACGTTTGCCGGAGTTTTGAAAAAGGCCATCCTCACTGAAGGTGGGAGCGATGCGGTGACCAAGTACAATCAAGATCAGAAGAAGAAGAAGAGTGAAGGTGAAATTAATAACAAGGCCAGTGGAAGTGGCACATGAGGTGGAAATTTCAATCAGAAGAAAAGGTGGAACGATAGCTCATCATCAGGAAATCAACAAGGTAATTAGAACAAAAGAATCGAAGCATGCCCGACTTGCGGGAAAGCCCATCTAGGAGTTTGTATGAAAGGAAAAAGTGTGTGCTACAATTGTGGTCAGGAAGGCCACATTGCACCGAACTGTCCAAACCCAAAGAAGGGTGCTTATTTCAAATGTGGTTCGAAAGATCATTTAGCAAGAGACTGCCCTAAGAAGGGATCAGGAGGAGCAGTACTAGGAGGTAACCGTGGAAATAATAGTGGAAATACATTAACCATCACCGGACCACCTGCAACAAACCGACTGACCGCTCGGACTTTCAATATGACGGTGCAGGATGCAATCCAGTCTCGTGATGTGGTGTCAGGTATCATTACGATCAATGAAATTAATGCTTATGTTTTATTTGATTCGGGTGCTACTTGTTCCTTTATATCCGAAGACTTTGCTAATAGTTTAGATTTGCTTATGGATGAGTTGGAATATCCTATGAATATAAAAATTACAAATAGAGAGATAATTCCTCTTAAGTACATGTTTAAGAACTGTAGGGTGGATATTAAGGGTAATATCATGAACGTAGATCTTATCCCTATTCGACTTGGGGAATTTGACGTTATTTTGGGAATGGACTGGTTATTCAATTATGGGGCTGTAATTAATTGCCAAAAGAAGCGTATTAACCTTATGACTCTGTCAAAGGTTGTGTTTTATGGTAGCAAGTCGCCTAGACAAGCGAGTTGTCTGACGATGATGCAGGTCAGGAAGTTGTTAAGACAAGGCTGTGTAGGATAATTAGCTTACATAGTCGACAGTCGAAAAGAGAATCCGAAGGTAGAAGAAATATCGATTGTGAGGGACTTCGTCGATGTATTTCCAGACAATTTACCAGGACTTCCACCAGATAGAGAGGTAGATTTCGTGATCGATTTGGCACCAGGAACTGCTCCAATATCGAAGGCACCATACCGAATGGCACCAGTAGAGATGAAGGAATTAATGGTACAACTATAAGAATTGTTAGCCAAGAAGTACATTCAACCGAACGTATCACCGTGGGGAGCGCTGGTGTTATTTGTGAAAAAGAAGGATGGATCGATGCGACTCTGTATTGATTACAGAGAATTAAACAAGGTCACGATTAAGAATAGATATCCATTACCAAGGATCGATGACCTATTTGATTAACTGAAGGGAGCAAGATACTTTTCCAAGAAAGACTTGAGAAGCGGTTATCATCAATTGAAAGTGATATCGGAGGATGTACCGAAGACAGCGTTCAGAACGCGATATGTTCACTACGAATTTTTAGTAATGTCGTTTGGTCTTACGAATTCTCCTGCAGCATTTATGGGACTAATGAATGGTGTATTCAAACCGTTTTTGGACAAGTTCGTAGTGGTATTTATAGATGACATTTTGGTATATTCCAAAACCAAAGAAGAACACGAAGAACATTTGAGGTTAACGTTGGAAGTATTGAGAAGGGAGAAGTTGTACGCTAAATTTTCGAAATGCGAACTCTGGATCGAGCGAGTACAATTTCTTGGTCACGTGATCGATAAAAACGGAATTTCGGTAGATCCATCAAAAGTCGAAGCTGTGATTAACTGGGATCAGCCGAGAACGCCGTCGGAAGTAAGAAGTTTTCTTGGATTGGCGGGATATTATAGAAGGTTCATACAAGACTTTTCCAAGATCGCAACTCCGTTAACGAATTTAACTCGAAAAGCTATGAAATTTTCTTGGACGGAGAAGTGTGAGGAGAACTTTCAAGAATTAAAGAAGAGATTGAGTACGACACCTGTGTTATCCCTTTTGGATGATACAGGAAATTTTGTTGTTTTTACCGAAACGTCGCATAAAGGACTTGGTTGTATGCTTATGAAAAATGGTAGAGTCATTGCGTATGCATCATGATAGTTGAAGGATTACGAGAAGGGTTACCCGACCCATGATTTGGAGTTAGCTGCAGTTGTTTTTGCTCTAAAAATTTGGAGGCACTATCTATACGGGGAGAAGTGTGAAATATATACAAACCACAAGAGTCTGAAATATATTTTTACACAGAAGGATTTGAATATGCGTCATAGAAGATGGTTGGAATTAATTAAGGATTACGACTGTGAGATTTTATACCATCCGGGGAAAGCAAATGTAGTCTTAACGCCTTAAGTAGAAAGGGTCGTGAGAAATTGATGATGTTATTTGCTCGGGAGGAGCTAATTTCGAAATAAGAAACTGGAGTTGGAAGTGAAGTATCCTATGGAGATTGATGGGAAACTATTTCAGATGCAATCTGGTACAACTCTACTAGATAAAGTAAAGGAGGCTCAGCTTCAGGACGAAGAATGTAAAAAGGTGACAAAGAAGATATCTGAAGGAACCGAACCAAGATTAAAGATGGATAAGGAAGGAATACTGAGATTTGAAAATAGAATCTGGGTTCCGCCAGTACAAGAAATTAAGGAAGAAATTCTGAGTGAGGCTTATAGTTCAAGATAATCGATTCACCCTGGTTGTACAAAGATGTATCAAGATCTTCGACAACATTTCTGGTGGCCAAATTTGAAACGCGATGTTGCAGAATGTGTTGCCAAGTGTCTGACCTGTTAGAGAGTAAAAGCAGAACATCAGAGACCAAGTGGATTTCTTCAACCGTTAGTAATCCCAGAATGGAAATGGGAACATATTACAATGGATTTCGTGATTGGCCTTCCGACGACTCAGAAAGGCTACGACGCAGTATGGGTTATAGTTGACCAACTGACGAAATCCGCACACTTCCTTCCTATCAAAATTAGATTCAACTTGGATCAGTTGGCAAGTCTATACGTAAAAGAGATTGTTTCGAGACACGGAGTTTCGGTGTCAATTGTTTCTGATAGAGATCCGCGCTTCACATCGAATTTCTGGAAGCGTCTTCAGGAATGCACGGGTATGCAATTGCGAATGAGTACAGCTTACCACCCTCAAATAGACGGACAGAGCGAGAGAACGATTCAAACATTAGAGGATATGTTAAGAGCCTGTGTGATGGACTTTAAAGGAAATTGGGATGATCACCTACCATTAGTAGAGTTTGGGTACAATAACAGTTACCACACTAGTATTGGCATGCCACCTTACGAAGAGTTATACGGCAGAAAGTGCAGAACTCCTCTTTACTGGGATGAAGTTGGTGAAAGACAATTGTTAGGGCCAGAATTGGTACACCAGACGGTAGAAATAATCAAAGTGATCCGAGCACGACTGGTAGCGGCTCAAGATCGACAGAAGAAATACGCTGATCCACATCATAAAAATATCAAATTTGAATCAGGTACTTATGTTTTCTTGAAGGTCTCTCCCTGGAAAGGGAAGACCGGGTTCGGAAAGAAAGGAAAATTGAGCCTAAGATTCATTGGACCCTTTGAAGTACTGAGAAGAATCGGAGAAGTTACGTACGAGGTAGCCTTACCTCCAGCACTAGAGAATGTCCACAACGTCTTCCATGTTTTACGTATTTACGACCTACAAAGTGATTACAAGCATGTAATTGAATACGAATCCCTACATTTTGAGAAAGCCTTATCTTACGAAGAAATTCCTATCCAAATTGTCGAACGAAAAGAACAAGTTCTCAGAAATAAAGTTATACCTTCTGTTAAAATAATTTAGAGGAACCACAATGCTGAAGAAGCTACGTGGGAACTCGAAGAGAATATGATGAAGAATTACCCTCATTTATTTACTTAATTATGTGTAAGCGATTCTAGGGACATAATCTTTGTAAGGGGGGAGAATATAACGAGTCAAATTTATTGAGTCGTGATTCTGGAGACAGAATCCTTTTAAGGGGGGAAAGATGTGACGAACGAGAATTTTGTAATTAATTTTAATATTTATTGAATTAAATAAATATTTTTTGATGATTTAATTATTAGATTAAATAATTAATTAATGCAATTGTAGTAGATTAATTTAATTATATGTGTTACATTTATTAAATTAATGTAGAGAATAATTATTATTCAAGTATGTAATTATGTGAGCTTATTGAATTAAATGAAATATTTAATTAAGCATGATGTTATTTAATTAATTTAATTATTATTTAGAGAGTTAAT
Source organism: Panax quinquefolius (assembly GCA_020205615.1). NCBI lineage: Eukaryota > Viridiplantae > Streptophyta > Magnoliopsida > Apiales > Araliaceae > Panax > Panax quinquefolius. Next base: position 67,045,426 of record CM035169.1, read on the forward strand.
AATTTGACATTATTTATTAATGAGAAAATTAACTATATGACTATGTGAATTTATGAGAAGTTATTATATTTTATTTATATTAAATAAGATATATGAATTATTGTGCAAGTGGGTGTGACATGATTTAAACTATATCATAAAGTTTTATTAAATTAAATGATTTGAAAACCTTTTCTTTCTAGTCAAACAAGGACTTATAGGGAGTTGAGATTAGTTACCCATGATTAGATAACTGACCACAATGCGCCAGTTTATTTTTTATTACGACGTCTTCTTCTCATTCCTTATTATATCTAAGTCTGCAAAACAGAGAGGAAGAGAATTAGAGAGTTTGAGAAGTCAGAGATAAAATTGTGAGATTTATAGATATTGGGTGTGTGTAATCAACAAGTTGTTGTGAAAGAGTTATCTGTGATCATCTCTTCTTTAATTCTATACTCTGGGTAATTTTTCCAAACCAAATTCTGTTTTTACGTTGTTTGAGTTTTCAAACTTGGTTTTCAAAGTTTACTGTAAAGTCTCTGTAATTGAGAAATTGTGTTGATTATATGGATATATGTAATAATACGAGTATCATAACATGTTTTATATATATATTGCATAATTCCATATCATAAGTTTCGTATTATGACGAGTTGCTATTTCAAAAAATTTACAGAGTTTGGGTTTTGGCCATATGGCCCTTATACGTAACTTTAATGTGTCAAACATAAATGTTTTTGTAAAATTCCCACTCTTATTTGATTATGCATGTTGATACGAAGAGACCAAGCCTTAAATGAACGGATTCGGTGTTATAACGAATCCGTAGTGTTAAATTATATGTTTTTGTTCAAAAATCTTCAAGAACATCAAGAACAGTACAATTTGCATAATTTAATTCTGTGATTATGTGTTTTAAATGGTTAAAATCACTTTATAAATGTTGGGTTATGTTTATGCATGAATTATAACATGTGTATATGATTAATTTCGTGTAGTAGTAATTTAATTGGAATATTTTGGGTTGTGTTCTGCAATTTTCGCGAATTACGTAGCAGGTTTACGAATCATGCATGTACGCCTTTCCAGTCAAAACCTTATGTCCCGTGCCACAATGTCAGTCTCAAGTCATAGCATGCAAGCATCAAGCAAATACAAAACCTTAGTAAAAAAGTGAAATACATGACTACCATCTCCAAAAAATTTCAGAAACGAAAATTTTAAAGTGTTAAAGTCCATGAACGTGATATTAACTTAATGCAATGAACATAAAATTATGTTATAAGTATAATGAGATGTTAAAATAGATACTTAGCATTTAAATATCTTAATTATATGTGGATTGAATTATTGACTACATAATTAAATTATTATTCATGAAGTGATATTATGTGACAGTAAATGTGATAATTGACTAAGTATAGTTAATAATCAAAGTAGACAAGAGAATGAGTTTATGATAATTAGTTAAGTTATAATTAACTGGTATTGCGAATGTGAATGGTATGTAGGATTTTATTCAAAGAACGTGCTTAGTTAAAGTGTAATCTACGCACGAGGAAAGTTTCCTAACCCTACTTGTCATTATTGTTCAAGTCTATTATTTACCTCGAGTGAATTATCATTACTATTATTCAAGTTCAAATGTTATATTAAAGATTGACTATCTTTCAAAGCATGATTCAGTTATACAATAATTGTCCTGTTGTATACTTCTTGAGATTATTATTCAAATTGAATATCATTATTGTTGAACCTTGTTAGACTAGTGAACTTTATTGATTCAACTAGTCCTTAGTTGATGAACGTTCTAAATTTCAGAATCCTTATTGAATTATCCAAACCAAACTTCGTTTGGTGCGGACTCGAATGTAAAACTAAGATGAACAATCCTGTAAAGGGATTTACTTATGCGTTAGCATTAAGATATTAGACGCAGACGGGTACTTAGTTTGATCCCCAAAATGCAGTAGAAAGGTCCATAGTCTTATGATTGTTAAAGGTTTCAAGTATAACCCTTGATAACCTAGGACATAGTTCAAGGTCTTATGACCCTCAGAATTCTTTTGATTCTTGTTATTCATTCTTGATTCAAAAGTTGAGCTTTCATTCAGATGTTTTTGATTTACTCGCATGTTATTATACTGTTATTTCATTATAATACTTGTCGGCAATAGTGCTCACTCTTGCTTAATAATAACATTGTAGTTAAGAACGAAAGAACCGATGAACCTTCCACTAGTAAAGGCAAGGAAAAAGTTAGCAAGTGATGAAGACTTGTTATTTTTATTAGTTGAAGTATTTATGTTTAAGACTTGAGTTAATGATGACTTATTTATTTATGATTCCGCACAGATGTTTAAGGTTAGTTTAACTTGGGATTGTATTATTATTATTTGGTTGTTGTAACCCTTAAGGGGAAGATTTTTATTCTATCTATTGCATGGTTTGCATTTATTATGGGTAGATAGATAGATGATATTTGTATAGTGAACACCAGATTCCGTGGAATCAAAGTACCCGGATTTTGGGGTGTCACAATGACAATGATTGATTTTAATGGTTTGGTTGCTTGAATTCGCATAATAGGTTGGTTAGGAATATGAAAGCTAACAACCTTACGAAAATAATCAATTTTTGCATGATGAGTAGTTAACCAATCAATCCCTAGAATCACATCAAATGCAAGTATTTTTAATGAAATAAGATCTACAGGTAATGTGAGGGTACCAATTTGAACCAAACCAGACTTATAAACAGTGGATGTAATGAAGGTTTCTCCCAACGGAGTTTCCACAGATAAGTCAAAGTCTAATTTTTCCGGAGTCAAATTTAATCGTTGAGCGCAAGTAGGAGAAATAAAAGAATGGGTAGAACTGGTATCAAATAAAGTATAGACTTCGCTAGAGTTTATGATAAGCTTACCCGTGATGCACTCATTCGGGTTCCTTGCTTTCTGGGAGGTCACTACAAATGCTCTCCGTTGCACTACCGGCTTTGACTTTTCTAGGACGGCCTTTGGTGCCTCCATCCTAGCTGAACTTGTCTTCGGTGAATGACAAAATCGGGCTAGGTGACCTTCTCTTCCACAATTATAACATGCTTTGGATGGCATCGCGCAGTTTAGACTGATGTGTCCTTCTCCTCCGCATTTGAAGCATATGATGGGTGGTCGTTCTCCTTCCTTAACAATGGGTACTGGTGCTGACGTCTTTCCATCATTGTTGAATCTCATCTTCTTGAAATATCCATTCTTATTGTTTTGGCATTGATTACCACCGAAGTGATTACCATTTCTAGACTGTTGATTCCCTCCACGCTTGTTGTCACTGCTTCGATGACTGCTCTCACTGGTATTATCATTTTGCCGCCTGCTCTCTTTTAATTGTGTTGACTCGTTATCGCGCTCCAATAACTGAGCCCTATTTACAACATCTAAATACAAACACAGTTTATGAGAAATAAGATATTGTCGTATCTCCGATTTCAAACCTCTTAAAAATATTCGCATCATTCTCTCCTCATTATCAACCAAATGGTACGCAAACCGGGACAACTCAGCAAACTTGGCTTCGTACTACGATATGGTCATGTTGTTTTGCTCCAGCTTGAAGAATTTTATTCTTTCTTGTGACGAATACTTTCGAGAAAGTACTTGTCGTTGAATAATTCTTGGAACTTCTCCCAAGTCATCTTTAGTGCGGCAGGTTGAGTACGCTTTACGGATTCCCACCAGTAATCTGCCTCTCCTCGCAACATAAAGGTGGCAAATGGAACCTTTTGCTCCTCGGAACATCCCAATACATCAAATATCTTGGTGATCTACTTTATCCATGCTTTCGCCTTAAGTGGTTTTGGCTCTCCAATAAACTCTGGTGGTCCCAGCTCCTTGAACTATTTAGCGGTGACCGTCCGAGAGTTTTTAGTGTTTCCACCTACATTTTGGACAGAAGCCATTCTCGCCTGATGTTGCATGAATTGCATAAAGCCTCTGAACATTCCATCATTCATCATTTGGTCAGTGTTATTGTTTGCATGAGGATTGTCGCCTTCCTAATGCACATATTCATGATTATTGATATGTGGACACTTATTGGTATCCTGTGCTCCATTGCTATTCTCAACATTCTCGTATGTCATTTTTAAATACTACCACAAAACAAGGGTTAGTTATCATATCACATATTATTCCTATACTCTGACCGACCAATTAAATACCAAAAAACTTAGGTAGGTCATACTAATGAAGGAATTCCCATCTCTCCCCTCCTAGTTCTTGTCTCACATCTCATCCAGGGATCATATCTCTAAGCTTTGATACTATCTGTGACGGCCCCAAAATAGGTATACATCACCTATTATGAGTTGCCAAATACATGGTAAAAAATATAAATACAATCTTAAATATACAACATGAGCTGTGAGTTTTAATACAAATATTGTGTTAGTTCCCAGAGGGCACAATAGATCTAGAAGGGGGGGGGTTGAATAGATCCTTTTTTTATTTTAAAATACTTTTCTGGTTTATATTATATTGTTCATAATTAACATATGACAAACATAAGAATCTTTTCAAGCACAGCGGAATAATTAAAAGATCCCCTTCATTGATATATTCATAATTATACATACATTGTTCGTAGAGTAAGTTTAGTTGTAAGCAGTTAAAACATACATAGCAGTTATAGTAGTTATAGTACATAATGTAAATGACATAGTATAAAAGACACATGGGGTTTTAATTGGTTCAGAGACTCAAGCTCCTAATCCACTCTTCTGCTTTCTTCTAGTTGGATTTCCACTAAGGAAGGGCAGCACCCTGAATCACTAATATTCCTTCAAGGCTAGCAGCCTTGGAACTTCAGTTTACTAAGAACTATTCAAGGCCAGCAGCCTTGGGACTCCTCTAGTTCCCTTGGAACTCTTCAAGCCCAGCAGGCTTAGAACTTCGTATAGTCCCTCCGGACAAAGACCCTTCTGCCCCTGCTTGGTTTAGTCCCTTTGGACAAGGACCCTTCTGGCCCTGCTTCATTTAGTCCTTCTGGACAAGGACACCTCAGGCCCTGGCTTTGTTGAGTTGTTGTTTGTTGTTGTTGGAGTCGATGCTGAGCTGCTAAGATGTCTTTATGCTATGAACATCTTCTATCCTTAGCAGCTTGGCTTGATCATCCTTGAAGTGCTGCTGAGTGTTGCATGATGCTTAGCTTCTTTGGTTACTCAGCCACTTCGGATGACCACTTGTTGAACTGCCTTGAAGATCATTCTCCTTGGTACTTGATGTCTGCACATGAGAGGCTTCTAAGCTGAAAGTAGGCTCTTCTTTTAGGTACTTAGAAGCTTTCTCATGCTTGACACCAAGATGGCTTTTGTGATCTCCCTTCTGCTACTTGATGCCTTCTCATGATGGACTTGCTAAGATGACTGTAGGCTCTTCTCTATTGTACTTAGAGTCTTCCCATGATGGACATCAAGATGTCATGATGCTCTTCTTTCTCCCGGCAGCTCTGAACACTCTTCATGTAGTAGAACTCTCACTTCTACATCGTAGAACTCACACTTCTACTTCTTTCTTTATTTGACTTCTGATTGTTCTTAGTGGATCGTAGAGTTAGCCTTCGGACTCACTATCTCACATGGTTTAGATCAGTCCACCTTCTCTCCAAACTCGGCAACTCCAACAACCTTTGATCTTTGAAGCTCTTCCTTATTTATACTCCTTCCCAATCCTTCCGTTGGAAAGTAGCCGTTGAAGGCTATTCAAATATCTTCACAGATCTCAAGTTGCTTGATGTAAACTGCTTGATGCGGCTTGTCATACTTTTTCTGACGCTGCAGTCTACTGTTTAACCTACCCTGTAAGATGTATTACTTTAATGTCTTGGGCAGGTTAAAGACTTTATTACCTCTTTCTGATTCCTCGATCATAGGTTGTCCTATTGCATCGATGCTCTCAATAAGCACTTGTTCGAATATTACCCTTCAGATTGAACCTTTGCCAATGCTTCAGTCTTCAGTTATTCGGACTCTACGATTCTGATGCACGTCTTCAAGGACTTGATCGTAGTGTCTTGTTGAGTGTTGCTCATTGGCTGGTTGAGTTAACAATACGATCTTTAAGAGTGTTGATTGGATCTTCAATGTAGAACACCTCTTCCTTATATTGTGCAGTGCTTCAATACTTTTGTTTGCTTCGACTGTTCTCAGAGACAGATGGCCTAATTCCTTGCTCTGGTCCCCTTCTGATTTGTGGCGCGTCCAGCTTGCTTTCTCCTTGTTATCTTCCGTTCACTTATCATCAATGAACTAACCCTGCACTTAATCACTTTAGCCTTGCTCTTTAGAGGCTGACAAGTATCTCGGTTCACCTTCCATCAGTTCTTTCCTTATCTAGCAAACACTACGATCTTGATTGCTTCTAAGATTGTTGTCTTCTGTTCACTTGACAACTACTGCATTAGCTGACTTTCCTTAGTCAGCTGCTGAAGTCTTCTTTGAATCATCTTGTGGAAGACTTCATCTCGAATGGCCTTTCAACTCAATCTTGATGCTGATTGGGTTGGTGCTAGTTCAACTGCTTAGCCTGCATGCCATTCGTTGAGTGCTCTCTGGTTCCCTTCTATGGAATGCATCTTTGTAGTGCCAACCAGAGGCTTCGTACCTTTTGATATTCTGGGAGTGGTCATTTGTTGAGAACCATATACGCTCTACGATTCATCCTTGGCATTGTGAGCACTTCTGTTGAGGTCGTAGTTTTGCACTCTATGATTCAGCTTCGGCTGGTCCAGACACTACGATCTCAAAATCAGATCTTGACACCCTACGATTTCTACTTTGCTTGTTGTCTTCATCTGATCGTACTTGACTATGATCTCTGCATGTAATCAATAGACTCTACAAACTCAGAGTGTGATCTACGATTCTTGACTTGGCTTTGGCATCAATAGACTCTGTGACTCTGAGTGTAGTCTACGTTCATCTTGGCTTGACGGATGGCCAAATTCGGCTCGTGGCGGTATTGTCTCTACGATTCTGAACATGACTTCCTCAGAACACTATGATCCCGAGGAAGCTCTACTCGATACACTACGGTCCTTCTTCGTTTCCCCTGACAGTCTACGAACTCTGAGATCTACTATCTTGCATACTCCTATTTTGCCTCGATAGCTCTCGAGTTAACCTTGACTCATCTGGCAGACTACGACTTCTGGTGCAGTGCTCGACGATCAGACTAGCCTATCTATTACATCATAAGATCAACCTAACATGCTTGATCTTTCTATATTTATAGTCCTTGTACATCATTTCTTTTTAAGGACTTTACAAAGATGTTTTACTTATGTAGGATCAACCGAACATATTTGATCAATTCATTCTAAGTCCTTGTACATATATTTCTATTATCTATCAAAGGACTTTACAGCTTTTCTTAATGCAAACATACTTGCATATTCATTCATATATATATATATATATATATATATCATAATCAAATCATATATTAAATAGGAATATCATTCACATGCTTATTCCTGACAATCTCCCCCTATTTAATTATGACAAAAACAATAAGTGCCTATGCATGTTATGAATGAATCTTATATACAGTGAGCAGTTGTATTTCTAAATAGATAATTATGAATGTCATTTATATTGATATGGTAATTTATATTCAGACATTCTCCATCCTGGATCCATAACATACCTAACAGTTTAGATATGTACCTTTTTGGCTTCATGTATGTTTCCAGGATGCTTGTTGATCAGCTACTCATCTGTTTCTTCTTCTTGCTCTTGCTTCCCCTGGGATGATGACCTTCTGTCTTTGCTTAGCTCCCCTTCATCATCTTTCTGATCACGCTTCCCCTCAGACTCTGCGATCATGGGATCATCATCTTTCGGCTCCCACTCAGATGATGATACTCTTTCAGTAGCTACTGTCTTCTTCTTTGACTGCTTCTCTCTTGTCCCTCTATTCTCCTTTGAGTGCCTCTTGCTCCTCTTCTTTCTATGCCTCTTTTCTCCCCTTTTTGTCATCAATCATTTGAGAGAGCTGCTCCATGTTGGACATAAGCTGCTCCATCAGGTAGGATGAGTTGGCAACTTCAAACTTGAATTCCTGGTGGCCTAGCTCAAGTTGCACTGAGAATGACTGCTTCAAGTCGTCAATCTTGTCAGAGAGGGCTTGGATTTGTTTTTCATTTGCCTTCTGAGCTTGTAGAGCTTCAGCCTTTTGATCTTGGATGGCCTTCTGATAGATGTTATCTCTCTCTTGGATTTTGAGAGATACATCAACCAAGATAGCTTGAAGCTTGTGCTGGAAAGAATCAACTCTTGCTACTGTCTGCTTTTGTGATTCTTCAGTCAGCATAAATATTTTCTTGCTTTAATCATCAGAACTCTTTAGTAGTTCCTGCTCCAATGTAGTTTGATCCTTTTGTTGGGTAGCTTCAGGTTGAGCATTGGATTGGACTCTACGATCGTCATCTTTGGACAGTTTTTCAAAGGTTTGGATAATCTGAATAATCGTGGACTACCAATTGCTTGTGGTGGATGATGGAGTGTCTGATAGTAGTGCTTGATCATACGGAGGCTTCTGGTTTTGGGCTAGAACATCATCAGCAGTATAGTGAACAGACTCTACGACCAGCTCCTTGATCATTATTCTTCGTCCTTTAGAGTACACTCTACGATCGTAGAGGATGTAGAGATTTTTAGCATGACGATAGACCTTGAAGTGGGGTTGGTCTTTGATCAGTTTAGTGACAAACTTCTTTACTCTTGGAAAGTTCTGAGCCACCAGTTCCATGCTTGGAAATGTCTTGTAGCACCAGCCGAGGTAGCTTCCATCTCCTTCAGTAAAGGCCTTTAGCCATGGCATCCACTGGAAAAACCATCTCTCCGATGAAGCATCGGTTATAGAGAGAATGGTTGACAATCTAGCTCCATATTGTTCTAGTTCTTGTCTAAGTCAAAAGTAGTCATTCTTACTATTTTGAGCTGCTCATCTCCATAGTTTACCCATCTAGCAGGTGGAGTCTCTGATGGTTCATTAGGAACTTCTACCACTATTCTCCTAGTGAATCTTGCAGGTGAGAGGACGGGGTGAACTTCTCTTTCTTCTTGTTCAGATTTTCGAATTCCTCTCATTTCTACTTTTCTTTCTCAAAACCGAACCTTTTTGATCGAGTTTCATTGAGAGAATCTTCTTCAGCATTTCATCTCCTTCACCTTCTTGAAAGCATTTCCTCGAGACTCTTCTACTTCACCGTTGGTTTCATTATTAGCACTTTCTTACGGGATATGGACTCATCATCACTCAATTCAATGATGGCATTTGATTGGCCACTGCTTCTTTTGGAGGCAAACTTGGCTTGCGATCTATAGCTTTTCCTTCTTCGTGGAGGTTCAACTATTGAGAGAGTCAGACTCTTCTTCTTCTTCTTCTTCTTCTTCTCTCGACTCTCTTGCTCAACAGACATACTTCTTTGGAGTTCAAAGACTAGCGAGAGACATATTTCTTTTTCTTGGACTCATCACTTTCTGAGCCATCATGAGGGGTTTCTCGGATTGGAGGGACATTCTCTTCTTCTTCTTGAACAACATTTTCGACCCATTCTCTTGGGTTGTTGGGGCGAGTTGCATTTGGGGATGCATTTTGGTCATCTTGATTTTCTTTTTTCATCATCAAAGTGACTACTTTCGAGGATTAGCCATGGGGCTTGAGCATTCTTCTTTGTCGTGATTCTTTGCATTTTCTTCCATCCCATCAGCTTCATTTTCATTCTCTGGATGCTGACTGTGGAGACTGGACCTTGGCATCGGTTTCCTTTTCTTCTGCTGACTCTACGTCCTTTTCTTCAGCAGATGTACTAATTTGGGAAGCTAAAGTTGGTTTGTCTTCCACCTTAGCTTTCTTGCTGACTGGCCCTTGAAGCAACCTGCTGCTTCTTCTCTTTGTTGTTTCAGCAGTTAGGACCTTTTCTTCTTTGTCCTTGTTCAAGGAGGAAACTCTCCTTGGTGGGGCCTGAGCTTTCATTACATCACCAGCTTTCTTCACAACTTTTAATTTCTTCCTTGCTGGTGTGATTTTTGCTACTTTAGAGTCATTAGACTCAGAGCTCTCTGCCTTTACTATCTTTCTCTTCTTTGCAGAGGCTCTACTGTTGCTCCCAACTGTCAGCCTTTTGTTCTCCTTAGGATTCTTCTTCCAGTTCTCAAATAAATGTGGAGACATCACTTTGTGCACATTCAAGGCTTCCCCCTCATCATCCTTGATTTTCCCTCCTAGCTTCTTCTTTAGTATAATACTCAAAAGCCTACCATGAAATACCTTGGTCAAAGGCTTTTCAGTAGATTTCTTCTTCTCAGCCTTCTCTACCCATTTAGAGATTTGATTAAACAAAATACCTCCAAAGTCAATTTGTTTCTTCAGAACTATTGCTGACATTATCTTCAACTGTTGGTCAATCACTGTATCATGTGCAGTGTTTTTGCACAGTATGCACTTTCCAATAATTTCATCTAGGAACTAATATTCTTCAGGAAGCTCCTTATTCTTCATGTCTTTGAAACTAGGGTTCCTTTAGTACCCCATCCACTCCCTTACTTGTTCAGTGTTGACATCATCAAGGTTCTTCAGCCCTTGGTTAGGAAAACCTAGGCATTGGTTGAGGTCAAAAGATTTCAGCTTCGGAGTCTGACCTTTAACCATGGTAGACAGAGTTCCAGAGTTTATGGAGACGTTTGAGTAGAACTCTTTAACCAGGTCGATGTACATACGAGTACTTGCCTCAAGGCATTCTGAAAACCCAGCTTTCTTTATGAGTTCAAGAATGTCCCTGAACTTCTTTTCAGATTTCTCAAACGATTTGGTTCCAAGCTGAATGTCGGTGATAACTTGCCAGTTCTCCATTTGAATAGTTTGAAGACTGTGGGTGTTTGATTTAGAGAGGTTTATACGAGATGGCTGTCTGGGATTTGGTAAGGCTTTGGAGGGTAAATTGATTTTGCTCTTGAAAAGCTTTCTAGGGTTTTAAAAATGGGAGGGAGAAAGGTTCGATAGCTTTTTGGTAACTGTCTGTAGATTTGGAATTGTCTTTAAGGCAATTCCTTCTAACTCTGCATAATCAGTGATGTGTCATCAATTTATTAGTTGCACGTTGCCTAGTAATGAGCTGTAACTCCCCCATAACTTTTTAGTTAGATATTTTCCTTTTAGAAGAGTAGACGTTTAATTGACGTGGCTTTGACCGTTGACCTTTTGATTCGTAGAGTAGCATGATGAGGCAGCTATAGACTCTACGATTTCCTTTGTTGATTCAAGGATCAACTTCTGAGAGATGCTGCAGTGGATGAATTTGTCTTTTATCCTTACTTTGATGTAGTATAGCTTTATCACTGATGTATTCGAACTTATCTCCTCATTCTTGAATGGTTTAGCAAATGTCTCATTTTTCAAGCTCCTTGTGAATTGGAGTACCCTTTGGTAGGATTACGATCGTCGAGTTGTATTCTACGATCGCTGAGGTTATGCTACGATCGTTGAGGTAGCACTACGATCGTTGACTGACTTGGTCCTTGAGATGAACTTGATCAAGCATTCCTTCTGCGTTAAGGTAGCTCAGGAAGGGCCAACCTCTTAGAGTGAGCTATGGGTCAGGTTTATCCTTGAGGCACTTTCCAGATGGGATACTATAGCAGTGATTTGTAATGACATCTCATTCGACCTCTCCTTAGTGGGAGGTCTTCTACCAGCTTTAGACAACTGCATTGTTGAAATCGTGGTGTCCTCCTGCTTCTTACACTACTACGATCATATGTTTGATCGTAGGCACTTCACGATTATGGGTTGGGTGGTCAAGGGTTATCGATGAGTACATTTTGAGACGCTCCTACGACTATGGATCTTCATTTGGTTCATCACCCACAAAGTTTTGGGACTCTGTAGTCGGTACAACTTTTCATAGTATATCTCAGTGTTGTTGTTCCTTAACAGATCACTGCTCCTCCGTTGTTGACGCTGTCTTTCCAGATAGATGTGATTCCCTCTTTTTCAGTTCATTTTGAAGGCGTACCTTGCATATCTCTTCTCGATCGAATCTCCATCATTACTTAGATTTCCTCAGATCGTAGAGATGAGTATTTTCATAATGGGTCACTCTACGATCATTTGATAAAGACTACGAACGTAGTCTTCTTTGATAGTTATGTTTGAGAAGTTCTTCTCTGATGAAAAATCCTCTTGAATGATGCTCGATAATCTTCTCGCTGTGAGCTTCCTTGAGGATTCTTCCCATATAGTATTCTCTTTCTTGATTTGAGCACATAATCCTTTTCTTTTCTTCTTTTGAATGGCATGCTTCATATATCTGATTAGCGACCATGTGAGCTCCATTCTAGTTAGCTCGGAGGGTCTTCAAGGACAAACTTGGACATATAGAACTTTATCGACTTATCATCTCTGAATTGTCCTTAGCCTTCCTCATGGTTGAGTCTTCTTGAATGAAGTCTTCGCTTCATCATTCCTTAGTGTGGTCGGGACCGACCAAGTACCGCAGTTTAAATATATTTCTATTTTTGGTACCCATAGTTAAATGGGTCCTGCTAGGTTAGTTTTCTAAAACCCTGTTCCTCTTATTTGGATAATCATCATATTTATCACCAATGACATATTCATGCATGCAACTATCTTAAGATAATACATTTTGAGATGCATGATGGTGAGTGTGTGTGTAGGATTTGACATTTAATAACAAACTCTTTATCTATGATGGTTTTATCATTTACTTGGTTATGTTCACAGTGTTTAAGTGTTCATAGAGTGGGAATCAACTCTACGATTTATAAGTGTCTAGTTGATTCATGGAGGTGATACGTTTCTACCAATCAGCAAGATCCTCTTGTAGAACTGATCATACTCCATGTGTTGTTAAAACACTTAGAACATAGGTTGTACATACATACTAACCCACCAAAGAATGATTACTTCTCATAAAATTTATTAGGTCTATGATGATGCTCTTATGACCTATTTCAGATTTCTTTCAAGATGTCATCTTCACCTAAAACTTGGATGGAGAGAAAGTTTATAGTCATTTGAGTTTTCCATCTTCAAAGTTACTTTCTCTCTTCACCTTTTAGGTAGATTATGACTTCTTGATGTATATTGTTTATAGTTCATAAGATTGTGCAATTATGATGTATACATTTATAATGGTGAGGAACCGTACCTTTTTACTGTCAGTTACTTAACAGTCATTTACCTTAGATATGCTGAGTTCAGGTATTGATGTGCATAGCTTTCACTTTTGCTCCTTACAACTTGTTGCTCTTGTTGGCCTTTAATCAATTAGTCGTGGTCTTGAAGATGTAGGTCAAGAGAATCTCAGTATTAAGATCCTTGACATCTTTGAGTTTGTAAAGATAGCACCCAGTTTCTGGTTGGTCACTCATAAGTTTGAGAAGATCTTCTTTCTCCTCTTGATCAGCATTTCTTAGCATGTATGACCTCTTCACCATTTAGACTGGTGGTTGCTTTACTCTTTGTCATTGATGTCTCTTGTGCTCTCTCTCTCGCATGGTCTTCAGACTACAAGATTGACTACAAGCTTGGACTGGTCTTGTTGATATAACAATCGAGGATATGGACCAATCTGAAAGCTTTCTGTGTGTATACATTTTTTACCTATACACAATATTTCCAACTTGTGTGAGCTCTTCTGCATATAACAAGTTACTTACTACTAAACTAAGTTTAGAACAATGTTAGTTCACTGGGATCAAACTCAAAGCGATTAGCTTTTGAATATAGCATGAGAACCTCCTCTGATACCAATTGTTAGTTCCCAGAGAGGGCACAATAGATCTAGAAGGGGGGGGGTTGAATAGATCCTTTTATTTTTCAAAATACTTTTCTCGGTTTATATTATTTTGTTCATAATTAACATATGACAAACATAAGAATCTTTTTAAGCATAAATGGAATAAGTAAAAGATCCCTTCATTGATATATTCATAATCATACATACATTGTTCAGTAGAGTAAGTTTAGTTGTAAGCAGTTAAAACATACATAGCAGTTATAAGTTATAGTACATAATGTAAATGACATAATGTAAAAGACACAAGGGGTTTTAAGTGGTTCAAAGACTCAAGCTCCTAATCCACTCTTCTGCTTTCAACTAACAGGATTTCCACTAAGGAAGGGCAAAGACCGAATCACTAAGATTCCTTCAAGGCCAAAGACCTTTGACTTCACTAGTTCACTAAGAACTCTTCAAGGTCCAAAGCAGCTTGGAACTCCTCTAGTTCCCTCCCGACTCTTCAAGGACCCTTTGGAACTTCATTTTTAGTCTCTCTGGAAAAGGACCCTTTGGCCCTTCTTTGTTTAGTCCCTCTGGACAAGGACCCTTTGGCCCTGCTTTGTTTAGTCCCTCTGGACAAAGACCCCTCAAGCCTGGCTTTGTTGAGTTGTTTGTTTGTTGTTGTTGGAGTCGGTGCTGAGCTGCTAAGATGTCTTCATGCTCTGAACATCTTCTATCCTTCGCAGCTTTGCTTGATCATCCTTGAAGAGTAGTTGAGTGTTGCATGATGCTCAGCTTCTTAAGTTACTCAACAACTCAGGATGACCCCTTGATGAACTGCCTTGAAGATCATTCTCCTTGGTACTTGATGGCTATACATGAGAGGCTTCTAAGATGACTATAAGCTCTTCTGTTAGGTACTTAGAAGCTTTCTCATGCTTGACACCAAGATGGCTTTTGTGATCTCCCTTCTTCTACTTGATGCCTTCTCATGATGGACTTGCTAAGATGACCGTAGAGGCTCTTCTCTATTGTACTTAGAGTCTTCCCATGATGGACATCCAGATGGCATGATGCTCTCCTTTCTCTCGGCAGCTTCTGAAACACTTTCATGTAGTAGAACTCTCACTTCTACAAGTAGAACTCACACTTCTAGTTCTTTCTTTATCTAACTTCCGAGTGTTCTTGGTGGATCGTAGAGTGAGCCTTCTGACTCACTATCACACATGGTTTAGATCACCCACCTTCTCTCCAAACTCGGCTACTCCAAAGAACCTTTGATCTTTGAAGCTCTTTCTCATTTATACTTTTTCCCAATCCTTCCGTTGGAAAGTAACCGTTGAAGGCTATTCAAATATCTTCACAGATCTCAAGTTGCTTGAGGTAGACTGCTTGATGTGACTTGTCATACTTTTTTTGATGCCGCAGTTTATTGTTTCACTTACCCTGTCAGATGTATCACTTTAATGTCTTGGGCAGGTCAAAGACTTTATTACCTCTTTCTTATTCCTCGATCAGAGGTTGTCCTATTGCATCGATGCTCTCATAGGCACTTGTCTGAATATTACCCTTCAGATTGAACCTTTGCCAATGCTTCAGTCTTCATTATTCGGACTCTTACGATTCTGGATGCACGCTTCAAGGACTTGATCGTAGTGTCTTGTTGAGTGTTGCTCATTGACTGGTAGGGTTAACACTACGATCTTGAAGAGTGTTGATTGGATCTTCAATGTAGAACACCTCTTCATTGTATTGTATAGTGCTTCAATACTTCTGTTTGCTTCGTCTGTTCTCAGATACTGATGGCCTAATTCCTTGCTCTGGTCCCCTTCTGAATATCAAGACACTTCAGATTTGTGGCGCGTCCAGCTTGCTTTCTCCTTGTGATCTTCCGCTCACTTATCATCAATGAACTGACCCTGCACTTAATCACTTTAGCCTTGCTCTTCAGAAGCTGGCAAGTATCTCGATTCACCTTCTATCAGTTCCTTCTCTGTTTGGCAAACACTACGATCTTGGTTCCTTCCAAGATCATTGTTTTCTATTCACTTGATAGCTACTGCATAAGCTGACTTTCCTTAGTCAGCTTCTAAAGTCTTCTTTGGATCTCCTTGTGGAAGACTTCATCACGAATGGCCTTACACCTCAATCTTAATGCTGATTGGGTTGGTGCTGAGATCTTCTGTTAGCCTGCATGCCATTTGTTGAGTGCTCTCCGGGTTCCCTTCCTTGGATGTAGCTTGCGGCTTGAACCGTAGGCTTCGCTTTTTTGATATTCTCGAGTGCTCATTTATTGAGAACCGTATATGCTTTACGATTCATCCATGGCATTGTGAGCACTTCTTCTTAGATCGTAGTTCTGCACTCTACGATTCAAATTTTTCTACCAGTGCATGACACTCACGATCCCGAGATCGATCTTGACACCCTACGATTTTTGCCTTGCTTGTTGTCTTCATCCGATCTTGCTTGACTACGATCTCTGCTGCATGTAATCAATAGACTCTACGAACTTAGAGTGTTATCTATCATCCTTGACTTGGTTTTGGCATCAGTAGACTCTACGACTCTGAGTGTAGTCTACGCTTCGCTCTTGGCTTCGGCAGATGATCTGGTCGGCTCAGAGGCGTGTTGTCTCTACGATTCTCGAACACGACTTCCTCAAAGACACCACGATCCCGAGGAAGCTCACTCGATACACTACGATCCTTCTTCGCTTCCTGGCAGTCTACGAACTCCGAGATCTACTATCTTGCATACTCCTATTCTGCCTCGATAGCTCTCGAGTTAACCTTGACTCACCTGGCAAACTACGACTTTCATCGTGCGGCTCGACGATCAGACTAGCCTATCTATTACATCATAAGATCAACCTAACAAGCTTGATCTTTCTATATTTATAGTCCTTGTACATCATTTCTTTTTAAGGACTTTACAAAGCTATTTTACTTTATGTAGGATCAACCTAACATATTTGATCAATTCATTCTAAGTCCTTGTACATATATTTCTATTATCTAACAAAGGACTTTACAGCTTTTCTTAATGCAAGCATACTTGCATATTATTCATTCATATATCATAATCAAATCATATATAAGTAGGAATCATATTCACATGCTTATTCCTGACATATTGTCTTGTAGACAATATCCACACTTAGATAAGTCCTCATTACAATTATTCAAACACTATTTTACAGAAATAGTGAGGACTGCTAAAACATCTTTCTAGAACCATCACTCCATACCCCGACTAGATCCTGTTATGTTCTCACCTCTTGAGAAGAAAAATGGAACAAAAAGGAAAATGGTGAGCTCAACTAGCCCAGTAAAGAATATTATGACTAAGATAATATATATACAACAATTTATCATTAGTCTCCAAAAGGGAAAAATCTGATAAAATATAATAGATAACAAGTTTTAGATCAACAACAGCAGCGGAAACAGCAATCCATTAGAAGAGTCATGTAGAAAATGAATTCTACTATCTTCTAAAATTTAAAAATCCATCATCAATATTTTATCCCTGTAACAACAATCAATAAACATCTTTAATCAAATATTCATCTTTGCACTACAGGCCAAAGATATTTATTTGTATCACCAGTCGGTCATGTTCATCTCAAAACCTGTTCATCTTTGCACTACGGGCCAAAGATATTCATCAGTTAATCATTAATCTTTGCACTATAGGCCAAAGATATTCAGTAACATTATCATTTAAGACTGAGGATGACGAAAAATATTTTAAAGAAAACGAATCATGTGAGACAGAAGGACAAATATTAGGAATTCGTATTACAATTTATCCAAGATCAATAATACTTCATAATAACCAATTGTGAAGCAGAATTCAAAAATAAAGATCAAAACATGGATACAATAAAAGATAGTAACCATAATAGACATCTTGGACAAAAAGAAAAATTTTCATTTTTCGGTGAATAGTGTTGTATTCGTGAATAGTGTCGTATACGTGAATAGTGTCGTATACGTGAATAGTAACCCTGACACAAAAAGTTCTAGATTTGGTAAAAAGTTCAGACCAATATTTTGGCATAATGATATTGAAAGAAATATTATCATTTACGAAGAAAATAGCATCCCTTACCACAAAATAACTGTACTTTTGACTGAATTTCGGATATAGTGCTGACAGAAACTTGAACTGAATAGCAACTCTCGAAGTATCAAAATACTCACAAAAATACGCTCGATAATCTAGAGAGAAAGAAAACTTGTTTCTGGTGTGATTTTCAATTCTAACCTCAACGTCTATTTATAAGAAAATGCTAGAAAGCCATTGGAGACTAAAATAATAAATTAATATCATTTCTCATTCTTTCTTCTACGCATGCATCAATTGAACAAGCTAGCCACCAATTCTGAAAATTTTTAGCAGCCCATATGCATTCAACACCAACCAAAAAGTGGGTCCCACCCATAATTTAATAAAAAACATTTTATTTTCCGAAACTTCAGTAATTCATAGAAAATAGCCCGTTTATCAGAAAAATATGAATTTTATATCCATTCCCCACGAAATCGAATTCTCTACAACTTTGTAGCTTTGAGTTTTTCCAAATTCCAAACAGAAAATATCTGAAATCCACAAACGGATGATTTTTAATACCTCCATTGTGACAAAATACTGATAAAACACCTCAGCATTAAATCCTTCATTTATAACCACATGAAATAAATAAATCCATCATTTATATCCACATCAAATAAATATTTTCTTATCATATAAATAAATAATGAATTATTTACAAATAATATTACAGAATCACAATTATGACAACCAGACCGTTCCCAAGAAAGAGGGGGCTTTCCAATAAAGATTTCTCCTTACTGGCGCGCAATTAGGTGACTAAACTTCTCCTTAACAGAACTTTCTAGACATTGCCAATAATACTATCTAATAATATTATTCAAATAATATGATTTATTGATCTTATAATGGAAAATACTGTGCAGTGGTAATTATTGAAACAACAATAATATAAACTATCAACGCAGCAATTATTGAATCAATAAAATAAAATATTGAACAGTAACTACTATAACAATTATTGAGTAGTGCATTCTTACGTAAGAATCAATAATTCAACAATACTGTGCAATACCGTGTGTGCTACTGTGCAACCACGTGTATTATTGTATTTTAACCACCAGGTAATCCAATAGTGTTAACGGTAAAAATTACGCTGTTATTTATAAAATCTTAACTTATCGTTTTCTTCATCCGACAGTTATTCTGTTATGGGGCCCACAAATGAATGCGCCGTCGTACGAATATTCCCCGATAACAAGAATATTCCACGACCAAACGAATATTCCCCGCCAACAATGATTATTTTATAACCACTTGCTTATTTTGCAAAATTTGCACATTTCACCCATAACTAGAGCATTATATCAAATTAATTCCTTATTATTTCAAGATAATAAATAGAGGAAATTCGATTTAATTCATAATAAGTTGGGGTCTTACAAGTTTTCCTCAAAGTTTGTTTTCTAAACTTTAAGTTTTGTTACAAACTTTCTTACTAATCCGAGTTGATTACTTCATACCACATAAGAAGACTTTATATAACATGTTATACTTCTGTTCCGGTACATATATGAGTTATAATACCAAATTGGCAATGCCTAGCATAACGTAAACCAAAGAATTGAATCGACGACGACGACCTTGCAATTTGCTACTGCACCCTAGTACAAATAGGGCGCATCAAGCCATTACCGCACTGAGAGGCAAAGAATTTGAGTTATTTTGCAGAGCATCAGACAACAACACTTCACCTTGATTTAAAGATGCTTAATACCATCATTTAAGAGTTTAAACATGTAAGCGTACTTCTTAAACACATTATAGCATGCCAATTCACTTTGATTAACAAAGAATTTCAAGTAATTTCAAGAATTTGACAAAAACCCAACTAAGAACACAATTAAAGTTTATACATATTTAGCTTGAATTGGACTCCTCACACATGGAGTATGCTTCTAGAATATGCTCAGCAACTTAGAACTACTCAACTTAGAATTACAAGTAACCAAAAACTGAAATTGAAGCTTCTATTTATAAAGGAAACTTGGACTATATATTGCTATTACCCTAATGTTGGAGCTCATGGTGCAAAGGAAGAACACATTGGTTGCTAATGAGTGGTTCAAGAACCCAATATCAGTCATTGGTCTTGAAATCATTACCTGTGCTTTAGCCATTTGAAAGTTACGTATTTAGATGATAGGTTACTATTCATTGTACCTTTGTGCCACTCAATTTGGGACAAGAACAAAATCTTAGCATTTGTTATTCTAAGGCTTGGTTTGGTCCCTTTAAATTCTAGAATGAAATCTTAATGTACAATTGTTACCATATTAGGAAATTAAGGATTATTTATATACTCACATCATATAATCAATGTACATTGAATACACGCAATAAAATATGCAATTTGGTATTATTATCCGGGTATCTCCATAATTATATTTTACTACTCACATAACCTCATCATTAATTAATATTATCTATCCAGTGTACACACATAATTTCTTTCCCAATTTCTAGAATACACGGAATTTCAATTATTTCAGTTTAACGATCAGTTATGTTTTTATTGCACTACTTGATACTCCATATCATTAGAATACATTCTTATCATATGATTGTATGCATGTCACACCTTACATTAATGTTTCATTTCATTTTCTACAGTAGAACTAACTTTTCCTAATTAACCATCAAGCAGAAATTGCGCTTTTTTAGGATTATCGACGCACAAGAATTGCCAAATTCCCCTCGTAAGTGCCAAAATGGGTTAGCTTCTAGCCAGTTCAACTTTCTATCACCACACAAGTTCTATATGATATAGTTTAACTTCTATAGTGGTGATATACCTATAAGTGAAATGAATCAATATGTTCAAATCCTGTCACTATATTCAAATAGATTGAATATTTAATCATTAAGAATCCTAGAAATCCTTTGATACCAAACTCTTATGGTTAGTCCACTAATTTAAATAACTAATAGTGACTCCCTTTAATCATTTAATACATTCACATAACCGCATAAGGTTTAAATAGATTCACAAAACTAACTCATTAAAAATTAAATCACATATTTAATTAAATAAGGAGTTTAAAATTCACGGTCATTACATCCCTCCCCCCATAAACAAATTACGTCCTCGGAATTGTAAAAACAAGGTTACTCAAATAAAAATGGATAATTCGCTCTCTTTTTCTCTTCTAACTCCCACGTAGCTTCTTCGACTACGTGATTCCTCTAGAGAATCTTAACAGAATGGATGATTTAATTCCTCAGCTTCTGTTCCTTCCTATCTAATATCTGGACAGGAACTTCCTCATACGATAAGTCTTTCTCGACTTGGATTGGTTCATAGGAGATAACGTGCTTGTAGTCTGGTTTATATGGCCACAATATTAACACGTGAAACACGTTGTGAATGTGCTCAAGTTTAGGAGGTAACGATACCTCGTACGCCACTTCATCAACTCGACTCAGAATCTCAAACGGTCCTATGAACCTAGGGCTCAACTTGCCCTTCTTCCCAAAACGAATCTTTCCTTTTCATGGAGATAATTTCAAAAACGCATAACTTCCTAATTTAAAATCTTTCTTCTTGTGGTGTAAGTCCGCATACTTCTTCTGGCAATCTTGAGCTGCTACTAGTCAAGCTCTTATCACCTCGATGATTTCTATCATTTGTTGTACCAACTCTGGTCCCAACAGTCATCATTCTCCAACTTCATCCTAACATAAGGGCGTTCTACACTTCCTCCCATACAGTGCTTCGTACGGCGGCATTCCAATACTGGCGTGATAACTATTGTTATACGCGAACTCTACTAATGGAAGGTGATCCTCCCAACTACCCTTGAAGTCCATTACATAATCTCAGAGCATGTCTTCAAGTGTTTGAATTGTCCTCTCGCTTTGCCCATCGATCTACGGATGATGCGCGGTACTCATTCGTATAGTTATGTCCCCATTCTCTCTTGAAGACTCTTCCAGAAGTTTGACGTGAATCGCGAATATCTATCTGATACAATAGATACTGGCACCCCATGCCTCGAGATAATTTCCTTGACATATAACTTGGCTAACTGGTCCAAACTATACTTAATCTTAATAAGCAAAAAGTGAGATGACTTAGTAAGACAATCTACAATCACCCATATGGCGTCGTGTCATTTCTGTATTGCCGGAAGTCCCACCACAAAGTCCATTGTGATGTGCTCCCATTTCCATTCTGGAATCTCTAATAGTTTTAATAACCCACTTGGTCGTTGGTGCTCTGCCTTGACTCTTTGACAAGTTAGACATCTACTTAAGCACTCTGCAACCTCTCTCTTAATGTTTGGCCACCAGAAGTGGTGACGCAAATCTTTGTACATCTTCTTGCTTCCTAGGTGAATCGAATATCTCGTACTGTGCGCTTCTTACAAAATCTCTTCTCTCAGTTCTGGTACTAACGGTACCCAAATTTGTCCTTCAAATCTTAGCAGTCCAGTGCTATCAACCTTAAATTTCAATTCATCACCTTCAGTCAATCGCTTCTAGATGTTATTGCAATCTTCATCCTTTTCTTGTACCTCTTTAACCTTATCCAATTAAGTCAGTCTTGCTGTCATCGTAAATAATTGTTCGTCGGTCTCCATCGAATACTTAATCTCCAAGTCTAGTCGTTCAAAATCTTTCACTAATTCTTCTTGAATGGTCAACTTCAGTAACTTCTCTCTGCCTTTTTTGCTCAAGGCATTTGCCACTACATTTGCTTTGCCTGGATGGTACAGAATCTCATAATCATAATCTTTGATCAATTCTAACCATCGGTGATGCCTCATGTTTAACTCTCTCTGCGTGAAGATATACTTCAGACTCTTGTGATCCGTATATATCTCACACTTCTCGCCATACAAATAATGCCTCCAAATCTTCAAGGCGAAAACTACTGCTGCTAACTCCAAGTCATAAGTTGGATATCCCTTCTCATAATCTTTCAGCTGACGTGACGCATACGCAATGACCCTGCCATGTTGCATCAGCACACAGCCAAGACCCTTGTGTGATGCATCACTATACACTATAAATCCTCCCATGTTGTCCGGTAAAGCTAACACATGTGCTTGACTAAGCCTCTTCTTTAATTCTAGGAAACTTTCTTCACACTTCTCCGTCCAACAGAACTTAATTGCCTTCCTGGTAAGATTGGTCAACGGTGATGCTAATTTCGAAAAATCTTGAATAAATCTTTGATAATATCCCGCCAATCCTAAGAAACTCTGAATTTCTATCGGTGTCTTTGGCTGTTCCCAATTGATAACCGCTTCTACCTTCGCTGGATCAACTGAAAAACCATTTTTGTCGATAACGTGCCTTTAAAATTGCACTATCTGCAACAAAAACTCACACATGGAGAATTTTGCATACAACTTCTCCCTCCTTAATGTCTCCAACACTATCCGAAGATGCTCAACGTGTTCTTCCTCCGTCTCTAAATACACTAGAATGTTATCGATGAATACGACAACAAACTTATCCAAACACAGTTTGAACACTATGTTCATCGAATCCATAAATGTTGCTAGCGCCTTCATCAATCTGATTGACATTACCAGAAACTCAAAGTGTCCAAACCGATTTCTGAATGCCGTCTTAGGAATGTCCTCTAGCTTCACTTTCAGTTGTTGATAATCGGTCCTCAAGTCAATCTTTGAAAAGTACTTTGCCCCCTTCAACTGATCAAAAAAATCATCTATCTTGGGCAACAGGTACTTGTTCTTAATGGTGACCTTGTTCAACTCTAGGTAGTCGATACAAAGTCAATGTGACCCATCTTTCTTCTTTACTAATAAGACTGGTGCTCCCCACAGTGATACGCTCGGTCGAATGTATCCCTTATCTAACAACTCTTATAATTGAGCCATTAGCTCTTTCATCTCTACCAGTGCCATACGATACGGTTTTGTATACCGGTGGTGTCCCTGGTGCCAAATCAATAACAAACTCAATCTATCTATCCGATGGCAATCCAAAATTTCATCTGGGAAGACATCAACGAACTCCCTTACAATAGGTATCTGACTCTGTTCACCCTCAACTTGTCGAGTATCAACCACGTGAGCCAAATAACTTATACAACCCTTCCTAAGAAATCTCTGCGCTTGCACCCTCGTCAGACAATGAGATTATCTCGATGATTTACTATCGTAAAATACCACCTTAAACTTATTCGGAGTCTTAAGGTGTACACACTTCTTCTTACAGTCTATAACTGCTTCGTGAACCGATAACCAATCTATTCCAAGGATTAAATCGAACTCCCCAAAATGAATCGATATTAAATCCACCTTGAGCTTAAAACCTCGCAATTCGATATAACAATTCCTATGAATGCATTCTACGGGAATAATTTCCTTTTTCATTACTTCTACGTTCATAGGGTGTTCTAATCTCTTACGGGTAAGTCTAACTATTTAGCAAATTCTTCGAAAACAAAAGAGCATGTAGCACCCGAATCAAATAACACGTATACATCTATATCATTGATCAAAATGATTCTTGACACCACGTCCTTAGATTCCACCGCATCCTGTACGGTCATGTTCAACGTTCGTGACGTTGGTCTATAGGCTTGACTGGTTCGCCCTCCAATGTTCAGTCCATTGTTGTTGTTGTTGCAATTGCCGCTAGCTACATCGCCCTTTCTCTTTGGGCAGTCCTTAATTTGATGGTATGTGGCTCCACACGAGAAACATCCTCCATTCTGCTTATTCGGACACTGAGGAGCCATGTGCACCGGTTGTTTGCAACAATAACAAACACGCTTTCCCTTCATGCACTCCCCCGAGTGTTTTCTCCCATAGTTGTTGCACTTCATACTTTTCTTGGCCTCCCCTCCAGACTTATTACCTCCCGAGGATTGGCTCTCCGTCCATCTACGCTTGTTGGGGTTGCTTCCTTCGCTACTTCCCCCTTTCTGTCCATCCTGACCGGTCTTCTTCTCTTGTTTGAATCGAGCGAAGGCTTTATTTCCTCCTTTGGCAATGATAGCATTTTCCAATAGATCAGAATAAGTCTTAATCTTTAATACAACCACTTCTTTCTGCACCCATGGTTTTAGTCCTAATTTGAACTTCCTTGCCTTCCTGGCCTCCGTGTCAACCTGATGTGACGCGATTCGGGCCATCTCGTTAAATGTTGCCGCGTACTGTACGACAGACATATTACCTTGCTTCAGTTCCAGAAACTTAACTTCCATATAATGTTACGTATTCTCTGAGAAAAAATTCTCGAGGAATAGTTCCTTAAATCTGTCCCAAGGAATAACTCATTCGTCTACTCGTCCATTGTTGGCTTTCCACCAATAATTAGCTTCGCCCTTCATCATGAAAGTGGCAAAACTCGTCCTTTTTGCTTCAGCCACTCGTGCGACCTCAAACACCTACTCCATTTCTTTTATCCATGTCTGGGCTTCAATTGGGTCCAAGGTTCCCCATAACTCTTGTGGTCCTACCAATTTAAAGTCCTAAATGCTAGCCAAGTGTTATCCTGGCTGCTTTGCTGTTGGCGGGGGTCTGTTTTGCATTGTCTCAGTTAATAGGTTAATGAAGTTCTGCATTGGATCAACATTTTCCCCACCACCATTGTTAACGGATCCTACCTCCCACTGATTCCGCTATAGTACCTAGGCTGCATGATCTGAGGAAATGAAGAAACAATTAGGCTTTATGTGATATGTTATCCGTGTTAGCATTAAGAAGTTTAAGACGTCTATTAATCATTTTTGATTTAAATAAATAACTTCAGTATCACAATAAAACTCGATAGATTTCCTCATCCCATTACTTACATACTCTACTAGAGTTTTCTACTAAGGTTATAACCTAGGTTTCGCATTCTTAACGTTTATAACCTATGGCTCTGATACCAACCTATGACACCCCCGAAACTGGGTCCTCTGACCATGGTTCGGTCATCACGATAAAATACAAACATCCACCTCTAAACAACATACGATAACTAAAATGCAAAAAATAATAAACGTACGTCGTTCATTCAAAAGGTGTTACTAGTCCCAAGATACGATAACCTTAATATCATCTTACAAACATACCCTAAAATAAACATTAAGGTTCATATTATATAATAGTACTTTAAACTAGGCATAAGGTAAAGTCTGATCATTGCCACTATCCTACATCTTTCCTTTACCCTTGTCCTTTCCTGAGGTCCCGGGCTTAGCTACAATATAATTCATGATATAGCAAGGATGAGAAACAAGTTTGCTCAACAAGTTTAAATACAACAATAAGAATATATCATGATGAATGGAAAATATCTAACAATGAATTCAACAATATGAATATATGAAGGATTCAACAATATGAATATTAGAAGCAAAGGTAATGATTAATTTTAGAATAACTGCTAATCAAGTAGACTTTGAACTATAACACTCCAATGAAATCAATAGCTAATTGACCCTTTGGTTACTGGCTACAGAATAAGTACTTGAGGGCATCAGCTTCGCGTACACCATGTATATGCATAACATTTAAATTTTCTCTGTGTATCTTATATTAGATACCTGGGGTACTCCCCAATCATAAAAAGGGATATTCTTTCAGTCTAAGAATCCTCACCATCAATTAGTTTGGTTAACTTTTATAAAACTTCATACACTTGTCTGACCGAACAAAGGTTCAGACTCTATCTAACACAGTTCAAGAATTATAGAACTTGAAACGATGTACAAGTCCAAGACTGTATCAAGTGCACTAAGTGTGAATATCAATAATATCGATGTGGAATAATTATGAGGTAATTAAACCACTTAATAGCATGCTTGGAAATAAAGTTAAAGCTTAAATGAATAACTTTCTTACTCATGTCCATTGCATAAAGTAAATGCAAATGTTAGGATACTTTGCTCAATAAAAGTATGGTTCAAGGAACTTGCACCACCAAAGAGTGAAGTTCAAGGAAACTTGCTCAATATAAATTTGAGTAAGGTTAGGGAACTTGCATTCAAATACGAATTACACGAAGTTCATGAACTTGCACAAAATCCAAAGTTGTGTAAGCTAGAATACTTGCCTGTTTGCTCAGCTACAATTAAATTCTGGCTCTAATTAACTTGCGTTGAAACGACCTAACGTTAACAAGTCGGTCATTCAATTAGTATGTGTAAATTAGTATGAGTCTACACTTACAAGAATCAAGTCATCACATAGCATGCTTCTCAACACATTATATGGCATATTGGGCATATATTACAAGGTAAAGAAATCATATAAGCATGCCTTCAATTTCAGATCAAAAACAAAATCTGGCGCAGGCAGCTGCGCCTGGTCTAGGATTAGGGATGGCACAGCTGCGCTGTCCCTATAACGACCCCAAAATTCATACAATAATATTCTCCTTCTAGATCATTAACAATACAACTTTAATCTATCTTTACATCATTATTTGATATTAAAATCACTAAAAATGCGGAATATTTAATATTTTTATACATTTCCTTCTGTATTGCCCTAAATCGCAACCTTTATATTACATCTCTTTGATTTAAATTTATATCATGAATCGTTACTACAAAATAACTATACAAAGTATTACATCATAAATAGATATCCATATACACCGGATAACTCAACTTACAATTCAATAACATGTTACATTCAAAATATTAAATACATTTCTCATAAAACAAAAGTAATCTTCGTGAATATGGATCTCTATAATTCACTTAGCACATATCCTTACCTTGAAATCTTGACTTGTAAAAATTATTATTTGCAAGAGTGAGCTCGACAGCTTAGCAAGTTCTAACAGTTTTTATACATCACATACCACATAATAATATGCTCAACTTACATACCATAATAATTAAAGTAACATGGCATACATGCTTTAATAAACATAACAAATATAAAGATTGAGTTCCTTACTTAATCATCATTATTTAACCAAAACAATGTAGTCAAAAATTGACTTTAACATTTCATGATTACAAAATGTATAACATATCATGCTCGCTTACAACACATATAACATATCATGCAATTTAAAACAGTTCATCAAGTCCATGTAGAAAATAGGAACCGAAAGACTTGCCTTGATCGTTGTTTACCAATAACATATTAACAGCTTACAGCTATCTGCACTTCACGTGCCCTACACAATTATATAATCAATACACATCTACTATTGGTCACATAACGACACATAGTAAGTGTAATGTAAACTCTACTCCACATCTCATAATCCTTCCTGTTAATTAACACACAATGTTCAATTAGATTGTGTTAACTTTTTGACTTATGTAATATTTGAAATTCATTCAAGTGTTTAAGTCTTGCTAGGAATACTTATGGGTTTTATATTAAACTCATTCCATATCGTATAATGTTCATTAACACTTGTCACGGCGTTTCGACGTTCATTCGTCACACACCCGGATCGTCTCTCTTGTGTATGCTTAGTGTGCTTACATAACTTATCTAATACATCATTTATTAATGTTAATCATCATTATATTTACTAACATTCATGTTTTATAACTTAGGACACCATCTTTTATCGTCAAAAGCACTACACTTGCATACGTGCATGCCCGACGCCCTCCGATTGCCTCCTAATACATATCAGTCCCACAAATGACCCTATTAACCCCTGTTCCTGACCTCAAATTGAAAAACTTAAAGAACAAAAGTTGTAGGGCTATTCGTCCTCGTTTCGGATCATCTTAAATCACCTAAATCGGAGTCTGTATGAAAACGTTATGGTTGTTTTACTATAGGAGGTCAAAACTGTTCGACCGTGTCAACTATTCCAGCGCTGCAGCGCCTCAAATAGCCTTGGGGGCCACATTGCTACTAACCCTTAGCAGTATGTATGCGTTTATTTTTCTCCAGTTTTAGTGTTCTTATGAATTTTTGACCCTTTCTCTTTCCAACCTTCATAACTTGAGTTATACACACCCAAATCAGTCCGTCTTCGACTATATGGATTCGTAATTCATAGAACTATAACATACTAGACTTATAACAAATTTACAGAAACACTAACTAGCCTAAATCTTAACCCAAAACACATGTTCATACTAAACTTTCATGTTTTAACATATTTAGCGAATTCATTCACTACGAATTCGTTTCTTAACCAAATATATTCATTCAACTTGCTTTCTTTTCGTTTCTTATCGTATTAATAAAATCCATCACCAATTTTACAATTATACTATGAATTAAACATCAATTTGATAGTTTCAAAAGCTATTTTTCAGAAATTAATTCACATAAAATCATTATGAACAAAATTCTTCTTGTTTATCGAAATTACATGGATTGAATTGCTAGAACAACCATATAACTCATAATACATCATAATATAACCCATATTACACATAACTCATGCTCACATCAAAGATTTAAAAATAATTTTCAACATAACATCATAATCAAACACTATGAACATGATTTCATCATGTTCATCATATCTTTGTGAATTGAAACTTTTGAACAACTATAAAAATCTCATGTAAGCGTATACATACATACATACATACATACATATATACATATATATATATATAAACACACATCCCATTCACATATCAAAATTATGAAGTTTCACCAAAAGATTTCTACATAGAACTCTAAAACTATGAAAACATAGAAGAACATGATTTTAAAACTTGTTTTTAAAACAATTGTATTGTGAAAATCCTTTCATGGCATACAATCAAATATGAAAACATATGAACAACATATATACATATAAATTCATAATCATGAAAACCTAATTTTACAAAGACTAAATACAAAACATCTTAATTTAGTATAAGAGTTAGTTTGATACCTTTCTAGGTTGAATTAGGAAAAAAGATTGAGATGATGAAAGCTTTTCTTTTGTTTACTCAAGGTTT
This sequence comes from Panax quinquefolius, assembly GCA_020205615.1. Classification (NCBI taxonomy): domain Eukaryota; kingdom Viridiplantae; phylum Streptophyta; class Magnoliopsida; order Apiales; family Araliaceae; genus Panax; species Panax quinquefolius. The sequence continues at coordinate 67,075,186 of CM035169.1, forward strand.
CCCTTCTTCTTCTTCTTCTTCTTCTTATTCCTCTTCTTCTTCTCTTTGTTCTTAATTAGTTTAGACTTAGGTTTAGAAAACTAACGTAACTTAGTGTATATACAATATACATATAACACATATAATAATAGAATATGTAACTCCCAATATAATTACATATACTAATTATCAATTTAATATATAAGTTACAAAAATTAGAATTTTAAAAGCCCTAAGGCTAGTTTAGCAAAACCATATTATTTTAAAATCAGGTTTTAATAGTTAAGGTCTTGTTTGGGTAAAACAGGTTTAAAACAAAAGTAAGGCCTTGTTTGGGAAAACGGTTTTAAAAACTCTTTTAACTCTTTTAATAGATCCTTTAACACATATTCTTAATGTTATCCTTTAATTAATTAAATCTTAACATTAATTTAATTAAAAGTTTAACATCAATTAATCACATAAAATTGTCACATTATAATTACTCGATAATTATAACTTCATGTAACAATTACCACGCTACTACATTATCTCAATTAAATTAGAACTATAACATAAAATCATTATATTAATTAATATAATACACTTAATTACATTACTCCATATTAATCACATAATCTCAATAAATAATTCAATTAAAATATTTATTTACTTCAATAAATATTAAATTAACATTTAAATTCTCTTCACACCAATTCACATATTTCACAATATATAACACATATTCACATACTCTTACTTAAACATCTTAAAATAAGAATTTTATTTATTAAATTCTCATTTATTAATTCTTAAACTCCAGGATGTCACATCCTTCCCTCCTTATATGGATTCCGTCCTCAGAATCAACGAAACCTCCCTTACTCGATTTTTGCAAAATCTCTTTCACAATTATCGTTGAATAACTTCAACACGTTAACTTAGTAAAAAGTTTTACATATATATATACTTCATTCATTTCTGCAACAACTTTTAGGTTTTATTACATAACCTTCAATTAAACACAATCGTATATTAAATATTATATATTCTTTAACCCATTCATTTACTTTTCTAAGGATCGTTATCATAAACACTCGGGATATTACATTCACCCTTTCTTCTAAGAATTTCGTCCTCAAAATTTTATTTATTAATCTTCATTCATTCAATCTATCAAAATAGATTTTACGTTAATCTCTATTCACTAGATTAAAGCGTTCTACAACTACTTCTTTCTAAGGGCTATTCTTCTCGCTACATTCTCCATCAGAATAATAAGAATCCTCCACAATTGCTCAATAATTGGGATGCGATATAAATAACTCAGGAATTTAAAATATTCCAATAATGCTGAGTGGTCGCAAGACCTTGAACTTCTTTCTAGGTTTAATAGTGCTTCACCCCCGGTACTTCATGTGACGCCCCTAAATTCGGGTCTCTTCCAACCCGACATATGGTGCTACGCGGTGCTACAGTTCACAGAAACATTCAACTGAAATGCCTCCAAAGAACGAATATGTCTTGTATATATTCCAAACATTCTTTATAATCGTTACATTTGTTCTTGTCATAATATCAAATATTATTGTTACAAACCTATACTATTACATAAGTAATCTACAGGTTCACCTTAGCCTTCCGTTCGGTCTAAGATGCATTCATATGGTTCAAGCAAGAGTGAGCATAACAAGCTCAGCAAGAACAATAATTTCTTTTAAACAACATGGTTGAAACATAGGAATTGTATATCTTCAATAACTGGATAATAGTTACGAAGTACTATCAATAATTCAAAATAGCATATATTTTCCTTCAAAACATTTTACAATGACAATATTCAATAAAACATCAATTATGGTCCAAGACCATGAGCGTTTCATAATTTCTTTGAAAAGGACAACCCGACACTAAGTCCGTAAGTCCGACATAGCTTATGAGCACTTCTAGGTTATCAGTCTATAGTACTCTATGTTGATTAACACTACATTCATTAAACATATGTACGTTTACGTTGTGGCAACCTCACGTGCCCATCGAATACTCGATGAAAATACATTTGTTTATTCATATTCAGGCTTACCTTGAATCCGTACCAAACAATTGGCGTAGGATGGCGTTATCAATTCTATATGAAAAGACTTGTAAAGAAATCAATCAATCTTTCAAGAATAGTCTAGCCGAAGTTAAAACCGCATCGACCCTTTTCGTAGAAACAATTCATGATCTTATAACATACTTAATCACAAAGAACTCACTAACACAAAGGTTAGACAGATTTTAAGAAAAACTTGCCTTCAAATATTCATTACAAAGATAATTACTTTTCCTTTTGAGTCTTTACAGTCTCTACAACACATAACCACATAAAATACCACATTAGGTCTTGAATGAACTGTTAGGTTTGTAATATTCATGAACGCGATCAAATTGTAAAAATAAGCGGAAACGTGGAAAATCAAAGTTTTAAAATTTTACAAACCATATACCCAGATCATCCTTTATGCGCAATTATTAATTAAACGAAAAGATAAAGAATAAGAATTATACCCTTGAAGATTCGAGCTTCCTCAGGTACAAGTTCACCTCCAATCCTTTTCGCGTTGAACTTGAATTCACCAGGTTTGGTTCCTTCCTTTGATCAACGTTAGCCACCCAAGTGTTTGGCCTCTAGAGGTGATCCACCAAGGAAGAAGAAGGATTCAAGAAGATGGGTGTTTGGCAAAACCCTAGTTTTTCTATCTCTCATAGAAAAGGAGCGTACTCTCCCAACTATTGGAATTACGTATGTTGTGAAAAAGTCAACAACTCTAACCCTTACACCCATAATAAGACTCTTCTTATTTATAGATGTAGGAAACCCTCCTTAACAATTAAGGAATTGGGTTTTATTTTAATTAATTAAATTTCTTTAATTAATTAAACTCCCTAATCTTATTAGAGATAATTAATTAAACTCTTTTAATTAATTAGCATCCTAATCTAATTAGGATATATGAGAGTACTTTCATTAATTAATTCCCAAACTCCTTTAGGAATTAAATAATAATAATAGTAATAATAATAATAAGACTCCTCTTATTAATTTATATTTAATAGTTCCAAAATATTAAATAATAAATATTAAGCTATTTAATTTATTATATCACCATAGATTAAATTAAATATACTTAACTTATTATTACGATTATGCCATTAACTTCTTAAATAAGTATTCTTCATTTTATGGTGTGACCCTTTAGGTTCTCCATATTAAACCGGTTGTGAATAAATCAATTAAAATAATTCTAATCTTATTTAAATAAATAAATTAAAATATTGATTTATTTAAATAAATAATACTTATTCTACAATAGGGAAAAGTCTCCCTCGCGATCAACGACTTTCCAGATAATATAGATTTTAACATTAATCATAAAAGAACCTTTGAATAAATAGTTACCGTATAATTCAATCCTTCCAACATACAATGTCGCAATTACATATAATACATGGAATTACTGTCAAGTCTCATTTTATTTAATTATATGTATTTTGACTTTTAAATGCACAACTCCAAATAATGCAAATTAGAAACCCCTTTCTAATTTCATTATGCATTGTCCAAGGACTACTAGGATGTCATTTATCAAATCACATAAGACATTTCTCTTCTTTTACTAGAAGCGGTAGATTCTTATTGATCATACATTATCTCCATGTACAACTTATTATACCCAAGCAAACCCTTTGATATACCCTAAGGGTCTTAAAGAATAAGTCAAAGTATAACTCATCATACACAAGATACTATGATGATCTCAAGTCCAATGATCACTTGTACTACTATCACTACAGGAATTCCTATTAACAGACAAGTAAAACTCCATTAGGTATTTCTTAGCGAGCCATGTTCAGTGAACTTATTCTCTAATAAGCACCTACATACTTGCTTTAGTGTCTCCACACAAATAATCATGAGATCAATCACTCTCATCTAATGAGAAAGCAACGTATGTACCAAGCTATCCGGATTCACTAATCCCCAATTTAGTAATCCAATGATTGGGAACTAATTTAGTTTTATGCTTTCTAAGAATTTAGATCTCATTATATGATCATCATCATTATTATAAAAGCATTGCTTAAAACTATGGGTTTATCACATATTATAAAACAGCATCATGTAGATAATTAAAAGTCTTTAATAAATTAATACTTTTTATTAATAAATGAATAAGATTGTTACAAAGTATATGCTTTATCATCAAACATGATTGGCTTGTGTGCATACTACTTTCAATCTCCCACTTGCACTAAAGCCAATCACCATGGTATCTCATAGTGTTGGATAAGCCGATATTTTCCACTATCTCTATAGTGATTTTCCATCTTTCAATTGTAACAACCCGATATTTTCTATATAAATAAATAAGAAATTTTGCGTATAATTTTTTTTTTATTTTAAAGATGAGGATTTGTACAAGATATTGTGTATATGTATTTATGTGGTAAATAAAAATATATTTATTACATGAATATTTACAAATAATTTTATTTTTAGAATTATTGATTATTATAAAAGTATATTCTTATAATAATTACTTTTAAGGTAGAAATGTTTTTATTAATTATTTTCCATGAAAATATAATCATATATTATTTAAATAATATATCGAGTGATTTTTAGAATAAATATAATAATTATTTTATTATATGAATTTTAGTACAGATTATTAAGTTAATTATTTTACCTTAATTATTAAGGTTAAATAGAAGAATAAATCGTATATGGAATCCAAACCCTAATTTTGGATTATTGTCAAGGTATGAGAATAATAATATAATATTAATTATATTTTGAATTTTCTCGTATATAAATATGTACTTTTGTAATGTATTAATGATGATTGGTCAATTATGGTGTTTAATTTTAAAACCCGATATTATTTGCTAAACCCTAATTTGAAAATCAATTGTGGGTTTAAGACTTTGCTATTTAACCGTGTTATATGTTTTATGTTGTGTGTTACATAATGTTATGATAATTAGCAAACCCTAGTTTATATTTGAATTTCTAATGATTAGAAACCCTAATTGGAAATCTAAACTAGAGATTTTGATTAGTCAGAAATTGTGTTATCGTGGATAATAACGCCAGATGATAGATTTTTTATTGATAATTAAGGTAAACCTAATTAGTAATTAAAATTATAATGATTAGAACCCTAATTATGTTTTGGAAACCCTAATTATTTAAAAACCCTAAACTTTATTTAGTAAGTTCTAATTAAAATTTTATTGAACTTTAATCTTAATCCTTAAAACCCTAGAAATTATTTGGGATACCTTTAGGATTAAAATCTTGTGATTAAAACCTAGATTCAATCACCATGGACAAGTATACCCTTAAAATAACAATGCAAATGACCAAATTACCCTTTATTTAAAAATGGAGTGTTCAAGAATTACATGACTCATCACTTGTGTTTATCCCATGTGTGTAAAACCAGCCAATCCTTATCAATATTGACACCTTGCATGATAGATACATTGCATCTATGTTCTATAAATAGATTAAAGGAGAGAGAAAAATCATTTGCTAGCCATTTTTGTACACAACACCCAAGCCTTTTCTCTCAACCCAAACCCACGAAAATATAAGCTAAATCAGTTCCATAAACAAGCCCCACGATCAGCTATAACAAATCAGAAGCCTAAGATCAAGATCGATCAAAGTAAAGGTATTAAACCCTAATTCAAAATCTGTCCAAATTTTGGTTGTTAGATGTTATGTTTGAGTGTTAGAATATGTTGTTAGTAGTTTATAATGATGATCTGGGTGGATGGATGTTAGATCCATAACATCTATAGGCTCGTATTTGAGTTTTTGCAAAATCTGGAAAAACTTGGTTTTGTGGTCTGACAACGAATGTCAGTGGCCACAGATCCTTGATCGTTTATGATTTGTGTTGTTTGTAAGTTGTTACATGTAGCCTGTATTGTGGTCTGTACTCTGCAAGTGGACTCCAGGCCATTTGATGTCTATAATAGAAGTTATTTACGGTCAAACGTAGTTGACCAAACGTACGACCGGAGTTTCGGGTAACCTGTAAACAACTAAGAACCTACCGATGCTTTTTAAGCCACGATCTTTTAGTGTATTTATGTTTTGTTGTTTGTGTTGTATCTAGTCTATAGCTTGATATTTGTACTACATGTTCATGCCTTATAATATCCTAAGAATCATATGGAGGAAATCGGTGGTTTGTCAAAGCAGCGATGATCACTTAATCGAGTTTCGGGTAACCCGTAAACTCAAGAACGTGACCTCTCGGCTGTGGTTCACCAAAGATGGAACTTGTTATTTGGTTGTTGTTTTGTTTCTTTTATGTAATGAATCTCTTCCTTGTTATGTTGGCTACATACTCCATGTTTTAAAGAACAAAAACATTACAAGATCAACAAGTTGTGGAAGCCCAAAATAAGTTGGTCGAATCGCTCTTCATTTCGTGGTAACCTGAAAATGAAGAACAAACTTCGGACATAACTTGTTCAAGGCTCCGTGATCTCGTTAGTTAAGCATGTTCGATGATGTTGTTTGTTGGATCGTAGTAGTCTTGTACTTGTATTACTACATTATCTCACCATCAACATGTCCGTAAACAAATTTAGTAGTGTTTAATCAACGGTCAAAGTGGTACCAATTTAAATCCGCTTTTATTAATGCTCAAGAACATGAAGAACACCTTTATAGCTTATAGTTTTGTCAATATAGGTGACCTTTAGCTACGACATGATTTTATTTTTCTAAATTAATTAAAAATAGAAAAAAATAGTTTTAATTATTAAAATACCAAATAAATTATTAAAATTATTTTAAATTCAAAATTAGTTTTAATTATTTTAAATATATTTCATAAATATTTAATATTTTTGGAATATTAAAAATATTTAATTTATTTAATTATAATATTAAATAAATTATTTAAAAATAATTTTAATATTTGAAAAATCATTTAAAATTATATTATGATATAAGAAAATATTTTAAGTTATTTTTAATGACTTTTAATATTTTGTGATAAATTTCATTAATAAATAAATATTAATGATAATTAAGTTATTTACTAAATGAATTAAATAAATTAATTAAAAATGATTTTATTATATTAAAATCATTTTAAATAATAATAAGGTATTTAAAATATTTTAGGTTATAAAGTATAACTTTTAATATTTAAAGATAAATTTCATTAATTAATTATTATTAATGATATTAAGGTTATTTAATAATTATATTAAATAATTTAGTTTAAAAGGATTTTAATATTATAATAATCATTTTAAATGAAAATAAAGTGTTTAAAGATATTTTAAGTTATAAAACATAACTTTTAATATTTAAAGGATAATTTCATTAATAATTTAATATTAATAATTATTAATTTATTATTAATGATATTAAATTTATTTAATAATTCTATTAAATAAATAGTTTAAAATGGTTTTATTAATTTAAAATCATTTAAAAGGGATATAAATGAATTAAAAATATTTTAAGTTATACTTAATGACTTTTAATATTTTGATAAATAAAACATTAATACTTTAATATTAATGATAATTATTTAAAATGATTTTAAATATTTTAAAAATAATTTAAGGGTAATATTAATACTTTAAAAGTATTTTGAGTTATTATAAATAACTTTAATATTTTGAAATGATTTCATTAATAGTTTAATATTAATTAAATATTAATGATAATAGAAGTGTTTAATACTTAAATCATTTAATAATGATTCCTATGTTTGAAAATTCATGATCAATTATAATAAATATTTTACAATTATATTAAGTCATTTAAAAATAATATGACTGATACTTATAGATATTGAGTTACAAGACAGGTCTCTTAGACTCCTGTAGTATTACTGATAAAGTCGCTTGCAGAGATCGGCATGTTTCGTAAATTGATCTGGACTTAGATAATTTGATTAGATAAAGTGATTATTTGTGATTCAATGGTTATTAAACATATGTGCCAATGTGATTAGGGTATGTGCTGACTGCAATAAGCAGTGTTATAATATGTTATTCTAATCAGTAAAATAATTTGATTAATGATAGGTCGTGATATAAACGATAAAACTAAGTTGTAAATTATAAGCAGCGCATCAGGTAAGTATCTTATCTTCGCATTTTCTTTATGCAATGGACATGAGTAAGAATGTTTAGGAATTATATTATTACTGTACAGATTATTAACCTTATATTATATAAGCTCATTTATTATCAACATATTAGTATATGGTAACTCAGATATATATATTCTGTTCGTTAATTTCTAGAAATGGTTAAACAAGTGTCCCCACTTGGATAATCATTGTATTTAATCACATGTTGATATACCTTTGTCAATTACTCGTATACATATATGTTGAATTATAGATTATTGTTGAACAAGATAAAACCTTTATTTTGGAACCCAGACAAGTATGAACATCCCTACACGGGAAAATTTTTATGCTTACCAAGGCGCATAGAGTGAACGATACCCTCGCTCTTGCACGTAGTATTGATCAATGCAAGGCATAATCTGGTGATCACCCTCGCGTCTGTAAGTTATGACTTGCCATGATTGAATTTCTCGCTTAACCTTTTCGAAAATGAAAACAATGTTCCTAGTATGCCACATTAACCATATTTATAGTAAGAACGTAGTTTCAAAGATTTGATATAGAATTGATATATTATTATCATTGGTACAGATTACTTCATAATTATTGAATCATTGTAGAAGAGTAGTATACAGAAAATATTTAAACTCTTTCAGCTTATATATATAATTGCTATTACTTGCTGAGCACTCAAATGTTCATCCTTGCTTAATTTAAATGTTTTCAGCTAAGTGTGAAGAACCAGAGAGCTCATGCAGAAACAAAAGAAAAGGAAAGCTAACAAAATAAGATTTGTGGTAGTTTATGTAATAGTTTGATATTATTAAGACAAGTATGACATATATTATCTATCATGGGTTGTAATGAATGTATTAAAGGATTACGTACTTGGGAGCTAGACTCTGATAATTATGTAAATTAAGTTTGACTTTTATATTATTGTTATTATTATTAGTATTATTCCGCTCATAGAAATGGTATCGTAAAGCACCGAGTTCGGGTTTCAATTACCTGGATTTGGGGGCCTTACAGGTTGGTATCAGAGCTATAAAGCATGAATGTGCAAAGAGCCCCGAGACTCTCACTGGTGACTTCCTTGTGTGGAATGCACCGACGCCAGACTCTCCGTAGGGGACGCCGATTTAGTCGGTGGCAAGCTGATAGGTACCCTTGTAAGGTTCTATGGTTGGAAGCACCATGAAAGTTACAGGTTGGTATCAGAGCTTAGGGTTAAAAACCATTGGTGGGTTAGACCTTAGGCTATAACCTTAGAACAGAGGGAAACGTTGAACATAAAAATAACTCATATAGAGTTTAAAAAGAGATGATTTGAATAAATTCATCGTCAAACAAAATAAAAAGATAACTTATATAAAACTCTTATTTGTTGTGTGTATATACTATATGCTAATCAGGATAATTTATGTGTGTAGATGTCTGGTGGAAAAGGCTTGTTATATGCTTATAGCATGAAGAAGGGTAAAACCCATACACCCGAGCTGATATCGAAGCGAATAGCTGAAATGGAGGCTCATAATGAAAACAACTCGGACTATGTGGTTATTATAGAAAACGTAATACCAGATCCGAAGATGGTGGAGCTGACAGATAGTGATTTGGACACTAAAGTTAAAGCTGATCAAGCATCAACGAAAGTGCAGGATCTGAGGAACAAGGTTTCTTTTCTGGAAAGGCTGTGGGAGATAGAAAAGTCATTAAATAGTCGATTCATTTATAAGCGCATAATAAAAACAATGGAAGAACAGGATAAGCTTAAAATCCAAATTGATCAGATGGGAGCCACAAGCAACACAGCGTGTGCAGCTCCAAGCAAGAAGGGGAAAAGAAAGATAGAAGATCAAGACTTAGGAAAATTCGATAAAAAGAAAGGGAAAAGAATATGTTATCTGTGCGGTTATGAGGGACATACCACTCTGTATTGTCCTGACTACAAACCAGGAGCATGTTTTATCTGTGGGATAGAGGGCCATCAGGCGAAAAGTTGTCCAAGAAAAAGATGTAATAAATAAGTAGTATAGGTTCTGTTGTGTAGGTTTGTTTAATGTAATATATATGATAAGTATGTCTATGTAATGTACTGTTCTCAACTTTTGTAATGATCAAGCTTGTAAATCCTGACTTTTGTGGTCATAAAGGGATAGCTGAAGTTCAAAGCATTATGTGCCATGCTATGTAAAATATTCGTTAAGTGAATATGAATCAATGTTTGAGTAATGAAATAAGTTTAATATATTAAACTTATATGATAAGGTTTAGAATGTAAGTTAAATTTATGATTTTATTTAACCAGATAATATCGCCAAGACGTCGAACTCGAAACCAAAGGGCAGAAGAATCAGTCAACAATGTTGAAGGACAACAACAAGTCAAATTCGATGCAAAGATTTTGCAAACATGTTAGCACAAGCTATGCAAAGCAAGGATACCAAATCACCGAAACCAAATGCATAATCGCTTAGCTTAACTTCAAGGATTTTAAAGGTCAGGGACCGCCGGAATTCGAAGGTACAACTGACCCTGTTGAAGCCCAAACTTGGGTTAAAGAGATTGAAAAGGCGTTTGTGGTAGCTAGGGTAGATGAAGGGTAGAAGACTGCTTTTGCCACTTATATGATGAAGGGGGAAGCAAACTTTTGGTGGGAAGCGAATCAGGTGAGGGCAGGAGAAGGTGTAGTCACATGGGATAGATTTAAAACTTTATTCTTCCAGAACTATTTTTCACCTAGTATGCAAGCTAGGATGGAGGTTAAATTTTAAGAATTGAAGCAGGAAAACATGACGGTGTCAGAATACGCTGCCAAATTTAATGAGTTAGCTAGGTTTGCCCCGCATCAAGTGGATACGGAGGCTAGAAAAGCGAGGAGGTTTGAGCTGGGATTAAAACCCTGGCTCTACAACAAGGTGGCAGTGTTGCAGATTCCTACATTTGCAGCACTCATGGAGAAGGCGATCATAGCTGAGGAGGGAAGTGAGGCCATGAGCCTATACAACAAGGAGAGAAAGAACAAAGGCAAGGTAGAAGGAGCTGGGAAGGTAGGAATTAATAGTGGGAGCAGGAGTGTAGATGGCAAGAGGAAGGGGAGCAATTTTAGAAGTGTGCAGGTAAAACAAGGAGGTACGAAGAAGCAGATGGTACCGAGCAAGACATGTGGAAAGAACTACTCTGGGGAGTGTCTGAAAGGAAAATTCGTTTGTATAAGTGCGGGCAGGAGGGCCATATCTCTCCCAACTGCCTCAATCCTAGGATGAATAGTGGATATTTTCTGTTCGGATCGACTGAGCACAGGGTGAAAGATTGTCCGAAGAGGAGGGTGGAGGCAGGTAGTGTTAATACTGGAACTGGCAGCGAGACTTTGGCAATCACGGGACCGACTTCATCAAGTAAGCCAACAAAATCTACTGCGAGGATTTAAAACATGACAGTCCAGGATACGGCATCCTGGCACTGGAATACCAGGTATTATTCATACAACTTTTATTTTATTATACATGATTTTCCTATATATAGTAAATTATTTTATAAAGAAATTTTGAGGAGGAATTTGAGTTCTTTTAGAAACCAATTTTTTCGTTTAATCAGAAAGACAAGCTTTATGTGAATAGTTAAAGATCAGTTCGATCAAATTATGATCGAGATCTACTTGCAAAGATTGTGTATGCTATGTAACCGTATATGTGTAGGTTTTTAAAATGGTGATTCCGGGGACGGAATCTTTATAAAGGAGGGTGAATGTAACAACCCGATATTTTCTATATAAATAAATAAGAAATTTTGCGTATAAATTTTTTTTTATTTTAAAGATGAGGATTTATACAAGATATTGTGTATATGTATTTATGTGGTAAATAAAAATATATTTATTACATGAATATTTACAAATAATTTTATTTTAGAATTATTGATTATTATAAAAGTATATTCTTATAATAATTACTTTTATGGTAGAAATGTTTTTATTAATTATTTTCCATGAAAATATAATCATATATTATTTAAATAATATATATAGTGATTTTTAGAATAAATATAATAATTATTTTATTATATGAATTTTAATATGATTATTAAGTTAATTATTTTACCTTAAATATTAAGGTTAAATAAGAAGAATAAATCGATATGGAATCCAAACCCTAATTTTGGATTATTGTCAAGGTATGAGAATAATAATATAATATTAATTATAATTTGAATTTTCAGATTCTATAAATATGTCTGTTTGTATACATATTAATGATTATTGGTCAATTATGGTGTTTAATTTCAAAACCCTAATATTATTTGGCTAAACTCTATTTTGAAAATTAATTGTGGGTTTAAAGGCGGTTATTTAACTATGTTATATGTTTTATGTTCTGTGTTATATAATGTTATGATAATTAGGAAACCCTAATTGTAAATTTAAAACCCTAGTTTATATTTGAATTTCTAATAATTAGAAACCCTAATTGGAAACCTAAACTAGAGATTTTGATTAGTAAGAAATTATGTTACTGTGGATAATAACGCGTATGATAAATTTTATTGATAATTAAGGTAAACCTAATTAGTAATTAAAATTATAATGATTAGAACCCTAATTATGTTTTGGAAACCCTAATTATTTAAAAACCCTAAATTTTTTTTAGTAAGTTCTAATTAATATTTTATTGAACTTTAATCTTAATCCTTAAAACCATAGAAATTATTTGGGATACCTTAAGGATTAAAATCTGGTGATTAAAACCTAGATTCAATCACCATGGACAAGTATACCCTTAAAATAACAATGCAAATGACCAAATTACCCTTTATTTAAAAATGGAGTGTTCTAGAATTGCATGACTCTGTTAGGTTTGTAATATTCATGTGCACAATCAAATTGCAAAAATAATGCGGAAGCGAGTAAAAATTATAGTTTAAAAAAATTTACAAACCATAAACCCGGATCATCCTTTATGCACAATTATTAATTAAACGAAAAGATAAAGAATAAATCATACCCTTGAAGATCGAGCTTCCTCAGGTACAAGTTCACCTCCAAATCCTTTCGCGTTCAATCTTGAATCCACCGGGTTTGGTTCCTTCCTTTGATCAACGTTAGCCACCCATGTGTTTGGCCTCTAGAGGTGATCCACCAAGGAAGAATAGGAATTCAAGAAGAAGGGTGGTTGGCTAAACCCTAGTTTTTCTATCTCTATAGAAAGGGTGTACTCTCTCAACAATTGGAATTATATCGTATGTTGAAAAAGTCAACAACTCCCCACCCATAATAAGACTCCACTTATTAATAGATGTGGGCAACCCACCTTAACAATTAAGGAATTGGGTTTTATTTAATTAATTAAATTCTTTTAATTAATTAAGCTCCCTAATCTTATTAGGGATAATTAATTAAACTCCTTTAATTAATTATCCCTCCTAACCCTATTAGGAATAAATGAGAGTACTTATATTAAATTAATTCTTAAACTCTTTTAGAAATTAAAATAATAATAATTGTAATAATATTAATAAGACTCCTCTTATTAATTTATATTTAATATTTCTAAAATATTAAATAATAATATTAAGCTATTTAATTTATTCTATCACCATAGATTAAATTAAATATACTTAACATATTATTACGATTATGCCATTAACTTCTTAAATAATTATTCTTCCTTTTATGGTGTGACCCTTTAGGTTCTCCATATTAAACCTGTTAGAATAAATCAATTAGAATAATTCTAATCTTATTTAAATAAATAAATTAAACAATTAATTTATTTAAATAAATAATATTTATTCTACAATAGGGATAAGCCTCTCCTAATGATCAACGACTTTCCGGATAATATATATTTCAACATTAATCATAAAAGAACCTTTGAGTAAATAGTTACCGTGACATTCAATTCTTTTTCACCATACAATGTCCCAATTAAATATAAGACATGGAATTACCACAAGTCTTATTTTATTTAATTATATGTATTTCGATCCTTAAATGCACAACTCCAAATAATGCAAATTAGAAACTCCTTTCTAATTTCATTCTCGCCTTGCCAAGGACTCTTTGGGTTGTCATTTATCGAATCACATAGGACATTTCTCTTTTTTTATTAGAAGTGGTAGATTCTTTATTGATCATACATTATCTCCATGTACAACTTATTATACCCAAGCATACCCTTTGATATACCCTAAGGGTCTTAAGGAATAAGTCAAAGTATAACTCATCATACACAAGATACTATGATGATCTCAAGTCCAAGGATTACTTGTACTACTATCACTACAGAAATTCCTATCGACAGCAAATAAAACTCCATTAGGTATTCCTTAGCGAGCCAATGCTCAAAGAACTTATTCTCTAATAAGCACCTACATACTTGCTTTAGTGTCTCCACACAAATGATCATGAGATCAATCATCCCCATCCAATGAAAGCAAGCAACGTATGTACCAATCTATCCGGATTCACTAATCCCCAATTTAGTAATCCAATGATTGGGAACTATTTTAGTTTTAAGCTTTCTAAGAATTTAGATCTCATTAAAATGATCATCATCATTATTCTAAAAGCATTGCTTAAAACTATGGGTTTATCACATATTATAAAACAAAGATCATGTAGATAATTAAAAGCCTTTAATAAATTAATATTTTTATTAATAAATGAATAAGATTGTTACAAAGTATATGCTTTATCATCAAACATGATTGGCTTGTGTGCATACTACTTTTAATCTCCCACTTGCACTAAAGCCAATCGTCATGGTATCTCATACTCTTCTTCTCTAAGCTTACGATTATCCTCACATTAGTTAGATAAGCTTTAGTTAATGGATATGTAATGTTGTTCATGAGAGTCCACTATCTCTATAGTGATTTCCCATCTTTCAATGATTCTAATAATCAAATGAAAGTGCCACAACACATGTTTAGATCCAAGATTTAGACTTAGAACTATTCCTAGTTCAGAATGAACTTTTAATCCAAACAATCAACTTGCGACTTCATTTATAGCTATATACTTTGTCTTTATCACTAAACCAAAGAACTCTTTCATTGTTTGGAACCTTTCCCATTCAACGCACCACTTGCTCAAGATAACGCTTTACCTTAAAGTGGATTTTCTCGTCATCTTGGTCCGTCTCAAAACTTGAGTCTGTTAAGCCTCTAGTTTTAATTTAGACCCACCATGAATATGATCACATCCTTAGTACCTGGGCTAAGCACTTTAAGATGTTTTTCAACGACTCATAGTGAACTTCTCCATAATATGACCGATCAACATCGTGTCTCGTATTTTCATTGCATACATGATAGTCACTCATGCGACCTCTCTTTTCAGGAGTCTGTGGGGACTATTAAGAGAGATACACTCCATAGCTCATCGACATGAGACATCTCTTAGAGTTTGCCATGCTAAACAACTTTAGCATCAAATGAATATACGTTCCTTGGGTTAAGTCGAGCATCCTGTTGTATCTATCTATATAGATTTTATCCCCAATTAAGATACTCTTCCAATCATTCATGGAGGAATGTTTAGACAACTTTATCATTACTGATTGTAGCATTAGTATGTCATTCCTTATCCGTAGTATATCAACATATAATACTAGGAATGTCACGATGCTCCCACTGACCCTTTTGTACACACTAGAAGTCTTACCTTATCGAATGTAACTCTGGATCATCATCTTCTATGATGTGTACCTCATCATCATCATCTATGATGAATCCATACCTCCTAGGTATCTTCTAGTACTATTCCGCATTTACGATTCTTGGTTGTGTACAATAGGTCTATCTATAGGTTCCTCTTATTTGACTTATAGTGTTTTGTGGTTCTTGAACTCTTCAAGATCTATTATCCTCCCACTAGCCCCTTCAATGATAAACACCTTTATCTTAGAAGGCGCTGTGTTTCGTAACAAACACCTTTTGCTAAGTAGAATTATAGAACATATACCCTAAACTTACTTTAGGATGTCCCACAAATCAGACATGTCAAATCTTGTCCCAAGCTTATCCTTTGAAACCTTTTCACATAAGTTGGACAACCCTTATCTTAACATACTTAAGATTAGGAATCCTCCCCATCCATAACTTTTATGGAGTCTTGGGGCCTTGGATTTTGAGGTTACCATTTTCGTAGATATGCACCATTTCTAGGACATTATCCCGTAAGATACCGGAATGTCGGTAAAATCATTATGGACCGCACCATGTCCAACAAGGTATGATTTTTCATTCAGATACATCAATCAATTATTGTGTATCAGGATGTGTCCATTATGAGAAAACCATTTGAGATGATCTAGAAACTTATTGCACAAGTATTTATTCCTTGATCTAATCAAAGAATCTTAATACTTTGTCAATTTGTTTCACTTCTGAATTCTTTGAACCTTTCAAATAATTCACACTTGTACTTCAACAAATACATACATTCAACTCTTTGAATGATCATCTCCTTTTCTTATACTAGTTTGTTCAATATGCAAAATTATTTTCATGTAAGTCAAGTATACAAAATTTATTAAGTAATATTCCAGTTCTATACAAAACATTATTATTATAAATAGAACAACAATTGTTCTTAATTATAATACCAAAGATTTCATTGTCCAACAATAAAATGGAAATAATATTTTTAACAAGAACCGGAATACAATAACAACTTATCGACTTAATAGATTTGCTTCGTAGGCTTTGCTAAACTATAAGTTTCTATGGCTAATATGGCAACCTTTGCTATATTTCTCGCATACATAGGATTACTTATATTTGTTTAGCTTTCTACTTCATTGGTCCTTTCATAAATCTATATTTATGATAACCAAAGTCGGTATCCAATACCCAAGTAGAACCTTGACTTAAGTAAATTTTATTTTAAATCATGAACAAATTTGTATTTGTAACCGAAACTTCACTAAGCTTCTTTGGTTAGCCTTTGCAAGATGCTTCTTGCGCTTTCTTTCCAAAGTCCAAAGCTTATTGTAGTGGAAGCAAACTCCTTTGCTTTCCATATCGCTTTGTTCTTATTATCCTTTGTTTATGCCTTTCTATTTACCTTCTTTGAATCGCTCTTCTTTTTCGGAAGATCCTTTGGCCCCTACCAAGAAGACTTGGTCTTTCTTGGTTGAAAGTGACTCTCAACATTTTTCAACATGTTAAGCAAATCAATGAGGTGATATCTAGCTTGTTCATATGAAAAATTCACAACAATTGTGAAAGGAGTCCGGAGTGAGTGCAAGATCAAATCTTGGCTCAACTCTCCATCCATGACAAAAACGTGTTGTCCTAATTGATCAATCAAATTGATTATGTTAAGAACTTTTTTGTCCAGCATTATAGTGCCATCGGCCATTCAAGATCGGAAGAGCTCCTTAGATATCTGATATCTATCATTCCCACTTTCCTCACCATCAACTACTTGATGTGCGGGAATATAGTAGGAGCATCCATAGTTTCATGTCCGACGTCAAGCTCGTTACTCATGGATGCGAGCATGATGCATCGAGCCAATCAGGCATCATCTTGCCACTTTATAAAAGTAGCAATGTCTTCCTCGTGAGGCATTGTCTGCAACCATTGCAAGGATAGGCGATATTAAGACATAAGATAACTTTTCACCATGAGAACTATTCTCAAATTCCTTAACCAATCCGCTTAATTCTACCGTTAATTTAGCATCTAATATGCTTCGCAGTTGATAGTAATTTTAGACATTGTAAAATTCGTAAAATGAATTTGTATTTAACAACATTTTAACATACATTCTTTTATTAATTACCAAAATAATTTAGGTCTTGTTTTAAATTGGTATCTCCCACTATTTTCGCAAACTATATTACCTCACTTATATAGTTCGACAAAATCTAATTAAAGATTTGCTAGTGAGAATAAGGATCCCATTTCAAATGTATATAGCCTTGTGGTGTCACAACAAACTATATATAAATAAATAGGTAGACAACTTTTGTTAATTACATCAACTATGCAACTCCTTGTATTTTGCCTCTTAGATTATTTTGATCAAGTGGTGGCACATCCGGATCAAAATTATCCAAGTTAAGTCCAACCTAGCACTCCATATATTCAAAAAGAAAATATCATCCTTGTGGTGACACAACAAAATAATATTGTTCAATTTTCTTTATAAGCATCAAATGTGATAAATTAACATCTTAAATACTTAATACTTGCCTTGTGGTGACACAACAAACTCATATTAAATATTTAATACTCTATTAATTTTATCATGCTAGAAAGCTTACGCTCGATATTCCAAATATCTTTGAACGCTTAGGACTTAATATAAAAAATTGAGGGGTTGTTATTAATTTGTCTCTCATCTTATTTAGCGCATGCATGCATATATATATATAAAATACGCGTCCATATTAATGAACATGTGAAGCATGTTTGCATAATATATAATATATATAGTATAAGCATGCACATATAGAATACTATATTCTACCCTTGATTGATTACGGACTTTTATTCTAGTTTGGTTCACTAGAGCCACCAAGTGAACCAAAAGGTCAAACCCTAGGGGTGCAAGAAATGATATTTAAATATAACTATTACATTTAAACCCTGCTCCATTACAAACGGGTCTTCAAGCGCTCCTTGCTCCTTGATCTCCAATTTTCAAAATAATTCTAACTATTCCTATTACAAAACTATTTAAAATAAATAGAAACCTTGATCGCTAGAATCGAGGGAAGTACATAGGAGGAGATAGAATTTACATTAAGAAAAATTAGAGAAGACGAGGTACGCAGAATTCCCCATTTAATAAAACCCATACATTCATGCATCCAACTAAAATAAAATCCAATCATATTGGTCAATAGTCCATAATCAATCCCATTTATTATCATACACATCATCATATGCATCAATAAATAACATTCATCTTATGAAATAATAAACATTTAATATATATATTGATATCATTTAATGGGCAAATTTAGTTAGTATAAAATCTAATTTTGAATCAAAATAAACTCCTTTATTTTAATCCAAATTTAAATCAAAATAAAACTATTTTATTTTAATTTATTCAATTTTGAATAAAATAAACTATTTTATTTTAATCAAAATCTTTAATCAAAATAAACTCCTTTATTTTAATTAATTATGGAATCCAATTCCATGTAATAAAAAATTTAATTAAAATAAACTCTTTTATTTTAATTAATTATGGAATCCAATTCCATGAAAAAAAAAATCTTTTATTAAAGGAAACACGGATATTCTTTCCTATTCACAAATAAACTCCTTTATTTTGAATAATATGAAATCTTATTTCATATTTAAATAAACTCCTTTATTTAAGGAAACATGGATTCTCTTTCCTATTCACAAATAAACTCCTTTATTTTGAATAATATGAAATCTTATTTCATATCTAAATAAACTCCTTTATTTAAGGAAAAAATAGAATCAAATTTCAACTCCAATTAGTTAGCATGGAATCCAATTCCAACTCTAATTAGTCAGCATGAAATCTAATTTTAAAATTAAAATAAATTTTTTATTTTAATATTAAAATAAACCTTTTATTTTAAATTTAAAATTAACTTTTATTTTAATTATAAAATAATTAATATATATATATATATTATATTAACCGTATAATATATATATATATATATATATATCCGTATATAATAAATATATATATATATATATATATATATATATATATATATATATATATATATATAATAAAAAAAATAATAATAATAAAAAAAAATTACATGCATCTTTGCTTCACTTTTTGAATTTAATGCATCTCATTGAACCAATTACATGGAATCACTGTTTTTTTTTTTTTTTTTTTTTTTTTATCCTGTTAAAGGGTTCCTGCCGAATTTCATGAATTATTAAAAACCGTGGCTTTTTTTTTTTTTTTTTAATTGCATTTACACACGCCATGTAAATCATTTTTTTTTTTTTTTTTAAATTTTATACAATAAAAATTATGCCCAATTAAATTGTTCTAAACACATATCAATATACATATCAAATTAAAATAATTAATAATTCGCATAAAGGTTTGGCTCTGATGCCACTGTTAGGTTTGTAATATTCATGTGCGCAATCAAATTGCAAAAATAATGCGGAAGCGAGTAAAAATCAGAGTTTAAAAAAATTTACAAACCATAAACCCGGATCATCCTTTATGCACAATTATTAATTAAACGAAAAGATAAAGAATAAATTATACCCTTGAAGATCGAGCTTCCTCAGGTACAAGTTCACCTCCAAATCCTTTCGCGTTCAATCTTGAATCCACCGGGTTTGGTTCCTTCCTTTGATCAACGTTAGCCACCCATGTGTTTGGCCTCTAGAGGTGATCCACCAAGGAAGAATAGGAATTCAAGAAGAAGGGTGGTTGGCTAAACCCTAGTTTTTCTATCTCTATAGAAAGGGTGTATTCTCCCAACAATTGGAATTATATCGTATGTTGAAAAAGTCAACAACTCCCCACCCATAATAAGACTCCACTTATTAATAGATGTGGGCAACCCACCTTAACAATTAAGGAATTGGGTTTTATTTAATTAATTAAATTCTTTTAATTAATTAAGCTCCCTAATCTTATTAGGGATAATTAATTAAACTCCTTTAATTAATTTTCCTCCCTAACCCTATTAGGAATAAATGAGAGTACTTATATTAAATTAATTCTAAACTCTTTTAGAAATTAAAATAATAATAATTGTAATAATATTAATAAGACTCCTCTTATTAATTTATATTTAATATTTCTAAATATTAAATAATAAATATTAAGCTATTTAATTTATTCTATCACCATAGATTAAATTAAATATACTTAACATATTATTACGATTATGCCATTAACTTCTTAAATAATTATTCTTCCTTTTATGGTGTGACCTTTTAGGTTCTCCATATTAAACCCAGGTTGTGAATAAATCAATTAGAACAATTCTAATCTTATTTAAATAAATAAATTAAATAATTAATTTATTTAAATAAATAATATTTATTCTACAATAGGGATAAGCCTCCCTAATGATCAACGACTTTCCGGATAATATAGATTTCAACATTAATCATAAAAGAACCTTTGAGTAAATAGTTAACGTAACGCATAATTCAATCCTTCCACCATACAATGTCCCAATTAAATATAAGACATGGAATTCTTCACAAGTCTTATTTTATTTAATTATATGTATTTCGATCCTTAAATGCACAACTCCAAATAATGCAAATTAGAAACTCCTTTCTAATTTCATTCTCGCCTTGCCAAGGACTCTTTGGTTGTCATTTATCGAATCACATAGACATTTCTCTTCTTTTTATTTGAAGTGGTAGATTCTCTATTGATCATACATTATCTCCATGTACAACTTATTATACCCAAGCATACCCTTTGATATACCCTAAGGGTCTTAAGGAATAAGTCAAAGTATAACTCATCATACACAAGATACTATGATGATCTCAAGTCCAAGGATTACTTGTACTACTATCACTACAGAATTCCTATCGACAGCAAACAAAAAAACTCTATTAGGTATTCCTTAGCGAGCCACGCTCGATGAACTTATTCTCTAATAAGCACCTACATACTTGCTTTAGTGTCTCCACACAAATGATCATGAGATCAATCATCCCCATCCAACGAAAGCAAGCAACGTATGTACCAATCTATCCTGGATTCACTAATCCCCAATTTAGTAATCCAATGATTGGGAACTATTTTAGTTTTAAGCTTTCTAAGAATTTAGATCTCATTAAAATAATCATCATCATTATTCTAAAAGCATTGCTTAAAACTATGGGTTTATCACATATTATAAAACAGCATCATGTAGATAATTAAAAGCCTTTAATAAATTAATATTTTTTATTAATAAATGAATAAGATTGTTACAAAGTATATGCTTTATCATCAAACGTGATTGGCTTGTGTGCATACTACTTTCAGCCTCATCACTTGTGTTTATCCCATGTGTGTAAAACCAGCCAATCCTTATCAATATTGACACCTTACATGATAGATACATTGCATCTATGTTCTATAAATAGATTAAAGGAGAGAGAAAAATCATTTGCTAGCCATTTTTGTACACAACACCCAAGCCTTTTCTCTCAACCCAAACCCACGAAAATATAAGCTAAATCAGTTCCATAAACAAGCCCCACGATCAACTATAATAAATCAGAAGCCTAAGATCAAGATCGATCAAAGTAAAGGTATTAAACCCTAATTTAAAATCTGTCCAAATTTTGGTTGTTAGATGTTATGTTTGAGTGTTAGAATATGTTGTTAGTAGTTTATAATGATGATCTGGGTGGATGGATGTTAGATCCATAACATCTATAGGCTCGTATTTGAGTTTTTGCAAAATCTGGAAAAACTTGGTTTTGTGGTCTGACAACGAATGTCAGTGGGATCCTTGATCGTTTATGATTTGTGTTGTTTTTAAGTTGTTACATGTAGCCTGTATTGTGGTCTGTAATCTGCAAGTGGACTCAAGGTCATTTGATGTCTAGACTAGAAGTTATTTACTATTTGACGTAGTTGACCAAAGCCCATGACCGGAGTTTCGGGTAACCTAGAAATGTTTGAAGAACCTACCGACAAGCTTTTTAAGCTGTCATGGATCTTTTAGTGTATTTATGTTTTGTTGTTTGTGTTGTATCTAGTCTATAGCTTGATATTTGTACTACATGTTCATGCCTTATAGTATCCTAAGAATCATATGGAGGAAAGTCAGTGGCTGGTCAAAGCGGGCGATGATCCTAATCGAAGTTTTGGGTAACCTGTAAACTCAAGAACGTGACCTCGGCGGTGTTTGACCAAAGATGGATCTTGTTATTTGGTTGTTGTTTTGTTTCTTTTATGTAATGAATCTCTTCCTTGTTATGTTGGCTACATACTCCATGTTTTAAAGAACAAAAACATTACAAGATCAACAAGTTGTGGAAGCCCAAATAAGTTAGCGGTTAATCGCTGTTCTTCATTTTAGGGTAACCTGTAAAATGAAGAATGACTCGACAAATTTGTTCAAGGCTCCAGATCTCGTTAGTTAAGCATGTTTTGATGATGTTGTTTGTTGGATCGTGTTGCCTTGTACTTGTACTACATTATCTGACCATCAACATGTCCAGAAACAAATTTAGTAGCGTTTAATCAATGGTCAAAGTGGTACCCACGAAACTGCCTTATGAATGCTCAAGAACATGAAGAACACCTATAGCGAGAGTTTTGTCAATATAGGTGACCTTTAGCTTACGCATAAAGATTTTATTTTTTTCGAAATTAATTAAAAAATAGAAAAAAATAGTTTTTAATTATTAAAAATACCAAATAAATTATTAAAATTATTTTAAATTTCAAAATTAGTTTTAATTATTTTAAATATATTTCATAAATATTTAATATTTTTGGAATATTAAAAATATTTAATTTATTTAATTATAATATTAAATAAATTATTCAAAAATGATTTTAATATTTGAAAATTCATTTAAAATTATATTATGATATAAGAAAATATTTTAAGTTATTTTTAATGACTTTTAATATTTTGTGATAAATTTCATTAATAAATAAATATTAATGATAATTAAGTTATTTACTAAATAAATTAAATAAATTAATTAAAAATGATTTTATTATATTAAAATCATTTTAAATAATAATAAGGTATTTAAAAATATTTTAGGTTAGAAAATATAACTTTTAATATTTAAAGATAAATTTCATTAATTAATTATTATTAATGATATTAAGTTTATTTAATAATTACATTAAATAATTTAGTTTAAAAATGATTTTAATATTATAATAATCATTTTAAATGAAAATAAAGTGTTTAAAGATATTTTAAGTTATAAAACATAACTTTTAATATTTAAAGGATAATTTTATTAATAATTTAATATTAATAATTATTAATTTATTATTAATGATATTAAATTTATTTAATAATTCTATTAAATAAATAGTTTAAAAATGGTTTTATTAATTTAAAAATCATTTAAAAGGGATATAAATGAATTAAAAATATTTTAAGTTATACTTAATGACTTTTAATATTTTGATAAATAAAACATTAATAGTTTTATATTAATGATAATTATTTAAAAATGATTTTAAATATTTTAAAAATAATTTAAGGGTAATATTAATACTTTAAAAGTATTTTGAGTTGTTATAAATAACTTTAATATTTTGGAAATGATTTCATTAATAGTTTAATATTAATTAAATATTAATGAAAATAGAATTGTTTAATATTTAAATCATTTAATAATGATTCCTATGTTTGAAAATTCATGATAAATTATTTTAAATATTTTACAATTATATTAAGTCATTTAAAAATAATATGACTGATACTTATAGATATTGAGTTACGTGATGTAGTCTTAGACTCCGAGTAATTACCTCGATAAAGTCGCTTTCAGTAATCCGACATGTTTCAGAAATTGATCTGGACTTAGATAATTTTATTAGATAAAGTGATTATTTGTGATTCAATGGTTATTAAACATATGTGCCAATGTGATTAGGGTATGTGCTGACTGCAATAAGTAGTGTTATGTGTTATAATATGTTATTCTAATCAGTAAAATGATTTGATTAATGATAGGTCGTGATATAAATGATAAAACTAAGTTGCAAACTATAAGCAGCGCATCAGGCAAGTATCTTATCTTTGCATTTTCTTTATGCAATGGACATGAGTAAGAATATTTAGGAATTATATTATTACTGTACAGATTATTAACCTTATATTATATAAGATCATTTATTATCAACATGTTAGTATATGGTAACTCAGATATATATATTTTGTTCGTTAATTTCTAGAAATGGTTAAACATGTGTCCCCACTTGGATAATAATTGTATTTAATCACATGTTGATATACCTTTTTTAATTACCCGTATACATATATGTTGAATTACAGATTATTGTTGAACAAGATAAAACCTTTGATTTGGAACCCAGACAAGTATGAACATCCCTACACGGGAAAACATTTATGCGCCCAAGGCGGACATTGTGAACGATACCCTCGTTCTTGCACGTAGCATTGATCAATACAGGGCATAACGGGCTGATCGCCCCCCGTGCCCGTAAGTTATGACTGTTTACAGATGAATTTCTGTTTAACCTTTTCAAAAATGAAAACAATGTTCATAGTATGCCACATTAACCATATTTATAGTCAGTACGTAGTTTCAAAGATTTGATATAGAATTGATATATTATTATCATTGGTACAGATTACTTCACAACTATTGAGTCGTTGTAGAAGGGTAGTATAAAGAAAACATTTAAACTCTTTCAGCTTATATATATAATTGCTATTACTTGTTGAGCACTTAAATGCTCATCCTTGCTTAATTTAAATGTTTTCAGCTAAGTGTGAAGAACCAGAGAGCTCATGCAGAAACAAAGGAAAAGGAAAGCTAACAAAATAAGATTTGTGGTAGTTTATGTAATTGTTTGATATTATTAAGACAAGTATGACATATATTATCTATCATGGGTTGTAATGAATGTATTAAAGGATTACGTACTTAGGAGCTAGACTCTGATAATTATGTAAATTAAGTTTGACTTTTATATTATTGTTATTATTATTAGTATTATTCCGCTCATAGAAATGGTATCGTAAAGCACCGAGTTCGGGTTTCAAGTACCCGGATTTGGGGGCCTTACATCAATGATTCCTATAATCAAGTGAAAGTGCCACGACAAATGTTTAGATCCAAGATGAGACTTAGGAACTAGTCTTAGTTCTGTAATGAAATTTTCATCCAAACAATCAACTTGCATCTTCATTTATAGCTATATACTTTGTCTTTATCACTAAACCAACAACTCTTTGCTGTTCGGAACCTTTCTAATTCACTGCACCACCTTTCAAGGTAACGTTTTACGTATATATATATATATATATATATATATATATATATATATATATATATATATGATTTTAACTTAACTAATCATGAAACAAGCAAGCATGTTCAACACCAGCGAAATCAAGGATAGCCTTTCAAAATAAAATCAATCATAACACGGAACAACGAAACAAGCATCACAAATTGATTTTTATTTTTTAATTTTTTAAATAAAATTTATACAACAAATTATGCCCAATTAAATTATTCTAAACATATATCAATATACATATCAAATTAAAACATTTAATAATTCGCGCATAAATGTTTGGCTCGATACCAATTATTAGGTTTGTAATATTCATGAAACCTTGATCAAATTGCAAAAATAAGCGAAAACGTGGAAAATCAGAGTTTTAAAATTTTACAAACCATATACCCAGATCATCCTTTATGCGCAATTATTAATTAAACGAAAAGATAAAGAATAAGAATTATACCCTTGAAGATTCGAGCTTTCTCAGGTACAAGTTCACCTCCAATCCTTTTCGTGTTCAACTTGAATTCACCAGGTTTGGTTTATTCCTTTGATCAACATTAGCCACCCAAGTGTTTGGCCTCTAGAGGTGATCCACCAAGGAAGAAGAAGGATTCAAGAAGATGGGTGTTTGGCAAAATCCTAGTTTTTCTATCTCTCATAGAAAAGGAGCGTATTCTCCCAACTATTGGAATTACGTATGTTGTGAAAAAGTCAACAACAACTCTAACCCTTACACCCATAATAAGACTCTTCTTATTTATAGATATAGGAATCCCTCCTTAAAAATTAAGGAATTGAGTTTTATTTTAATTAATTAAATTCCTTTAATTAATTAAGCTCCCTAATCTTATTAGAGATAATTAATTAAACTTTTTTAATTAATTAGTCTTCTAATCTAATTAGGATATATGAGAGTACTTTTATTAATTA
Organism: Panax quinquefolius; assembly: GCA_020205615.1. Taxonomy (NCBI): domain Eukaryota; kingdom Viridiplantae; phylum Streptophyta; class Magnoliopsida; order Apiales; family Araliaceae; genus Panax; species Panax quinquefolius. The sequence continues at coordinate 67,102,192 of CM035169.1, forward strand.
ATTCCCAAACTCCTTTTGAAATAAATAATAATAATAGTAATAATAATAATAAGACTCCTCTTATTAATTTATATTTAATATTTCCAAAATATTAAATAATAAATATTAAGCTATTTAATTTATTCTATCACCATAGATTAAATTAAATATACTTAACTTATTATTATGATTATGTCATTAACTTCTTAAATAATTATTTTTCTCTTTTATGGCGTGACCCTTTAGGTTCTCCATATTAAACCGATTGTGAATAAATCAATTAGAACAATTATAATCTTATTTAAATAAATAAATTAAAATATTAATTTATTTAAATAAATAATATTTATTCAATAATAGGGATAAGTCTCCCTAGCGATCAACGACTTTCCAGATAATATAGATTTCAACATTAATCATAAAAGAACCTTTGAATAAATAGTTACCGTACAATTCAATCCTTCTACTATATAATGTCCCAATTAAATATAAGACATGAAATTACTGTCAAGTCTTATTTTATTTAATTATATGTATTTCGACTCTTAAATGCACAACTTCAAATAATGCAAATTAGAAACTCCTTTTTAATTTCATTTTGTCTTGGCCAAGGACTACTGGGATGTTATTTATCGAATCACATAGGACATTTCTCTTCTTTTACTAGAAGCGATAAATTCTTTATTGATCATACATTATCTCCATGTATAACTTATTATACCCAAGCATACCCTTCTATATACCCTAAGGGTTTTAAGGAATAAGTCAAAGTATAACTCATCATACACAAGATACTATGATGATCTCAAGTCCAAGGATCACTTGTACTACTATCACTACAGGAATTCCTATTGACAGACAAGTAAAACTCCATTAGGTATTCCTTAGCGAGCCATGTTCAGTGAACTTATTCTCTAATAAGCACCTACATACTTGCTTTAGTATCTCCACACAAATGATCATGAGATCAATCATCCTCATCTAATGAGAAAGCAACGTATGTACCAAACTATCCGGATTCACTAATCCCCAATTTAGTAATCCAATGATTGGGAACTATTTTAGTTTTAAGCTTTTTAAGAATTTAGATCTCATTAGAATGATCATCATCATTATTCTAAAAGCATTGCTTAAAACTATGGGTTTATCACATATTATAAAACAGCATCATGTAGATAATTAAAAGCCTTTAATAAATTAATACTTTTTATTAATAAATAAATAAGATTATTACAAAGTATATGCTTTATCATCAAACATGATTGGCTTGTGTGCATACTACTTTCATGAACATACATGGTTCTTAATGAATCTTACACTTCTTCTCAATCTAATCATGTATTAGATTTGTTATTATTGGTTTCGGCTTGCCGCCGTTCTTTTACATCGTTCTTTCCAACTTATGTCTCTTCTATAACTTAATTGAAATTATTTCATTGATATAACTCATTTCGAGTTAATCATGTTTTCTCACGGCTTACTATTGTCCTTACGTTATTAACCGACACTTGATCGTAATTAGTGAAATACCAACGTTAAATACCATTTACGGTTTACTTAATTACCCTTCACGTTCTTCGTTTAATTATTCTTTCTTTCAACCTCTAGTGTATTACTTAAGGTTTATACATCCTAAATGATGTTACATTAAGTTGATTAAGAATTTTAATTTACTCTTCCTTCACTTCTCCTTTACTTTACATTCTAAAACATTCCTCTATATCCTTCACTTAGTGTTTGGCAATCATGCCAGACTTTTGCTTTTACAACTTACAACAAGCTGGTCATGACATGGTGCTTTGTACTTAGGACTCGCTCACGGCGCTGTGGCACCATCTCCTTCGATATTAGCCACGATGTGGTGCCAATTAACAGGGGACTATCGTCGACCTAGCGCTGCGGTGCCGGTCTTTACTCCTTGAGGCGCGCTGCGGCGCTGACTCTATGCCTCAGAAAATTTTGACAGATTTTTGACTTTATGAGATTCCCGGGTTCGTAACTTCTTCGTTATAAGTCCGAATTGGCTCGTTCAAAAGCCTACAGTTCACAAATTATATACTCTACATGTTAATGCAAGAATTTTATCTATTTGACTTTGTTAACTAAAAATTCACCTATTAGTCCATTTTTAATAAAAACGATAAACGTTCGTGAACGGTCAACACTTGTTTCTTCGTTCTAAGTTCGCAACTCTATAATGCCAAATAAGACTTGTCTCCATTGAAAACCAACGTTTCCAAGCTCAATATCAAATTTTGATTTCTATTCCGTGAATTTCACGAATTCAACGATTATCGTCTAATCGTGTGGATTCCGGCTAAACTTCGTTACTTGAGATTTTTAAACCGTTTCAAATGGATTCATTCCGTCATACTAACATCTTGACATACGTATATCATTAACTTATACTCATAATAAGTTCTTACTTGTGGTTCATAAGTTTAGAACTTATAAAAGTATAAAATACTTATGACTTTATTTCACATGACTTATTATAGATTAAGTCTTTTAACCACCATTCTCACATCTCCTTATCATACTATCTTATTAAGGTAAACATATGAGAAGTTCATATAGGTTTCTCATGAGTTCATAACTTATTTAGGTTTGATTTACTTATTCGTAACTTATACGGCTAAAGTTCATTGAGTTGTTCATTCTCTTCATTTCTTAGCATAAAAATCCTACCACTACCCACTTCTCTAATAATGGAAGAGAACGAGAATCATGGTTCAAGATTGCTTACCCTTTGATGATCACTTGCTAAACTTTAATCTTCCTCTTGCTTCTCGAATTAACAAAGTTTAACTTTCTAGCTTTTCTAGCTTTTTCTCTCAAGCCAACAAGCTATAAGTCATTGGTGGAAAATCTAACAACTAATAAATGAGCTTGCACTCCTTCTATTTATAGAAATCTCAAAGTGAGGGTAGTTTAGATAATAAACCACTTTCACCTCCTTACTATTCATTACCTAGGAATTAAGTTAACTTGATCACCACATTATTTGCTTAGCCATTAAGTTATCTTGCTTATCACACATACTTGGCTATTAAGTTTACTTTTTTAGCACAACTATTACCCTTTGCTTGCTCATCACATTCCTTAGCCATTAAGTTTTCTTAACTTATCCTTTGTTTAATCCTTAAGTCTACTTGCTCATCACTTAAGCACTTTGTTTGCTCACCACACTTACTTAGCCTTTAAGTTTGCTTGTTAATCACATAGCTTATCCTTTGCTTAGCCACAAAGTACTTTACTTGGCCACCACTTTGGGTCATCCATGTGCTCATGGGTTGCCCCATGGATCATCCTTGTTTTGGGCTTTAGGTTTAATTAGTTAGCTTATTCTTGTGGGCTTGCATTAATTTGTTTTGGGCTTTACATGAACAAACATTTGGCTTGTACCTTAATTCTTATTGGTCTTTCATAATAAATCATATAGGACTTATACATCCCACATAATCCACAAGTCCATTCTCAAATGGATTAAAGCCTTAGGACGTATTTTATAAGTATTATTATCGTATTCTAACTCGTATACTAATTCAACATATACGACATACCATCATTCATACATACTCGCATAATACCTCGTATCATACTCGTATTCATTACCTCGTACAATACCTACGTATAATACGATCATCGCTTAATTCATTATACGCATTTAAATTCCTTCTCGGAAGTCACTTTCCCTAAACGTTAGGTTTTAAGTCCGCATGCAAAAAATTATGTTTGCCATAACTGAAATATTATTGGATATTCCATCTCACCTCGATATTCTATCGTTACGTATTTCTCGGAAGTTCAAAAATAATTCCTGAGCAGAAATGCGTAAATAGTGTTTTTTAGAAAACTTCTCGGAAAGCTTTTATTTTCATCTTGAAAATTCAAATACTTTAATTCTATCACGTAGCCAAAATACTACGACGTTCTGATATCTCTAGGTCATAGAACGACCTTCAAATAGCTTACTCCCATAAATAATCAATTAAATTCATTTAATCCACATAATCAAATAAAAATTTAATTCTCAAAAATCTAATTTTTCTGGGGCGTTACACTTCACACTATAAACCGCATCGGTACTCTAGGTAGCCAGCCTATCGTACCCCTGCGTCAGGCCCAAACGTAGTACATCGTAACGACTATATGCGTTACATTCGGAACTATTGTCTCCGATAACATGTCCCCTTTTATAGGGTTGTTCACCTCAGCTTCTTAACATATGAATCCGCACCAAAACAATTTGGTTTGACATAGTTTGACTAAAAAATGCTCGAATTTCATAAACATCTTTCAATATTTGTCTAGCTGAATCAAGTAGCATAGACTTCTAGCAAAAATTTGGACATCAATCGAAATATATATATATATATATATATATATATATATCTTTAACCAACTCAAAAAAAAAATATTTTAAGGAAACCAAAAATAAATAAATAAATATTTTCATAATATCCTGATACTGTATCGTAGTAATGGTACGTTGAGGATTTCGTCATTACATGACGTTATCATACTACATCATACAATAGTGGGCTGACGATCATACGATCACATCCAACACAAGGTTTAACTGCATTGATAACTTCCTCGATTATTGTTTCTACACCATATCAAATGATGCACATATAAAATACAATTTGAAAATTTAAAATCATTTTTGTCTAGTTGAAGCAATTAGCATAGACGTGTGAATAATAGCACTATTTAAAAAAATTCATTTGTTCCATCATTTGATCCAATATTTTTCAAGAAAATAGAAGTGCAACATCAGCACGAAGTTAATAAATTTCGAAAATCTAGCAAAGCTAGGAGATTTAGAATATAAAAACTTTCTCAATCAATTAAATATTTACTCCATCATTACTTAAACATTCTATCAATCTTAAATAACATTAATGCTTTCTATACCATAACTTTTTAAACCCAGTATATTTCATCGAATTTACCACACTTTGGAAGTTTAGGAACTTACCATAATAATATGAGTTTAAGAACTTGTCCTAGCAATACATAGTCAAAGAACTGATCAGAGACTGTCCATATGCTTAGGGGTTCAAAAACATATATATGATTATGAGTCACGAACTCAGCATAAGTATGAGTTTTAAGAACTCGCCTAATCTTAAGATCATCTAATGTAATCTTAATATCATCTAATCTATCCTCTATTGACTCTAACTATCAAATATAATATGAGAAAAGAATAACATTCTCGTCATATATATATATATATCAATAGCGTGACACTAACCTTCCCATGGTTATCAATATGATAAGCCAAATATAAGCACAAAACCCTGCCAATACAAAGATTTGTACAACTCAGCCACCACATGAGTCCTCAGTTAAAATCCCACCTAACTCTATCTTACTTATAACTTCTTGCTCCATACTCGATACATACTTCTGTATCTCATCATTTATAACTCCTCGTGAGTTAATCTCGTACTATATTATAGTACATTCTCATTATAGTCCCAAACTATAACCATTCAATCATTACAGACCATCTGTCCTTTACAACTTTAAAAGAAATCATGCTATGATCTTATTCTATAATCATCTCACTTATGATTCTTTTCTTATCTCATTATGGTTTTGTTTAAAAAACTTCTTATCTTTACCTTTCATCATATCATACTATGATTTCATTTATGCTTTTAATCTTATAGACCTTGTCTATTCATCGTTATTCGTCATCTTGATTATTGGAGTTAGGCAACTCCTAATTCTTATCTACATATCTCTTCAAGATTCTTCTTTGAATCTTCTTGTTTATTTATTAACTTTCTTTAAGAATTTAATATCATTCACGTTACTCAATATTTTATTCGAGTTTTATCCCTCGCTATTCTAATATTCTTATTATAACATTTCTAGGACTAAACTCGTCCTATACATCTACGTATGTGAAAAGAATCACCTTTTCATTATACGTAACTTAAACTTATTCTTTTAACCTAAGGTCATAGCCTAAGGTACTCTTACCTAATGTGTATAACCTATCAGTTTTGATACCAACTATAACGACCCAAAAATTCATACAATAATATTCTCATTCTCGATCGTTAACAATACAACTTTAATATATCTTTACATCATTATTCGATATTAAAATCACTAAAAATGCAGAATATTTAAAAATTTTATACATTTCCTTCTGTATTGCCCTAAATCGCAACCTTTACATTACATCTCTTTGATTCAAATTTATATCATGAATCGTTACTACAAAATGACTATACAAAGTCTTACATCATAAATAGATATCCATATACACCGGATAACTCAACTTACAATTCAACAACATGTTACATTCAAAATATTAAATACATTTCTCATAAAACATAAGTAATCTTCGTGAATATGGATCTTTATAATTCACTTAGCACATATCCTTACCTTAAAATCTTGACCTGCAAAAATTATTATTTGCAAGAGTGAGCTCGACAGCTCAACAGGTTCTAATAGTTTTCATGCATCACATATCACATAATAATATGCTCAACATACATATCATAATAATTAAAGTAACATGGCATACATGCTTTAATTCACATAGCAAATATAAAGATTGAGTTCCTTACTTAATCATCATTATTTAACCAAAACAATGTAGTCATAAATTGACTTTAACATTTCATGATTACAACATGTATAACATATCATGCTCGCTTACAACACATATAACATATCATGCAATTTAAAACAGTTCATCAAGTCCATGTAGAAAATAGGAACCGAAAGACTTGTCGTGATCTTTGTTTACCAATAACATATTAACAGCTTAGAGCCATCTACACTTCACGTGCCCTACACAATTATATAATCATACACATCAACTATTAGTCACATAACAACACATAGTAATTGTCATGTAAACTCTACTCCACATCTCATAATCCTTCTTGTTAATTTGCAGACAATGTTCAATTAGATTGTGTTAACTTTTTGACTTATGTAATATTCAAAATTCATTCAAGTGTTTAAGTCTAGCTAGGAGTGATTATGGGTTTTATATTAAACTCATTCCATATCTTATAATGTTCATTAACACTTGTCACGGTATTTCGACTTTCATTCGCCACACTCCCGGATCGTCTCTCTTGTGTATGCTTAGTGTGCTTACATAACTTATCTAATACATCATTTATGTTAATCATCATTATATTTACTAACATTCATATTTTATAACTTAGGACACCAACTTTTATCGTTAGGAGCACTACACTTGCATACGTGCATGCCCGACGCCCTCCGATTATCTCCTAATACACATCAGTCCCACAAATGACCCTTTTGACCCCTGTTCCTGACCTAAAATTGAAAACCTTACAGAATGAAAGTTGTAAGGATATTCGTCCTCGTTCCGGAGCATCTTGAATCACCTCAATCGGAGTCCGTATGAAAACGTTATTGTCATTTTACTACAGGAGGTCAAACTGTCTGGCCGTGTCAGCTATTCCGGTGCTGCAGTGCCCCTTAGCAGTATGTACGCGTTTTTTTTTTCTCCAGTTTTACTGTTCTTACGAATTTTTGACCCTTTCTCCTTCCAACCTTCATAACTTGAGTTATACACACCCAAATCAGTTCATTTTCGACTCTATGGATTTGTAATTCATAGAATTACAACATATTAGACTTATAACAAATTTACATAAATACTAACTAGCCTAAATCGTGACCCAAATCTCATGTTCATACTAAACTTTTAATGTTTTAACATATTTAGCGAATTCATTCACTACGAATACGTTTCTTAACCAAATAAATTCATTCAACTTGTGTTCTTTTTATTTCTTATCGTATTAACACAATCCATCACCAATTTTATAATTATACTATGAATTAAACATCAATTTTATAGTTTCAAAAGCCATTTTTTAGAAATTAATTCACAGAAAATCATTATGAACAAAATTCTTCTTGTTTATCAAACATACATGGATTGAATTGCTAGAACAACCATATAACTCATAATACATCATAATATAACCCATATTACATATAACTCATGCTCACATCAAAGATTTAAGAACAATTTTCAACATAATTACATAATCAAACAGTATGAACATGATTTCATCATGTTCATCATATCGATCTTTGTGAATTGAAACTTTTAAACAACTATAAAAATCTCATGTAAGCGTATATATATATATACACACACACACAAACACACACACACACACATATCTAATTCACATATCAAAATTATGAAGTTTCACAAAAATATTTTTATATAGAACTCTGAAACTATGAAAACAAAGAAGAACATGATTTTAAAATTTGTTTTTACAACAATTGTATTGTGAAAATTCGTTCATGGCATACAATCACATATGAACACCATATATACATATAAAATCATAATCATGAAGACCTAATTTTACAAAGACTAAATACAAAACATCTTAATTTAGTATAAGAGTTAGTTTGATACCTTTTTAGGTTGAATTAGGAGAAAAGATGGAAATGGTGAAAGCATTTCTTTTGTTTTCTCAAGGTTCTCTTCTTCTTCTTCTTCTTCTTCTTCTTCTTCTTCTTCTCTATATTCTCTCTTCTTCTCTTTGTTCTTAGTTTAGACTTAGGTTTAGAAAACTAACGTAACTTAGTGTATATACAATATACATATAACACATATAATTATAGAATATGTAACTCCCAATATAATTACATATACTAATTATCAATTTAATATATAAGTTACAAAAATTAGAATTTTAAAAGACCTAAGGCTTGTTTAGCAAAACCATATTATTTTAAAATCCGGTTTTAATAGTTAAGGTCTTGTTTGGGTAAAAAACAGGTTTAAAAACTCTTTTAACTCTTTTAATAGATCATTTAACATATATTCTTAATGTTATCCTTTAATTAATTAAATCTTAATATTAATTTAATTAATTAAAAGTTTAACATCAATTAATCACATAATTACTAAGCTAATTATAACTTCATGTAACAATTACCACGCACATCACTACATTATCTTAATTAAATTAGAACTATAACATAAAATCATTATATTAAATAATCATTTAATTAATATAATACACTTAATTACATTACTCCATATTAATCACATAATCTCAATAAATAATTCAATTAAAATATTTATTTACTTCAATAAATATTAAATTAACATTTAAATTCTCTTCACACCAATTCACATATTTCACAATATATAACACATATACACATACTCGTACTTAAACATCTTAAAATAAGAATTTTATTTATTAAATTCTCATTTATTAATTCTTAAAATCTGGGATGTCATAGTTCCCTGGCCAGACCAGGTTTAAGCTTTGCTCTTCCTGTTTCTGTCCAACTCTAACATACCCCTATACATACATATTAACATACATACATGCTAGAGGTCTCACATGACACATGACCATACTTGAATTTACCACAAGTTTAACATACAATTTATATGTCATTAAAACATAAAAATCACGTCACCATCATGCTCAATACATATGTATCAGGTCTAGGAGTATTATAACCATAACATGACACCTCAACCCTTTAGTATCTAAGTACTCATATAATATGAAACTTAAGTTTGAAAACACGTTCAAGGTTATCTTTAAAATCATTTTAGCACGAATGATGCAAGATAACACATATAAGACAACTTCAACTCTTATCATAAGAAGTTAAGTCATGTTAACCTCCTTTCAAGATCATAATCTAAATCTCTTAGCGTTCATGTTCCTTAGCCTTATTTTACTAAGCTTTTCTTTTTAAACTAAGTTCTAGCACAAAGCTTATCAAGTTGGTCATGGATACAACAGTTATGAATCATATATCATGCGTATTTAGGTTCCAAATCAGTCATGTACATGAGCCACTAAGTTTAGAACTTGTGAACATAAGTTTTCCTCAAAGTTTGTTTTCTAAACATTGAGTTTTGTTACAAACTTTCTTACTAATCCGAGTGGATTACTTCATACCACATAAAAAGACTTTATATAACATATTATACTTCTGTTCAGGTACATATATGAGTTATAATACCAAATTGGCAATGCCTAGCATAAGAGAAACTAGCAATTGAATCAGAGGTATGGGCGTGGTGTGCAGCTGCACCTAATACAAATAGAGTAGCAATTGCGCCATTTCGCACTAGTAAGGCGATAACTTGCTTTGTTACTGTGAGCATCAAACATCAACACTTCACCTTACTTTAAACATGCTTAATACCATCATTTAGGAGTTCAAACATGTAAGCCTACTTTCTAAACACATTATAGCATGCCAATTCACTTTGATTAACAAAGAATTTCAAGTAATTTCAAGAATTTGACAAAAACCCAACTAAGAACACAATTAAAGTTTATACCTCTTTAGCTTGAATTGGACTCCTCACACACGGATTATGCTTCTACAATATACTCAGCAACTTAGAACTACTCAACTTAGAATTACAAGCAACCGAAAACTGAAATTAAAGCTTCTATTTATAAAGGAAACTTGGACTAGATATTGACATTACCCTAATGCTCATGGTGAAAAGGAAGAACACATTGGTTGCTAATGGTGGTTTAAGAACCCAATAACATTCATTGGTCTTGAAATCATTACCTATGCTTTAGCCATTTTGAAGTTATGTATTTAGATGATAGGTTACTATTCATTGTACCTTTGTGCCACTCAATTTGGGACAAGAGCAAAATCTTAGCATTTGTTATCCTAAGGCTCGGTTTGGTCCCTTTAAATTCCAAAATGAAATCTTAATGTAGAATTGTTACCATATTAGGAAATTAAGGATTATTTATATACTTACATCATATAATCCATGTACATTGAATACACGCAATAAAATACGCAGTTTGGTATTATTATCCGGGTATCTCTATAATTATAATTTACTACTCACATAACCTCATCATTAATTAATATTATCTATCCAGTGTACACACATAATTTCTTTCCCAATTTCTGGAATACACAGATATTTAATTATTTCTGTTTAACAATCAATTATGATTTTATTGCACTACTTGATACTCCATATCATTAGAATATATTCTTATCATATGATTTTATGCATGTCACACCTTACATTAATGTTCCATTTCATTTTCTACAGTAGAACTAACTTTTCCCAAATTAACCATCAAGGCGAAGTTGCGCCCATTTTGTACTCTTGGGATGCATGCTAATCGCATGGGTCCTCTAGCAATGCTAAAAGGGGTTAGCTTCTAGCCAGTTTAACTTTCTATCACCACACAAGTTCTGTATGATATAGTTTAACTTCTATAGTGGTGATATACCCATAAATGAAATGAATCAATATGTCCAAATCCTGTCACTGTATTCAAATAGATTGAATATTTAATCATTAAGAATCCTAGAAATCCTTTGATACCAAACTCATTAGGGTTAGTCCACTAATTTAAATAACTATTGGTGACTCCCTTTAATTATTTCATACATTCACATAACCGCATAAGATTTAAATAGATTCACAAAACTAACTCTTTATAAATTAAATCATATATTTAATTAAATAATGAGTTTAAAATTCACGGCCATTACAGCAAGAATATTATACGACCAAATGAATATTCCCCGACAATAATGAATATTTTATAACTACTTGCTTATTTTGCAAAATTTGCATATATCATCCATAACCAAAGTATTATATCAAATTAACACCTTATTATTCACAATAATAATAGGAGGAAATTCAATTTTATTTATTAAAAATTGGGGACTTACATTGTCCTTGTGTTGACACAACAAAACAATATTGTTCAATTTTCTTTATAAGCATCAAATGTGATAAAATTAACATCTCAATGAATTAAGATAAGCCTTGTGGTGACACAACAAACTTATAATAATTAATTGATACTCTATTATTTTTATCATGCTAGAAGGCGATGTTTGATATTCCAAATATCTTTGAAAGCTTAGGCCTTAATATAAAATCTTTGAGGAGTTTGTTATTAATTTGTCTTATCTTGTTTAGCGCGCATACACACACACACACACATATATATATATATATAAAAATACGCGTCATATTAATTAACATGTGAAGCTTGTTTGCATAATGTATATATATATATATATAGTATAAACATGCACATATAAAATATTATATTCTACCCGGATTGATTATGGACTTTTATTCTAGTTTGGTTCACTACAGCCACCAAGTGAACTAAAAGATAAAACCCTAGGGGTGCAAGAATTAATATTTAAATGTAACTATTACATTTAAACTCGGGCTCCATTACATACGGGTCTTCAAGCGCTCCTTGCTCCTTGATCTCCAATTCTTCAAAATTAATTCTAACTATTACTATTACAAAACTATTTAAAATAAGGCTTAAATATGAATTAGTTCCTTAAACTATAGGTCATATTCCACTTCGGTGATCCACCCTTCAATTTTGTCAATTAAGTGATTGAACTATCAATTTTTTCCAATTAAACAAAATTGAACACGCCACGTCAGAAATTGCTGACGTGACCAATTTTGTGGGGTCTAAACATGCTTATGTGGCAAAAAAAATACTTTATAATTCATTACATAAACTAATCATTTTATATGATGGGCAAATTCGTCAAACCCAAATTGGCCAAACACAGACTCTCTTCCCTACAGACACCACGCTTCACCGCCCCCAATTTTTCGACCCCTTCAATTCAATATTGTTATCTCAAGAGATGGGATAGGAGCCAGAGGATCCCTTAGTCGCTAACTTGTATATGTAGGCCACTTCTCTCTAATTCTTCATAAGTAATTAGTTTCCCAAAGCCCTAAAACCTTCGCTCCACCACCACTAACTCCGGTCATGATGAAGGATGGCCTCCTCCTCCGTCGTCAGACGGCTCCATCTACATACCTCCCCCACCACCGCCGTCTTCATTCCTTCATCACTACTACTTTCTCCTTCGCCATATGCCCCAATCTCTCTCTCATCCCATAAGAAGAATCATTCACGACTTGAGTCCGTGTATGATGAGATCTCCGAGGAAGGCTCGGTTTGTGAAATGGAGAAAACGATTCATCCGTGAGTTTTGCTTTCACCCTTTTGTTTGAGGTTGTTATGTAAAAGATTAAAGCAATTTAGTGATTGATGAGTGGCAAGAACAATACTTAGCATGTGTATAAGTATTAATAGAAATATAAGGTGAGGCCCATGAATCTGCTATTCCGGCCCTGAGAATGCAGATTCAAAGTGAGATCTGAACTCTGTTGACAAAAATGGTGATTTTAGAGGGTCGGTGTTTAGCAATAGGTTGTAATGGGGAGGAGTTGTGACATAAAAAGAGGTTCTTTGAGGTCGGCGGGTGAGGCGGCGGGGGACACGTGGTAGTGGAGTGTTTAGATGTCTGCAATGACCCAGGGGAGGCTATGTCGAGAGAGCGAAATCTTGGTCGAGGGGGAGAAAATTGTGAAGGAATTATAAGCGGCGGCGGAGAGGATTTGGTAGCGGAAGTCGGAGGTGGCGATGGCGTTGCCGAAGAGGTTGTAGACGGTGGATCTGAGGGTAGAGATTGTGCGGTCGAGTTCTAGGTCGGTGATGAGGGATGCGGAGGTGGTGGCGGGGAGGAGGAGAGAGATAGCGAGGAGAGAGAGGAAACTAATTTGGGTTTGATGAATTTGCCCATCATATAAAATGATTAGTTTATGTAATGAATAATAAAGTGTTTTCATGTTTAGACCCCACAAAATTGGTCACGTCAGCAATTTCTGATGTGGCGTGTTTAATTTTGTTTAATTAGAAAAAAATGATAGTTTAATCACCTAATTGACAAAATTGAAAGGTGGATCACCGAAGTGGAATATGGCCTACAGTTTAGGGTATTAATTCATATTTAAGCCATAAAATAAATAGAAACATTGATCAACAGTCAATGAGAAGTACATAAGGGGAGATATAATTTACATTAAGGAAAAATTATAGAAGCCGAGGTACGTAGACCCTATTTAATAAAACTCATACATTCATGCATCCAACTAAAATAAAATCCAATCACATTGGTAAATAGTCCATAATCAATTTCATTTATTATCATACACATCTACATATGCATCAATAAATAAATTCATCTCATGAATAATAAACATTCAATATATATATTGATATCATTTAATGGGAAATTTTAGTTAGCATAAAATCTAATTTTGAATTAAAATAAACTCCTTTATTTCAATCAAATTTAAATCAAAATAAACCTCTTTTATTTTAATTTATCCAATTTTTGAATAAAATAAACTATTTTATTTTAATCAAATTCTTTAATCAAAATAAACTCATTTATTTTAATTAATTATGAAATCCAATTCAAAGTAAAAAAACTCCTTTATTAAAGAAAATACGGATTCTCTTTCCTATTCAGTAAATAAACTCTTTTATTTTGAATAATATAAAATATTATTCCATATCAAAATAAACTCCTTTATTTAAGAAATACTGATTCACTTTCTTATTCACAAATAAACTCCTTTATTTTGAATAATATGAAATCTTATATCATATCTAAATAAACACATTTATTTAAGTAAACATGGAATTTAATTTCAACTCCAATTAGTTATCATGGAATCTAATTCTAACTCTAATTAGTTAGTGTAATAACCGCAAATTTTATGATTTAATATTAATATTTATATAAATATAGCCTGTGATTATTTATTTTATAAATGCTTGTATGGCATGAGGTGAGTAACTTAATTGACTTTATTGAACTTTTAATAATAGAACCTAGCCATGGAAAATTTTTCCACCCATTAATTTTGGCAGCCTTGTGAAATTTCGTTTGCCCATGATATTTTTTCGGTAGCCATGAAATTTTCTTTTGTCTACCCATTTAGTTATTTCGGCAGCCTCAAGAAAAAAAAAAGAATTTCTTCCACCCATTTAAGTCATTTCGGCAGCCATGTAAAAAGATGATTTAGCCATGTGATTTCCACCCATGTGATTTCGGCAGTTGCATGGTGGCAGCCTTAGGGAATTCTTTTCACTACTTTTTGGTAGCATGTACTACTAGCCTTGTTAATAAATAATCCAATTCCAACCAAAGGAGTTCTATCATGGGGTATTACATAAATGAGACTATCATTATGGGACTATGGGATCCAAGAGAAAATGAAGGCTTGCGTAAGTTATTTTCTTTTGGTTGTTGGTAGTACTTTGACATGTGTGATGGGATATATTAGAGTACTAGGCTACTATAAAGTTATGTAGGGGATGGCTGATATATACACTTTTCTTTTTAGTATATATATACCCCTTGCTCTAGTTGTTCCTTTAAAAAAAAACACAAGAACCAAATAGAGAGGTGTGTGTTCGGCAGCTTGAAGTGAAGGAGTAGCAGCTGTAGCTATTTGGCAACCAATCTTAATATTTCAAGTTAAGGTATATAGATAAATTAGTTCAATAAAATTTGTTCCATTTAATTTCTAGTACACACTTTTCTTCTTTTGAAGTAGTGTGGATATTTGTGTTGTTTGTAAAATTAGTATGCTAAATTAGGTGTGTACATGCTAAATTAATATTTACCATATGCTTTCTAAATAAATAAATTATATTGCATGAATGCATAATGAATTACGTAGAAAAAAAGAAGAAGCAAACATGTAATGAAGTAATGGTGGGGGCGGGTTACTGTGCGTGTTATAGGGTTGATGCAAGTGATCTTTCATTTGTGGCTGTTATATATATATATTTTTAGGCTAGTTCGGCTGGTGTACATGGCATGTTACTACATGTTAAATTTTTTTTTCTTTTTCTTTATGCAATAAAAGTGCTGCTTTATTTAAGGCTATTTTCGGCTGCTAGTGGTACAAGGAAATTAAAGTCTTTTAGTCTTAACTATTAAGTATTCTTGGATAGTAAAAATGTGGGCAATATGAAAATTTAAAAGACTTTATAGCAAACACATGGGTCTTTTTCCTAGTTATAACAATGACTTGAAGAGTTGCTCTTTGATTTAGATGCTTATGTTCTTTCAGTCCAGTGTGTAGAGGACCTCGGTCACTTTTTTGTTTTATATAGTGTATACATCTTACCTAACCAAAAAGTTAAACTGAATTTCCTACACTTGCTAAATTCTTCTATGCAAAAAAAAAAAAAAAAATTTACCCTTTTCCTCTTGAAAGTTAAACATTGTCATTTAGACATTGGTTTTGTAATTGTAACAAGGTGGCATAGTTTATTCACTTTATTGATTTCTACAAATTTATGTGTTAGAAGAAAAAAAAACTGCTTTAATGTTCAATTTCAATTTCAGTAAGGTATTTGCTGCTTAGATTTCAATTTTAAAGACCAAGGGTAGAACTTGGTAAATAAAAAATAAAATAAATTGTTACTCCATAATAGTCATGGAGAATAAATAGAGTAATATTTAAATACAATAAGAAAAGTGTTTTCATAAAGTGGGACGTTTATATGTGTAATGTCATTTAAAACTCTAATTAATAAAATTAGTTCAGATAACTAATTTGAGCAACAGTTTAATAAATAATGTTATGTGCATAGTTTTCTTATTTTCAAGCATAAATGGGTAGTAAGTAAGAGATGTAGTATTTTTATGAATTTTATGAGAAACTAATACCTTAAACTAGGATGACTTGCGATTAATAGCTAAAGTGAGTTGGTTTCAACAAATCACTAATTTGTACGGCTATATTATTATATTATAGGCAGTATACGTGACAAATGTGTCAAAGGTAAACATAATCGACGAACGAGGCAAGTTCCTTACTTCTTACACTGTATACCTTCGAATTGTTGTCTCAAGCAAATATCTGTTTTTACTCGAAAATCATTTATATACCTTGACGTTGTTGCAAGCATGGGACTTATCGTTCCTAAATGCATTATAAAAATTTGTCTAAGCCTTTGATTCGACTAGACTATTATTATGGGTTAAAAGCTATCCAAACCAATTGACTTGGTGCGGACTATCGTAAATCTACTGAGATGAACAACCCTCATTGGAGGGGAAATTATATATTGTCGGGAAACCGATGTAATATTACTACAAGTATGATTAAATGTTATGCATAACGTAGGGTACTTTAGGTGATCACCGTTGTAATCGTTATATTGGATTACGATTGTAATATCTTATTAATTCTAGTAAGAGTTCTTAGTCCTTAGTAGTACTTTCGATTACTTTCATTCATGTTGAACCTCGAAATGAATAAATCCACGAAATTTTGTTGATGTCCTTGATCTATATAAATACACCTATTGAATACTCTTGATATTTCTTGATATCCTTAAACTACCAATTATGATTATACCTTGAAAAATTCAAATGCTATAACTACTTGTTCTTCTGGCTATATTACTTGCTGGGCAACTTGTTGCTCATTCTCGCTTCCTAAAACATTACGAGCTAAAGCGAAGCAAGGCGGTGCCGGAGACGGGACAAGGGAAAGGGCAAGGCGACAGAATAACTTAGTCCTTAAGACTAGAAGTATTATTATTATTGCTTGTTATGATGTATTCAAAAATGATTAAGTTATGTTTAAGTTAATCACTGAATTGTCGTAGTAATGGTTACGGTACCTTTGGATGCGAATATTTATGTTATATCAATGTAAATTATTCTATTATTTACATTGTTGATGATTTAGTAAGATATTAAGTGAGTTACTTGCGTGGCCTAATCGAATTCGAGATATGGGTGGCCGAATTTTGGGGGCTTGACAGTTAGCATGAAATCCAATTTTAAGATAAAAATAAACTCTTTATTTTAATTATAAAATTATTAAGAATATTATATATATATATAATATATAATATATAATACGGTGGCCACGTGAATCACTAGGAAGGCAGGAACAGTTATTATGAATCATATGATTACTTTTATAACATTATAGATATAATATATAGGGTCAGGATCAGGTAAGGACTCACTTACTTTGTTAAAATGCGGACTCTTTTTTTTTTGGTTTTTTTTAGTTTTTTTTTAAATACCTAAAAAAAAGTTTAATCTTTTATGGGCGAAAATTTTTCATAATCAAGATATTTTGGATGTGATTTGGATACGTATAACAAAACAGGTCTATACAGTCTGTGCAGACTATACCACCATTTTTTGGTATAGGTATTCAAATCACGCCCAAAACATTATATTATGGAAAAATATCAGTTCCATAAAATATTAAATATTTTTTTTTTGTTGTTTTAAAAAAAAATTAAAAAAAAAGGTCCGTATTTTAACAAAGTAAGGGAGCCCACACCTGATTGGTTCTGATAATATATATATATATATATATATATATATATATATAATATGAACCGAAACATCAGTGATCCACGGGAGTTAGAAATTCACGAATAATTTCATCTTTTTTTTATAATTTTTTACAACAAATTATGCTCAATTAAATTGTTCTAAACACATATCAACATACATATCAAATAAAAATAATTAATAATTCGTATAAAGGTTTGGCTCTGATACCACTGTTAGGTTTGTAAGATTCATGAATGCAATCAAATTGCACAAAAATAAGCGAAAGCATGGAAAATCAGAGTTTTAAAATTTTACAAACCATATACCCGGATCATCCTTTATGCAGAATTATTAATTAAACGAAAATATGAAGAACAATAATCATACATTTGAAGATTCGAGCTTCCTCAGGTATAAGTTCACATTCAATCCTTTTCGCGTTCAACTTGGATCCACCGGGTTTAGTTCCTTCCTTTGATCAATGTAAGCCACCCAAATGTTTGGCCTCTAGAGGTGATCCACCAAGGAAGAAGAAATATTCAAGAAGAAGGGTAGTTGGCTAAACTCTAGTTTTCTATCTCTATAGAAAAAGGTGTACTCCCCAACAATTAGAATTATATATTCACGTGTTTTGTGAAAGTGTCAACCACCACACATAATAAGACTCCTCGTATTTATTGATGTAGGCAACCCTCCTTAATAGTTAAGGAATTAGGTTTTATTTTAATTAATTAGGCTCCCAATCTTATTAGGAATAATTAATTAAACTCTTTTAATTAATTTGCCTCATAATCTTACTAGGAATATATGAGAGTACTTTTATTAATTAATTCCCAAACTCCTTTAGGAATTAAATAATAATAATAATAATAATAATAATTATAAGACTCCTCTTATTAATTTATATTTAATATTTTCAAAATATTAAATAATAAATATTAAGCTATTTAATTTATTCTATTACCATAGATTAAATTAAATATACTTAACTTATTATTACGATTATGCCATTAACTTCTTAAATAATTATTCTTCCTTTATGGTGTGACCCTTTAGGTTCTCCATATTAAACCGGCTGTGAATAAATCAATTAGAACAATTCTAATCTTATTTAAATAAATAAATTAAACTATTAATTTATTTAAATAACTAATATTTATTCTACAATAGGAATAAGCTTCCCTAGCTATTAACGACTTTTCAGATAATATAGATTTCAACATTAATCATAAAAGAACCTTTGAGTAAATAGTTACTGTACAATTTAATCCTTTCACCATACAATGTCCCAATCACTACAAGAAAAAGGTTTATCAGCGACCGCAGACGGTCGCAGATAGCTATAAGCGACCAAATGCGGTCGCTGATAGTCGTCGCAGAAAATCTGGTCGCTGGGATGCACATCAGCGACCACAAGAGTTTATGATTAGCTTACCCGTGATCACCTCGTTTGGGTTCCTCGCGTTTTGTGCAGTCACAACAAACGCCCTTCCAGGAACCACCGACTTTGACTTGTCCGGGATAGCCTTTGGAGTCACCATCCCCGTTGAACTTGGTTTTGCAACTAGACAATCTCTAGCTATATGACCTTCCTTTCCACAGTTATAACACACCTTGGATTGTTGTGGGCAGTTTGGGCTGATGTGTCCCTCTTTACCGCATTTATAACAAACGACCGGTGCTCGTTCTCCTCCCCTAAAAATAGTTGATGTTTGTGCTGACGTCTTCATGTTATCATTGTTGTACATTCTCTTCTTGAAATTTCCTCCCGACTCGCTCCTTCTATTATCACGGCCACGATTACCACCAAAGTGGTTACCGCTTTTGTCCAAATGTTTTCCTCCCTGCTGGTTTTCATTGCTCTGATGACTACTGCCTTGAACATACTCATTATCTCGCTCTAATAATTGAGCCTTGTTTACAACATCTGAATATAATGAAAATTTATGAGAGATAAAATATTATCAAATCTCAGGCTTTAGACCTCTCAGAAACATCCTCGTCATTTGTTCCTCATTTTTGATTAAACGAGGTGCAAACCTAGATAACTCTGCAAACATTGCCTCGTACTGGGACACCGTCATGTTGTTTTGTTCTAGTCTGATAAACTCCACCTCCTTCATATGAAGAATACTTTCAGGGAAGTACTTGTCATTGAATATTTTCAGAAACGTTTCCCAAGACATGTTGAGTGCGGCTGGCTGGGTACGCTTCACAGACTCCCACCAGTAGTCTGCCTCACCGCGGAACATAAAGGTGGCGAAGGGAAACTTGTGTTCCTCCGTGCATCCCAAGACATCAAATATCTTGGTAATTTTTTTGACCTACGTTTCCGCCTTGATCGGATCCGGCTTTCCAATAAATTCTGGTGGTCCCAACTCTTTGAACTGCTTGGCTGTAACAAGCCGCGCGTTGCTATCATTTCCACCCGTATTCTATGCACGAGTTTCCCTCGTCTGATTTTTCATGAACTGCAAAATGCTTCTAAATATCTCATCATTCATCATTTATTCGGTAGTGTTGTTTACAGGAGGAATATTGCCTTCCTGTTGCACATTCCCCTAGGGGGTGATTAAAGGTGTCTCCACTATCTCATTCACTCCATCGTTAATATTTCCCGCTGCCATTCTTAAATACTGCAATAAGACAAGGGTTAATTAACAAATTAACATATCACATATTAACCATATGCTCTGACTGACCAACTAAATAACAAATAAGGTCATACTAGTGAAGGAATTCCCCGACTCTCCCCTCCTAGTTCTTATCTCACATCTCAGCCAGGGATTATATCCCTAAGCTTTGATACCAACTGTAACGCCCCCAAAATAGGTATACATCACCCATTCTGAGTCGCCAAATACATGGTACAAAAATAAATACAACTTCAGTAATACAATTTCTGTACAAAATACGACAACACATAAACTTTGAGTTTGAATACAAAATCTTCTACTAGAGAGTATACAAACTCAAAAGGAGTCCTCATTACAATTATTGGTACACTGTTTGACAAAAATAGTGAGGACTGCTAAACAATTATCTTGAATCATCACTCCATACCCCGGCTAGTTCCTGCTAAATTCTCTCCTCCTGAGAAGAACAATAGAACAAAAAGAAAAAAGAAAAGGGTGAGCTCAACTAGCCCAATAAAAAATATTATGACTAAGATAATATACAACAATTTATCATTAGTCTTCAACAGGGAAAATCTGATAAAATATAATAGACAACAAGTTTTAGATCAACAACTGCAGCGGAAACAGCAATCCATTATAAGAGTCAAATAGAGAAAGAATTCTACTATCTTCTAAGGTTTAAAAATCCATCATCAATATTTTATCCCTATAACATCAATCAATATCTTGAATCAAATATTCATCTTTGCAACACAGGCCAAAGATATTCATTTGTATCACTAGTTGATCATGTTCATCTCAACACCTTTTCATCTTTGCACTACAGGCCAAAGATATTCAGTAATATCATCATTTAGGACTGAGGATGATGAAAAATATTTTAAAGGAATGAATCTAGTGAAACAAAATAACAAATATTAAAGATTCGTATTACAGTTTATCCAAGATCAATAATACTCCATAATAACCACTTTTGAAGTAAAATTCAAGAATAAAGATCAAAACATGGATACAATCAAAGATAGTAACCATAATGGACATCTTGGACAAAAAGGAGAAAATTTCATTTTTTGGTGAATAGTGCCGTATTCGTGAATAGTGCCGTATACGTGACTAGTAACCCCGACACAAAAATTTCCAAATTTGATAAAAAGTTCAGACCAATATTTTGGCATAATGATATCGAAAGAAATAATATCATTTACGAAGAAAATAATATCCCTTACCTCAAAATAACGGTACTTCTGATCGGAATATCGGATATAAAGCCGAAGGAAACTTGTACCGAACAACAACTCCCAAAGTATCTAAATACTCACAAAAATACGCTCGACAATATAGAGAGAAAGAAAACTTATTTCTGGTGTGATTTTTAATTCTAACTTAAGCACCTATTTATAAGAAAATGGCAGAACGCCATAGAAGACTTAATTTGTTACCGGTTGCTCAACTCTTCAACATTAACGCACGCCACTTTTGATCCAGCAAAATTTTTCCACAAAAAACAAAAGTGGGGCCCACCCATGTTTTTAATAAAAATCATTTTATTTTCTGAAACTTCAACAATTCATAATAAATAGCCCTTTTATCAGAAAAATTCAAATCCCATGTGTTTTCCATAAGAAATTTAATTCTCTACAACTTTGTAGCTTTAAGTTTTTTCAAATTCCAAACAGAAAATATCTGAAATCCACCAACGGATGATTTTTAATACCTCTCATCCGACAAAATACTGATAAAACACTTCAGCATTAATTCCTTCAATTTTATCCACATAAAAGTAAATATATCCATCATTTATATCCATATAAAATAAATATTTTCTTATCATATAAATCAATAATTAATTATTTACAAATAATATTACAGAATCACAATTATAACAACCAGTCCGTTCCCAGGAAAGAGGGGGCTTTCTGATTAGGATTTCTCCTTACTGGCGCGTAATTAGGTGACCAAACGTCTCCTTGACAGAACTTTCTAGACATTGCCAATAATGCTATCTCATAATATTATTCAATTAATATGAATTATTGATCCGATAATGGGAAATATTGTGCAGTGACAATTATTGAAACAACAATAATATAAAATATCAACACAGCAATTATTGAACCAATAAAATAAAATATTGAACAGTAATTACTGTAATAATTATTGAGTAGTGCCTTCTTACGTAAGAATCAATAATTCAAAAATACTGTGCAAAATCGTGTGCTACTATGCAACCATGCGTATTACTGTATTTTAACCACCAGGTATTCCAACAGTGTTAACGGTAACAACTACGTCGTTATTTATAAAAACTCAAATTTGTCATTTTCTTCATCCGACCGTTATCCGTTATGGGGCTCATAATTGGCTGCGCCGTCGTACGAATATTCCCCGACATAAAGAATATTCCACGACCAAACGAATATTCCCCGACAACAATGAATATTTTATAACCACTTGCTTATTTTGCAAAATTTGCACATTTCACCCATAACCAAAGCATTATATCAAATTAATACCTTATTATTCATAATAATAATTATAGGATATTCAATTTTATTTATAATAAGTTGGGGTCTTACAACCTCCCCTCCTTATGAAATTTTATCATCGAAATTAACGTACGTACCTAGTGTTTTGAAAAGGTGAGGATGCCTCGCTTTCATTTGTGATTCCAACTCCCAGGTCATTTCTTCAATTGCACGGTTCCTCCACAAAACCTTAACTTGTGGTATAACCTTCGTGCGTAGGACATGCTCTTTCCTATCCATGATCTTAACAAGTACCTCCTCGTACGTTAAATATTTGGCTATCTCGTCCGGTTCTAACTCAATAATGTGGTTCGGGTCTTTAACATATTTACAAAGCATAGATATGTGAAAAACACTATGAACACGAGACATACTTGGAGGTAATACGAGTCTATAGGCCATATTTCCTATTCGATCAAGAATCTCAAATGGACCAACAAATCGTGGATTGAGCTTTTCTCTCTTCCCAAATCTTGTAACTCCTTTCCATGGTGCAACATGTAACAATACATGATCCCCAATATTAAATTCCACGTCCTTTCGATGAAGATCCGCATAACTCTTTTGTCGATCCTGTTCCATTTGTATACGTTGTCGGATCATTTGGATCTTCTTTGTAGTTATGCGTACCAATTCTGGTCCCAACAACGTTGCTTCCCCCACCTTGTCCCAGCATACTGGAGAGCGACACTTTCGTTTATACAATGCTTCAAATGGAGCCACACCTATACTTGCCTGATAACTGTTGTTATAGGAGAATTCTACCAATGGTAGGTACTTATCCCAACTCCCTTTGAAATCTAGGACACAAAGTCTTAATAGATCTTAAAGAGTTTGAATAGTCCTCTCTGATTGCCCGTCCGTTTGAGGATGGTATGCCGAACTGAATCATAAATCCGTGCCCATAGCTTTCTGCAAGCTAACCCAAAATCGTGAAGTAAATCTTGGGTCACGATCCGAAACTATGGATACTGGCATGCCATGCAATCTCACAATCTCATTCACGTATATACGAGCAAGACGTTCAAGGGAATAAGTCTCCCGTATAGGAAAGAAATGGGCAAACTTGGTTAACCTATCAACAATAACCCAAATCGCATCAATGCCTTGAGAAACCTTGTGAAGACCCGTAACAAAATCCATAGTAATGTGTTCCTACTTCCATTTCAGAATCTCAAGTGGTTGCAATGGACCCTTTGGCACTTGATGCTCAGCCTTTACACGTTGACAAGTTAAACACCTCAAGATAAACTCCGCGATCTCTCTTTTCATATTGTTCCACCAAAATGTATGTCAAAGATCATGATACATTTTGGTACTCCCAGGATAGATTGCAAACGGTGTGTTGTGTGACTCCATCATGATTCTATGCTTCAAGTCAGAATCGTTAGGAACACAAAGTCTAGAGTTGACTCGAAGTATTCCTTCTTCGTCAATTCTTGCTTCTGGAATATCACCTTCTTGAACTTTCTTCTTCATACGCATTAGCTCCATATCCGTAGCTTGAGCAGCTTTAACTTTATCGATTAAAGTTGGTTCTACTCGTATGTTTGATATCATCACATGGGTACTTGGAGCCTTTACCTCTATCTCCATCCTTTGCAAGTCATACAAAATGGACCTTTGTGTTAACAACATTGCACTCGTACCTGCATATGATCTTCTACTTAATGCGTCAGCTACCACGTTTGTTTTTCCAGGATGATATTGGATGGTATGATCGTAATCTTTCAACAGCTCGAGCCAACGTCATTGCCGCATGTTGAGTTCCTTTTGGGTGAAGAAGTATTTGAGGCTTTTATGATCCGTATAGATCTCCACTTTTTCCCCATACAGGTAGTGTCTCCAGATCTTCAATGCGAAAATGACTGCTGCCAACTCCAAATCATGAGTAGGAAAATTCCTCTCATATTCTTTAAGTTGTTGCGAGGCATAGGCTATGACTTTCCCATGTTGCATGAGAACACATCCTAACCCTTTGCCTGAAGCATCGCTGTAGATAAAAAATCCATTCGAACCAGATGGTATTGTCAAAACAGGTGCCGAAATGAGTTTTCTCTTGAGTTCTTGAAAACTCTTCTCACAATCCTCGCTCCAACCAAATTTTATATCTTTACGAGTCAGCTGAGTTAATGGAGTAGCGATTCGAGAAAATCCTTCCACGAATCTTCGATAGTAACCAGATAAGCCCAAAAAGCTACATACTTCGGTCACCGACTTCGGTTGCTCCCAACTTTGTATGGCTTCAATCTTCGCCGGGTCGACAGATACTCCATGTTTTGACACCACATGCCCAAGGAATGCTACTTCTTCAAGCCAGAACTCTCATTTCTTCATCTTGGCATATAACTTGTTATCATGAAACCTTTGTAGTACCAGCTTCAAATGGCACTCATGATCTTCATGGCTTTTGGAATAGATGAGGATGTCATCAATAAAGACAACAATGACCTGATCCAAATATTCTTTGAATACACGGTTCATCATATCCATGAAAGCAGCAGGAGCATTAGTCAATCCAAAAGACATGACTAAGAATTCATAATGCCCGTACCGAGTTCTGAAGGCAGTCTTTGGAATATCCTCAATTTTAATCTTCAACTGATGATATCCAGAACGAAGATCGATCTTTTAAAAGAATTATGCTCCTTGTAACTGGTCAAATAGGTCATCAATGCGAGGTAGCGGATACCTATTCTTGATAGTGACATGGTTCAATTCTCGGTAGTCAATACAAAGTCGCATACTCCCATCTTTCTTCTTTACGAATAACACATGAGCACCCCAAGGAGATGTACTAGGACGAATGAAAACGATGTCCAACAACTCCTGCAGTTGGACCTTTAACTCCTGAAGTTCAATAGGAGCCATTCGATATGGGGTTTTAGAAATGGGCTTTGTACCAGGTTCAAGGTCAATAAAGAATTTAAATTCACGTTCTGGGGGTAGACCGGGAAGTTCTTCGGGAAATACGTCCGGAAATTCACTAACAACAGAAATATTATTCAAATCTGACGTGTTTTTGTTTAAGTCCGTGACATGGGATAAGAAAGCTTGACATCCGTTTTTCAATAAACGAATATCTTTATGGCTAGATATGACAGTGATTGATTTTAATGATTTGGTTGTTTTAATTTGACTAACAGGTTGGTTAGGAATATAAAAACTGACAACCTTACGAAAATAATCAATTTTAGTATGATGAGTGGTTAACCAATCAATCCCTAAAATCACATTAATTCCAAGAATTTTCAACGAAATAAGATCAGCAGGTAATGTGATGATACCAACTTGAATCTAACACAATTTATAAACAGTAGATGTAACGAAAGTTTCTCATAACGGAGTCTCAATAGATAAGTCAAGGTCTAACTTCTCCGGAGTCAAGTTTAAACGCTGAGCACACGCAGGAGAGATAAAAGAATGGGTAGAACTGGTATCTAATAAGATATAAACTTCGCAAGAGTTTATGATTAGCTTACCCGTGATCCCCTCGTTTGGGTTCCTCGCGTTTTGTGCAGTCACGACAAACGCCCTTCTAGGAACCACCGACTTTGACTTATCCGAGATAGCCTTCGGAGTCACCATCCCCGTTGAACTTGGTTTTGCAACTAGACAATCTCTAGCTATATAACCTTCCTTTCCACAGTTATAACACACCTTTAATTATTGTGGGCAGTTTGGGCTGATGTGTCCCTCTTTACCGCATTCGTAACAAACGACCGGTGCTCGTTCTCCTCCCCTAAAAACAGTTGATGTTTGTGCTGACGTCTTCATGTTATCATTGTTGTACCTTCTCTTCTTGAAATCTCCTCCTGACTCGCTCCTTCTATTATCATGGCCACGATTACCACCAGAGTGGTTACCGCTTTTGTCCGAATGTTTTCCTCCCTGCTTGTTTTCATTGCTCCGATGACTGCGCCTCGAACATACTCATTATCTCACTCTAATAATTGAGCCCTGTTTACAACATCTGAATATAAAGAAAATTTATAAGAGATAAGATATTGCCGAATCTCGGGCTTTAGACCTCTCAGAAATATCCTCGTCATTCGTTCCTCATTTTCGACCAAATGAGGTGCAAACCTGGATAACTCTACAAACTTAGCCTCGGACTGGGACACCGTCATGTTGTTTTGTTCTAGTCTGATAAACTCCACCTCCTTCATATAACAAATACTTTCAGGGAAGTACTTGTCATTGAATAGTTTCTGAAATGTTTCCCAAGACATGTTGAGTGCGGTCGGGGTCAGATGCGCTTCACAGAACTCCCACCGGTAGATCCGCCTCACCGCGGAACATAAAGGTGGCGAAGGGAACCTTCTGTTCCTCCGTGCATCCCAAGACATCAAATATCTTGGTAATTTGTTTGACCCATGTTTCCGCCTTGATCGGATCCGGCTTTCTAATAAATTCTGGTGGTCCCAACTCTTTGAACTGCATGGCTGTAACAAGCCGCGCGTTGCTATCATTTACACCCATATTCTATGCACGAGTTTCCCTCGTCTGATTTTGCATGAACTGCAAAAAGCTTCTAAACATCCCATCATTCATCATTTGTTCGGTAGTGTTGTTTACAGGAGGAATATTGCCTTCCTATTGCACGTTCCCCTGGGTGGTGATTAAATGTGTCTCCACTGTCTCATTCACTCCATCGTTAATATTTCCCACTGCCATTCTTAAATACAGCCATAAGACAAGGGTTAATTAACAAATTAACATATCACATATTAACCATAAGCTCTAACTCACCAACCAAATAACAAATAAGGTCATACTAGTGAAAGAATTCCCCGACTCTCCCCTCCTAGTTCTTGTCTCACATCTTAGCCAGGGATCATATCCCTAAGCTTTGATACCAACTATGACGCCCCCAAAATAGGAATACATCACCCATTCTGAGTCGCCAAATACATGGTACAAAAATAAATACAACTTCAGTAATACAATTATCGTACAAAATACGACAACACATATACTGTGAGTTTGAATACAAAATCGTCTACTAGAGAGTATACAAACTCAAAAGGAGTCCTCATTACAATTATTGGTACACTATTTCACAAAAATAGTGAGGACTACTAAACAATTATCTTTAATCATCACTCCATACCCCGGCTAGTTCCTGCTAAATTCTCTCATCCTGAGAAGAACAATGGAACAAAAAGGAAAAGAGTGAGCTCAACTAGCCCAGTAAAGAATATTATGACTAAGATAATATACAACAATTTATCATTAGTCTTCAACAGGGAAAATCTAATAAAATATAATAGACAACAAGTTTTAGATCAACAACTGTAGCGGAAACAAAAATCCGTTAGAAGAGTCAAGTAGAGAAAGCATTCTACTATCTTCTAAGGTTTAAAAATCCATCATCAATATTTTATCCCAGTAACATCAATCAATATCTTGAATCAAATATTCATCTTTGCACTACAGGCCAAAGATATTCATTTATATCACCAATTGGTCATGTTCATCTCAACACCTGTTCATCTTTGCACTACGGGCCAAAGATATTCATTAGGTAATCATTTATATTTGCACTACAGACCAAAGATATTCAGTAATATCATCATTTAGGACTGAGGATGATGAAAAATATTTTAAAAGAACGAATCCAGTGAAACAAAATAAGAAATATTAGAGATTCGTATTACAGTTTATCCAAGATAAATAATACTCCATAATAACCAATTTTGAAGGAAAATTCAAGAATAAAGATCAAAACATGGATATAATCAAAGATAGTAACCATAATAGACATCTTGGACAAAAAGAAGAAAATTTTATTTTTCGGTGAATAGTGTCGTATTCGTGAATAGTTCCGTATACGTGAATAGTGCCGTATATGTGAATAATAATCCCGACACAAAAAGTTCCAAATTTGATAAAAAGTTCAGACCAATATTTCGGCATAATGATATCGAAAGAAATAATATCATTTACGAAGAAAATAACATCCCTTACCTCAAAATAACGGTACTTCTGATCGGAATATCGGATATAAAGTCGAAGGAAACTTGTACCGAACAGCAATTCCCAAAGTATCTAAATACTCACAAAAATACGCTCGACAATATAGAGAGAAAGAAAAACTTATTTCTGGTGTGATTTTCAATTCTAACTTAAGCACCTATTTGTAGGAAAATGGCAGAACGCCATAGAAGACTTAACTTGTTACCGGTTGCTCAACTCTTCAACATTCACGCACGCCACTTTTGATCCAGCAAAATTTTTCCACAAAAAACAAAAGTGGGGCCCACCCATATTTTTAATAAAAATCATTTTATTTTCCGAAATTTCAACAATTCATAATAAATAACCCTTTTATCAGAAAAATTCAAATCTCATGTGATTTCCATAGGAAATTTAATTCTATACAACTTTATAGCTTTAAGTTTTTTCAAATTCCAAACAAAAAATATCCGAAATCCACCAACGGATGATTTTTAATACCTCCCATCCGACAAAATACTGATAAAACACCTCAGTATTAATTCCTTCAATTTTATCCACATAAAAGTAAATATATCCATCTTTTATATCCACATAAAATAAATATTTCCTTATCATATAAATCAATAATTAATTATTCACAAATAATATTACAGAATCACAATTATGACAACCAGGACGTTCCCAAGAAAGAGGGGGCTTTCCGATAAGGATTTCTCCTTACTGGCGCACAATTAGGTGACCAAACCTCTCCTCGACAGAACTTTCTAGACATTGCCAATAATGCTATCTCATAATATTATTCAAATAATATGAATTATTGATCCGATAATGGGAAATACTGTGCAGTGACAATTATTGAAAGAACAATAATATAAAATATCAACGCAACAATTTTTGAACCAATAAAATAAAATATTGAACAGTAATCACTGTAACAATTATTGAGAAGTGCCTTCTTACATAAAAATCAATAATTCAAAATATCATGCAAAATCGCAGTGCTACTTATTGTGACCACGCGTATTCATCGTATTTTAACCACCGTGCATTCCAACAAGATTATTATTGAGAATAACTACGCCAAGTTATTTGTAAAAACTCAAATTTTCCATTTTCTTCATCCGATCATTATCCAGTTATGGGGCCCAAAATTGGGCTACGGCCGTATTTAATATTCCCCGACAAAAAGAATAATCCACGACCAAACGAATATTCCCCGACAACAATGAATATTTTATAACCATTTGCTTATTTTACAAAATTTGTACATTTCACCCATAACTAAAGCATTATATCAAATTAACACCTTATTATTAAAAATAATAATTAGAGGAAATTCGATTTTATTTATAATAAATTGGGGTCTTACATAAATAGTTAAAAATAAATTCTGTAAGCATTGATAAACAAGATCAAGTTGTTAAAACTTATTACTGCTATCTGGATAGCATCGAGTGGAACTATCACGGGTGTACATACACATCCAAATGGAATTGATAGGCTGACCTTGAGACTGAGACACCTATACAAAAAATAGCACAATATTACTAAGTAAAAATGTGATATATTTTCTATTATTCAGGATTGTAAACTTATTAAAACTTGTAAATCATTACCTAGTAGTGATATCTTTTAATCTGTGAAATCTGCTTGCCGCCCTTTGTATGTCCCTTTAGCCTTTTCACCATTATCGAATTTTTGAGGATCTCGTTACATAAACATGACAATGATTTGAATATCTTTATCAGTTATGCCGGGATGCTTCACTTTTAACTCGTCATCGTACAATTTATACAATGTTATAAACATTAACATATTGGAATAATTAATTTTCTACTTAAAAGATAAATTATCAAGTTAACATGTGTACCTCACAAATTCGTCAATCTCCTCGCAATTGAGAAGAATGTAAGTATGTGCAGCATGTAATTCTTGCTCAGAGAGGAATATGCGTTTCCCTTTACCATAAGTGCGGCCCGATAGACCAAATATAGAGAGTCGACCATTTAGTTCAACTTTTCCCCCATCATCATGTCTCGATACTCGATTGGCCTTTGTCAAGACTTTGTCCGGAAAATAGTCTGAGACAAACGTAGATATCTCATCGAAACTGTATGCCTAACATATCGACCCCTCGATATAAGCTCTATTCTTTACCTTCCTTTTAAGGTTTCCCATCACCCTCTCGAAAGGGTACATCCATCTATATTGAACTAGACCCCCAACACAAGCTTCATAGGGAAGATGGATTTGCAAATGCTTCATGGAGTCAAAAAAACCAGGTGGGAATATTTTTTCTAGTTTTCACGTGATCTCTACGATGTTCTTCTCAAGTATAGACATGTCCTTCTCATTTAATTATTTTGAACATAAGTCTTTGAAGAAATGACTAAGATCCGTCAAAGCATCCCATATTGGTTTATCAAGCAGATCCCGAAATGTTATAGGCAGGAGTCTCTCCATGAACACGTGACACTCATGACTCTTCATCCCTTGCAATTTCCCACCCGTAACACACCTTGCAATGTTTGACGCATATTCATCTGGTAGTTTCAGAGACTTAACCCATGTGCACACATCTTCAACTTTCTTTTTGGACAATGTGTACCTTGCATGCGGTTTGACAATCTTACCATTAGGAGATTCATAAAGTTCTAATCTAGGGCGCTTACAAATATCT
Organism: Panax quinquefolius; assembly: GCA_020205615.1. NCBI lineage: Eukaryota > Viridiplantae > Streptophyta > Magnoliopsida > Apiales > Araliaceae > Panax > Panax quinquefolius. Next base: position 67,134,216 of record CM035169.1, read on the forward strand.
TTCATGTCCAAACGTGCCTTATCGTTATCTTTTGTCTTCCCCGTAACATTCATCACGGTGTTAAACACATTGTCAAACACATTCTTCTCAACATGCATCACATCTAGATTATGACGAATCAAATTTGTAGACCAATAAGGCAGTTCCCAAAAGATGCTTCTCCGAACCCAGTTATGAGATTCGCCAAACCCATTGATAATGTTTGTGGCATCAATCTTACCAAATGGGATAACCGACAATCTCATCACACGATCTCTCATCTCCGTTCCCGACAATCGTGGTGCAGGCATATCATTGTCTATTTTCCCTTTCCTGAATTGTTTTCTATTTCTTCGAAACGGGTGATCTACCGGCAAGAAATGACGATGACAGTCAAACCAGCAAGGCTTTCGACCTTTTGATAGATTAAACGACTTTGTATTCTCCATACAATATGGACAAGCCAATTTCCCGTGTGTACTCCATCCAGCTAACATACCATAAGTTGGGAAGTCACTTATAGTCCACATAACCGCTTCCCTAAGGTTGAAATTTTTTTTCGTTGCAACATCCCAAGTCTGTACTCCATCCTCCCACAATACCTTCAACTCATCTATAAGAGGTCTCAAGTAAACATCTAAGTTCTTTCCAGGACTCTTAGGACCAGGAACCAAGAGTGAAAGAAACAAGTATGGCTGTTTCATACACATCCAAGGAGGCAAGTTATGCGGAGTAACAATCACGAAGCCAACATGAGTGCTGGAATAATTTGAGTGGCCAAACGGATTGAAACCATCGGTGGACAATCCAAGCCTCACATTTCTAGGTTCCAATACAAACCCAGGATGTGCTAAGTTGAAATATTTCTAAGCCTTCCCATCTGCGGGATGATTTTGTTCTCCATCTTTAGCTGGAGATTTCGCATGCCAACTCATATGTTTAGCTGTTCTTGAAGACATATACAATCTTTTTAGCCGATGCGTTATTGGAAAATACCTTAGAATCTTAAACGGTATACTTGATTTTTTTGTAGTCACACCCTCTTTATTGGGCCTAAATCGATCATGACTGCAAAACGTGCACCTTGTCATCTGTTCATTTTCCTTATAAAACAACATGCAATCGTTGGGACATGCATCGATCTTTTGGTATCCAAGACCCAACTTCTTCACCATTTCTTACAAAAGTAATAGTTACCAGGTAATTTCTCACCGTCAGTCAACATACTCTTTATGGCCTTCAAGAGCGAATCAAAACACTCATGGCTCATGTTGTGATCAGCCTTGATGTTAATTAATGTCGCCACTGCAGACAATGTACTGTGTTTGGTGCAACCATGCAACAATGGCTCGCTACCCTCATCTAACAACTTAAAGAAGTCTTTGGCATCCGAATTCATAGGTTGCTCTCTGCCTTATTCCCAATCAAAATCTGGCCCTGCAATATCATGAACCATTTCATTCATTCGATGAGTACTACTGCCCTAATTGTCTATTTCTGTGATGCCACCATCTTTTCTCTGCCCATGTGCCCACCAGCATTCTTCGTAATTTTTCATGAACCCAGAAACACGTAAATGATAGTTTACCACGTCTCTGTCCATATAATTTATATTCTTACACTTAAAACATTGACATCGTATCTGCGACTTACCATTCATACATTATGGGTGACTATACGCATACTCCAAAAACACTTAGCAACCAGCTCTAAATTCAGCTGTAGCACCTATCTAAGCACTTGAATTTCATCATGCCATCCAACTACGGTCTGAATAGAAGTCCATGATTCCACGGTACCTACTACAGACAACATTATAAATGTTAACATATGACTTGAGCATACTTGTAAGCATGCATATGATTAACATTTAAGCATACTTGTAAGCATATGAGTTGAGCATACTTGTAACCATATGACTTGAGCATACTTGTAAGCATATAATTAACATTTAAGCATACTTGTAAGCATATGACTTGAGAGCATACTTGTAACCATATGACTTGAGCATACGTGCAGGACTAACTATTGAGTACATCTAAATTCGGGTAGCAACTACTTTAAAGAGCATGTTAATCTCGCACACTATAAAGAGCTCGTTAATCTCCCACACCAAAAAAATTTCTCCAGAGTCTCGCCGACAATATGGACTAGCCACGTGCACGACGGCATGCATATATGGTCATTTCTAGGCACCCAATACACAAACCAAGAGAAATATACAAATTCCCAATACAATAAGACCAAAACAATAACGATTGAATGCAAATTAAAGCAGTAAAAAATTCAATAAATTAAATCAAATTCTTTGTTGAGAGCAGGATGTTAGAAAGGACTCTATTTTATGTCTTACTGGACACTCATGGATTCTGAATCAGACACAGTCATATAAATCTGAACGGATGCCAAAATCACAAAATATATATTTCCCCCATTTGTAATGGCAAACTTCAGAAAATTATGAATTCGTTACTATCCAAATCTAATATATATAATATATATGTATTTAGTTTATTAGATTCATGATACAAGGGTAATGTATATGTATTTGGTCAAGTGATAATTATAAAACTGACTCTAGAAATGTAGTAGGAGTCCTATAAATTGTTGTAGTTGGATCATTTTATATAAGTGAACTATAAGAGTATCAAGTGAAATCAACTAATCCTATTCCCAAATATCTTCGCTTTCTCCTAGTCTCTCTTTATTTTTCTACATTCATAATATCTACAATTATACTTGCATACAAATAATACGGTGTTGGTAGTAATGAATTTCTGATGAAAATTTCCAGCAGCTCAAACACAATAGAATATTACCTAATCCACTAAGAGATTAATGCATGTAGCAGTATCGCTTTGTCAAATGCATTAGATGAAATCTGAAATGTATTATACTGTATTCACCGAGAAGAGGGTGGGGGGATTTTGGGGAATTTATGATTTTGGGGAATTTTTCGTGAAGGGGGTGGGGGATAAATTGAGGTGCTTCACCATCAAGCCAACTTAAAATACAATAACTGGAAACAAGAAAACATGGCAACGTGAATCACTACTCAAATAATATATATATCCCCCATTATGTCATTCACATATACATTCAGAAAATTAAAAAAATAATTCTAAAAAAAATAGAGTTGTATTATTGCATAGTTAGGTTACCTATGGGCGGCGACATCGATGGCAGTGGCGACGGCGGTGGGAGGCGTGCGTCTTCTCCTTTTTTTTTCTCCCCCTTCTCCCTCTTCTCTCTATTCGATCTCCTTCTTCTTTTTTTTCTTTCGTCTCCATGTCGAGCGAATGACTGAAACTGGTTACATTAAGGTTGATCAGCGACCCCATGCAGTTGCTGACTTTTAATGACATGGACTAATCAACGACCGCATGTGGTCGCTGATTATAAGGGGTTGCAAAAAAACTACGTGCCAATATTTCCTGCCAAATTTTGGGTGGGAAATTTGTTTTAGCGACCAATCAGCGACCGCAGGCGGTCACTGAAATCACTTAGCGATTGGATTAGAAAATGGTCGCTGATATCGGTCGCTATTAAGAATATCAGCGACCTGATATGCGGTCGCTGATATAATTGATCGCTGATAAACCTTTTTCTTGTAGTGAATTAAATATAAGACATGGAATTACTGTCAAGTCTTATTTTATTTAATTATATATATTTTGATCCTTAAATGCACAACTCTAACTAATGCAAATTAGAAACTCCTTTCTAATTTCATTATGCCTTGGTCGAGGAGTACTGGGTTGTCATTTATCGAATCAAATAGAACATTTCTCTTCTTTTACTAGAAGCAATAAATTCTTTATTGATCATACATTATCTCCATGTAGGACTTATTATATTTAAGCATACCCTTTCATATACCCAAGGGTCTTAAGGAATAAGTCAAAGTATAATTCATCATACACAAGATACTATGATAATCTCAAGTCCAAGGATCACTTGTACTACTATTACTACAGGAATTCCTATTGACATGCAAGTAAAACTCCATTAGGTATTCATTAGTGAGCCACATTCAATGAACCTATTCTCTAATAAGCACGTAAATACTTTTTTTAGTGTCTCCACACAAATGATCATGAGATCAATCATCCTCATCCAATGAGCAAGCAACGTACGTACCAATTTATTCGGATTCACTAATCCCCAATTTAGTAATCCAATGATTGGGAACTATTTTAGTTTTAAGCTTTCTAAGAATTTAGATATCATTAGAATGATCATCATCATTATTCTAAAAGCATTGCTCAAAACTATAGGTTTATCACATATTATAAAGTAGCATCATGTAGATAATTAAAAGTCTTTAATAAATTAATACTTTTTATTATTAAATGAATAAGATTGTTACAAAGTATATGCTTTATCATCAAACATGATTGGCTTGTGTGCCTACTACTTTCACTTTATCCCCAAAATATAGGATGTTTCTCCCAAGTCCTTTATGGAGAAGTGTTTAGATAACCAGATTTTAATTGATTGTAGCATAGGAATATCATTACCTGTCAGTAATATATCATCAACATATAATACAAGGAATGAAACAACGCTCCCAATAACCTTCTTGTACACACATGGTTCATCCTCTTTTTTGATAAAATCAAACTCTTTGATTGTCTCATCAAAACGGATGTTCCAGCTAGGAGAAGATTTCTTCAATCCATAAATGGATCGTTTTAGCTTACAGACCTGATTTGTTCCAACCTTTGAAACAAATCCCTCTAACTGTGTTATATACTCATCCTCCTCAAGTTTCCCATTGAGGAAAGCCATTTTCACGTCCATCGGCCAGATTTCGTAGTTATGGTAAGCTGGAATCGCAAGTAAAATTCGAATGGACTTGAGCATCGCTACTGGTGAGAAGGTTTAATCATAATCAACTCATTATCATTTTTTGAAACCTTTTGCGACAAGTAGAACCTTATAGGTCTCTACCTTGCCGTCTGCTCCAGTCTTTCTTTTAATGAGCCATTTACACCCAATAGGCTTAATTCCTTTAGGTAGTGAAACCAAAGTCCATTCTTGGTTTTCATACATGGAGTCCATCTCGAATTTCATGGCTTCTTGCCACTTCTCTGAGTCTTTACTAATCATATCTTGTTTATAATTCAATGGATCATCATTATCTATGATGCGTACCTCATCGTCATCTATTACGAATCCATACCTATCAGGTATCTTCAGTACTCTTCCAGATTTACGAATAGGGTGTGTTACAATAGGTTCTTCTACTTGGTTAGGTACCTGACTTTGATCTATAGTATTTTGTGGTTCTTGAACCTCTTCAGGATATATCTTACTCCCACTGACCCCTTCAAGGATAAACTCTTTTTTCTAAGAAGGCAACATTTTTTGCAACAAACACCTTTTGATCAGGTGGATGATAGAAATAATACCATGATGTTTCTTTAGGGTATCCCACAAATATACACTTGTCGGATCTAGTTTACAGCTTATCGTTTTCAAACTTTTTGACATAAGCTGGAGAACCCCGAGTCTTAACATACTTAAGATTTGGTTTCCTCCATGCCCATAATGCATATGGGGTCTTAGGGATGGATTTGGTAGGTACCTTGTTTAGTAGGTATGCAATGATTCTAGGGCATATCCCCAGAAAGAAACTTGAAGATCGGTAAAGCTCATCATAGATCGAATTATGTCCAACAATGTTCGATTTCTCCTTTTAGATACACCATTCATCTGTGGCGTCCCTAGTGATGTCCATTATGAGATTATACCATTTTCTTTGAGATAATTGAGAAACTCACTGCTTAAGTATTCACCACCTCGATCTGATCGAATAATCTTAATACTTTTGTCAATTTGTTTCTCTACTTCACTTCAAAACTTTTCAAATGATTCAGATTTGTATTTCATTAAATACACATATCTAAATCTTGAGTGATCATCAGTGAAAGTTATAAAATAAGAATACCCTCCTCTTGCATTTGTTGTTATAGGTCCGCATACTTCTGTGTGTACCAACGCTAAAAACTCTGTAACTTTTTCCTCCTTTTCCACTAAAATGAGATTTAGTCATTTTTCCCATTAGACAAGATTCACAAGTTGGATATGATTCATAATCCGATAGCTGTAGGAGCCCATCTTTATGCAACTTGGATAATCATGTTTCATTAATATGACCAAGTCTCACTCTTCCTCATAGGCTGTCTCTGCAACTTTTATAAGACCCCAACTTTTATAAATAAAGATGAACTTTCTATAAATATTATTTTTGAATATTATGGAATGAATTTGATATAATATTATAGTTGTGGGTAATATTTATAAATTTTGCAAAGTACGCAAATTGTTATTTAATATTCGATTGGTTGGGGAATATTCGCTTTTAACAGGGAATATTCGTATAACCAAGACAATCATTAGTGGACCCAAGCGAAATTATTATCGGATTGAGAAAATGACAAAAATACTTTATGAAAATAACGGCGGAAGTTTTACAGTTAATCTGTTGAAACACCCAAAGTTAAAAAGTACGATATCTGGCATAGTTGAACGAAGAGTACACCAGTATTGATTATTGATTCTTATGTGAGAAGTCACTCAGTTTTGTTCAATTATTGTTATAGTAATTGCTGCATAGTATCTCACGTTATTTGATTCAATTATTGTCAATATTTGAGATGACAATGTTATTAATATTATTATTTACAATATTATCGATGTTTAGAAGTTCTGTCAAGGAGAGGTTTGGTCACCTAATTGCGCGCCAATAGGGAGAAATCCTTATTGGAAAGCCCCCTCTTTCCTGGGAACGGCCTAGTCGATTAATATTGTGAATTGTAATAATGGTGAAAAAGTTTGTTTTATTGGTATTATTAATGTAATAAAACAGAAAAACTTTTTATATAAAACAGAATACTTTTATAAAGTTATTCGTTTTATTAGACTAATAGTAAAATCTTTTTATATAAAACAGAATACTTTTATAAAGTTATTTGTTTTATTAGACAATAATTAGAATATATTATATTTTATTATGCATAGTGTTTGCATAGTGCCTGCATAGTAAAATCTTTTTATATAAAACAGAATACTTTTATAAAGTTATTCGTTTTATTAGATTATAAATAGAAAATATTATATTTTATTGTAAACCAATCTGGACCATCCGTTTAAAGTAAATCAATCTGGACCGTTCATAAGTTAGTTACTATGCAGTCCATTCTTCTATAAATAGAAGCTCATTACTTCATTATTTATTACGAATTCACTGAAACTCTAGAGAGAGAAATTATAAAGAAACTATAGAAAAATATTCTGCTACTTCCCTACTCTTATATTCAGTTTCTTTTACGGTAAGGGATATTATTTGTTGTACTCGTAAGGGGTATTATTTCTTTTGTATTCATGAAGAGAACTTCTATTATTCCATTATTTATTATCCTGTTGGAATAACCTGTTTACGCGAGCTACCCTATACTTGGTGAAATTCTTCTGTTATTCAATTCTTTATTATTCTGTTGAAATATACTTTTCGCATGCGCTTTTTACACCTACCACGGTTCCAGATCTTTATTATTACATTGAATATCCCACATGCATGCGTTTTACGCCGCACACAGTTCCATTCTTTATTATTCTATTGAATATCATATCATGCGTTTTCGCCGGACTGAATTCCGTTATTTATTATTTAGTTGGAATAACCTGCCTGTGCGTCTATCGCATGCCTGGTGATTTTTTTTGTTATTCCATTCTTTATTATACTCAGTTGGTTAAAACTTTGACTTTTATACTCCATGAAATTAGTGGAATATCCTTGATATTTGCGCTTCATCCAGTATCTTTTCATGAAAATATTCTTCTGAGCATTCTTGAATTTTACTCTACAAAGAAGTATCATGTTGAAAATTTGGACGTTATTAGTTCCTGGATAAATTAATTCTTTAACTTATTTTATTGAATTCTTATATCATTGTCATCATCCTCATGTTTATATTTTGTTGAAAGTCATCTGTGGCCTATAGTGCATAGATGGACTTGGTATGATTATGACCAGAGATTATTCGGTGTAATCATGACCGTAATGTTATAAATGATGTGGAAAAAGTCCTCATTGGCCTGTAGTACATTGATGGACAGTAGTTGGCATGATCATGACCATTGATGAATACACGAATATCCTTGGCCCGTAGTGCATGGATAATTTGGGGTCGTGATACTAATGAATACCCTCGGTCAGTAGTGCGGGGATGATGTGGATTATTTATTGTTTGAGTCTCAAAGAATAAAAGTAATGAAAACCTTTTAAATCATAGAAGATAGTAGATTTTATTCTCTACTTGACTCTTCTAATGGATTGCTTGTTCACCGCAGTTAAACTTGATGTTTGTTATATTTTATCGCTTTAACACTCATTGAAGGGTAATGATAATTTATTCTGCATTATCTTAGTCATAATATTTCTTACTGGGCTAGTTGAGCTCGCCCTTTTGCTTTCATTGTTCTCTTCAAGAAGTGAGAACATAGCAAGGACTAGTCGGGGAATGGAGTGACGATCCAGATGATAGCATTAGTAGTCCTCACTATTCTATGTAATAGTGTGATAATAAATGTAATGAGGACCCCATTGAGTTTGTATATTGTCTAGATGACAATATTTGTATTAAAACTCACAACATATGTTTAGTAGTATTTTACACGACTGTTGTATAATTAAGTTGTATTTAAATTTTGAACCATGTATTTGGCGACTCAAAATGGGTGATGTATACCGATTTTGGGGGCGTCACAACTTTTGCAAGTACGGGCAAATTTAAGACATAAGAAATCTTTTCAACAGTGAGAATAATTCTCAAATTCCTTAACCAGCCCGTGTAATTCGGTCTGGTCAGTTTGTTAGCATCAAGTATGCTACGGAGTGAAATTAGTAAATGTGACATTTTCAAAATTCTGCATGTAAAAAGATAATATTTTAGCAAACATTCATTTAATTAATTACCAAAATAAATTAGGTCTTATTTTTTATTGGTATCTCCCACTATTTTCTTCAAACTATATTACCCTCATTTATATAGTTCGGCAAAATCTAATTAATGTTTTTGCTAGTGAGAATAAGGATCCCATTTTAAATATATATAGCCTTGTGGTGACACAACAAACTATATATAAATAAATAGGTAGACAACTCTTTATCAATTACATCATCATGTAACTCCTTATGGTTTGCCTCTTGGATTATTTTTATCAAGTGGTGGCACATCCGAATCAAAATTATCTAAGTTAAGTCCAACCTAGCACTTCTATATATTCAAAAAGGAAAAATATTGTTCTTGTGGTGACACAACAAAACAATATTGTTCAATTTTCTTTATAAACATCAAATGTGATAAATTAACATCTTAATTACTTAATACTTGCCTTGTGGTGACACAACAAACTCATATTAAATATTTAATACTCTATTAATTTTATCATGCTAGAAGGTGGCGTTCGATATTCTAAATATCTTTGAACGCTTAAGACTTAATATATAAAAAATTTGAGGAATTTTTAATTATTTGTCTCATCTTGTTTAGCGCGTATGCACACACACACACACACACACACACACACACATATATATATATATATATATATTAATATGCGTCATATTAGTAACCATGTGAAACATATTTGCATAATATATATACATATATATATATAATACTAGCATGCATATTATAGAATATTATATTCTACCCGAATTTATTATGGACTTTTATTCTAGTTTGGTTCACTACAGCCACCAAGTGAACCAAAAGGTCAAACCTTAGTGTGACGCCCCCAAATCTGGGTCTCTTCCAACCCGACATATGGTGCTCCACGGTGCTACAGTTCACACAAACATTCAATTAATATGCCTCAAAAGAACGAATATGTCTTATATATATTCTAAACAATACTACCATTCCCCAAGTTCTTTATAACCGTTACATTTGTTCTTGTCATAATATCAAATATTATCATTACAAACCTATACTATTACATAGGTAATCTACAAGTTCGCTTTAGCCTTCCCTTTATCCTTGTCGAATCCTTCGGTTCATTCGATCTAAGCTTTATTCATATCGTTCAAGCAAGAGTGAGCATAACAAGCTCAACCAGTACAATAATTTCATTTAAAAAGCATGCTTGAAACATAGGAATCGTATATCTTCAATAACTGGATAATAGTTATGAAGTACTATCAATAATTCAAAATAGCATTCCTTTTCCTTCAAAACATTTTATCATAACAATATTCAGTAAAACACCAATTCTGGTCCAAGACCATGAGTGTTTCACAATTTCTTTGAAAAAAGGACAACCCGGCACAAAGTTCGTAAGTCCGGCATATCTTACGAGCACTTCTAGGTGATTAGCCTATAGTACTCTATGTTGATCAACACTACATCCATTAAACGTGTGTATTTTTAAGTTTTGGCAACTTCACGTGCCCATCGAATACTCGATGAAAAATACATTTGTTTATTCATATTCAGGCTTACCTTGAATCTATACCAAACAATTGGCGTAGGATAGCGTTAGCAAGTCTATATTGAAAGACTTGTAAATAAATCAATCAATTTATCAAGATTAGTCTAGCCGAGTTAAAACTGGCATCGACTCTTTCTTTAAAACCATACATGCATCTCATAACTTTAAACATTTGAAAACCTGGCTAACACGAAGGTTAGACAAGCGTTTAGAAAAACTTGCTCTTCACCGTCTGCTACAGTATAATTACGTTTCCTTTTGAGTCTTTATGGTCTCTACAACACATAATCACATAACATACCACATTAGGTCATGAATGAACATACTTAGTTCTTAAACAATCTTACCATTCTTCTCAATCTAATCATGTAATAGATTTGTTATTATTGGTTTCGGCTTACCGTCGTTCTTTTATGTCATTCTTACCAACTTCTTTCTCTTATATAACTTAATTGAAATTATTTCATTAATACAACTCGGTTCGAGTTAATTATCATTCCTCAAAGTTTACTAACGTCCTTACGTTATTAATTGACACTTAATCGGCATTGGTTATGTACACTTATTGTACACCATTCCTGTTTACATTCAATTAACTTTCTTTAACACTAAGTGATCACACTTGAGGTTTAGTTATGACTTAACAATATTTTATTAAGTCCCTTAGTTCATTGTTAAACAATTTCCATTCAAGCTCTACTTGTAACCATTCTTTACTGTCTAGGTTCTAAAAGGTGATATTGCACACGGCTATTACTTTTAGTCTTGTCATGACTACTACAAGTCACATATTGCTACTAGAAACCAAGACTCTATTGTATTGCCATAGCTAATTCCCTTCTTTACTGTCACATGCCAAGACGAGTTTTCAGGGGCGAGGCTCACTTTGGTGTCATTGCGGTCTTGGCTAATTGGCTTGAGAGGCGCGCAGTGTGCACTCATGCCACATATTATTTTGAAATATATTTCAAATTGTGAGATTCCTGGACTCGTAACATCTTCGTTATAAGTCCGATTTGGCTCGTTCAAGAGCCTACAGTTCAAAAATCACATACTCTACGTGTTCATGCAAGAATTTTATGTATTTGACTTCGTTTGCTAAAATTTCACCTATTAATCCATTTTTAGTGAAAACGATAAACGTTCGTGAACGTTCAACGCTCGTTTATTCGTTTTAAATCGAAATCCGATCATTTTCGAGTTCGCAACTCTATAATGCCAAATAAGACTTGTCTCCATTGAAAACCAATGTTTCCAAGCTCAATATCAAAATTCGACTTTCATTCCGAGAATTTCACGAATTCGATGATTATCGTCTAATCGTGTGAATTTCACCAAAACATCGTTACTTAAGATTTGTTCTTCGTTTCAAATGGATTCAAATCATCATACTATCATCTTAACATATTTACTTCATTATTATAATAATGATAAGTTATTACTTGTTCTTTATAAGTTTGTAACTTATGGAAATATAGATTACTTACTATAATTCCATGACTTATCAAGATCTTAATCTTTTAACCACCATTTCTCATGATTTAGGATAGTTTATGACTTCTAACCATTATTCTTGCTTCATCTTATCATACCAATTCCATTAATGTAAACATGTTACAAGCCTTTACAAGTTCTTCTTATGTTCATAACTTCATTAATTGTTTATCTTACAACATGACTTAATTACGGCTTATTAATACTAAGCCCTTTGATTCATTATTCCAACCCCTTCTTAGCATACATGTTTTACCACCACCCACTTCTCTAACAATGAAATAGAAAGAGAATCATGGTTCAAGATGGCTTACCCTTTGATGAACACTTGTTAAGCCTTAATCTTTTTCTTGCTTCTTGCTTATTTGGATAATGAAAGGTCTAACTTTCTAGCTTATTCTCACTTATTCTCTCTAACAAATAAGTTGTAAAGAGTTGGAGGAAAAGAAAACAACCCACAAATGAGCTAGCTTCTCTTCTATTTATAGGAAATCCTAGATGAGGGCACAATGGTCAAAAGGCAATCCACCTCCTTACTATTCCTATCTTACCCATCAAGTAAACTTGCTCACCATAACACTTATACATTACTTGATCCTTACTCCCTTTTTGCTTAATCATTAAGTTATTTTCTCCCCACAACACTTGGTCATCACAACACTTAGCCCTTAAGTTACTTGCTTATCACTTTGGATCACCCATGGATTGCCCCATGGTTCATGCCTACCCATTGGACACTTACTTTGGGCTTTACATTTAATTAGCTTAACTAACTTAACTTATACATTGGGCTTGCAATTAAACAAACACTTAGGCTTGTTCATTAGTTTACATTGGACTTAACCATTTTCATACTTGGCTAACATAATACTTAACAAATCCTACAAGTTCCTTTCTTTTGGCTTAAAGCCTTATAACGTATTATTTACGATAAATTCTCGTTCTTCTACTCAGTATACTTATTCATCATATACGATATACCATCATCCATACATACTCGTATAATACATCGTATCATACTCGTATTCATTACTTTGTACAATACCTATGTATTATACGATCATCGCTTTAATTTACTATACGCATTTAAATTCGTTCTCGCAAATCCCTTTCTTATAACCGTTAGGTTTTAAGTCCACACGCAAAATATTACGTTTTTCATAACTGAAATATTATTGGATATTCCATCTTACCTTGATATTCTAGCGTTACGTATTTTTCGGAAGTTCAAAAATAATTCCCGAGTAGAAATGCGTGAATAGTGTTTTTCGGAAGATTTCTCGGAAAGCTTTTATTTTTGTCTTGGAAATTCAAACACTTTAAATCTATCACGTAGCCAAAATCCTACAACGTTCTGATATGCTTAAGTCATAGAACGATCTCCAATTAGCTTGCTCCCATAAATAATCAATTAAATTCATTTAATCCACATAATTAAAATAAATTTCAATTATCTTAAAAATCCAATTTTCTCGGGCGTTACATTCTTCCCTCCTTATAAGGATTCTGTCCCCAGAATCTCACTAATTATTATATAAACAAATGAAGAAAAGTTTTCTTCATTTTAATCTCGAGTTCCCAAAATGCTTATTCGACATTGGGGTTCGTTCATTTCACCTTCACCGAAGGTATTATCTTAATTCCCACGACTCGTCACTTCCTATCAATAATCTGAGTTGGAAGTTAAACCCATATTAACATATTACACTTTTTCCTTTTATTAGTCCTTCTTTTAACTTGGAATTATATGAAACTCAAATTCTTCCTTCAAAACAAGACTATACTTAGTCTTCTATTTATCTTGTGTCCTCTTCTTCATTCGCTTGAATTCTTCGTTACCTAGTAGTACTTACTTAACTCGTTTCGTTATTGTGGATTGAGTCTACATTGTGAATAACATTTCTACCCCTTCATTCTATAATTTAACTTCTAACTCTGATCTTGCCATCTCCGTTATTAATTCATTCTGAGTCGTTAACATTGATAGCTTTCCCTACCCTTCCTACTTAACGCGTTGGCTACTACGTTTACCTTCCCTGTATGATATAAGATATCACAGTCGTAATCCGTTATCCATTCTAATCACCTTCTCTACTGCATATTCAACTCCGTTTGTGTGAATATATATTTCAGACTCTTAGAGTCCGTGTACATCTCACACCTCTCCCCGTATAAATATTATCTTCAAATTTTTAATTCAAAACTTCAGTTGCCAATTATAGGTCATAAGTAGGATAGACCTCCTCATAATCCTTTAACTGGCGTGATGCATACATAATGACTTTGCGATGCTATATGAGCACACAATCATGTCATCTACGCGAAACATCGAGATACACTACAAAATTCCATGTATCATCGGATAAAGATAATACAGGTGTCTTACTTAACCTTTCTCTTAAAACCTGTGACGCTAAGGGTACCTTCAACCGTAGCACCTCACATGAGAACCTATATGTTTATCAGGTGGACTTGCTCGGTGCCTCTTACAGAAAATCTAACTTCATTACATTAGTCAACCCAAATGACATAACAAAAACCTTGTCATAACAATAACGAGTTCTAAACGTCATCTTAGGTACCTCCTCCTTCTTCATTACTTTCAACCGACTATGCCCCGTACGCAAATCTATCTTAGAAAAATTCTTTACCCCTTTCAAATGATCCAATAGATCATCGATCATGGGCCATGGGTATTTATTCTTAACCGCTAACTTACTCCTCCCACGATAGTCTATATACAAACAACTTATCTTTTTACTTAACATCCTCCTGACTTGCGTCATGGTAGGACAACAAGAGCGTCGTGGTATTTTATTACCGTAAATTACTACCTATAATTTTCTGAGAAAACTAAAATTCACACTTTTCTTATAACTATTTATTATAGCTCTATGGTTAATCAACCCTTTCATACCGAGAATTTCTTCAATTCTCTCAACATTAACAATACTTATCTACCCATACTTACTTACCTTTATCATTCATAAAACAATTTTCACGAATATAATTGTCGAAAGTTATTTCCTCCACCACTATCTTAATGTTTAAAGGTACTTATACTCCCTTTCAGACAGACTCCAAGATGAGTCTTTCCACATGTCTTACACGCTCTGATCCTACACTTAGGACCCCCTTGTCCCACTCCACTATTCTCGAAGTTAAAAATTCTTTAATTTTGGCATACTGTCCCTGGCATTCTCTGCCTTGGTTTTCCCTCTCCCTTGCTCTCATTCTTTCCCTCTTTGTGGTATTGAGTCAATGCCTCACTACCACCTTCTACTATAATCACCTCTCCAAAATGGTCTCATAAGAAACCCTCTAGAACACTACAATCCTACTATAGAGCCAGGGTTTCAGGCCCTGCTCAAACCTACAAGCCTTCATCTCCTCAGTGTCCACTTAGCGTAGAGCAAACCTTGCCAATCCATTGAATTTGGCCGTGTATTGGGGAAATGTTATGTCCCCTAATTTAAGTTCTAAGAACTTAATCTCCATCCTCCCTTGCATACTTATAGGGATATAATTCTCAAAGAAAACCTTCTTGAATTGTTCCCATGTTACCGCATCTGTTCTAGCCTCACCCTGGTGAGCCTCCCACCAAAAGTTGACTTCCCTTTTTATCATGTAAGTCGCAAAATAAGTCTTTTGCACCTCACCTACGTTTGTAATAACAAACGCCTTCTCTATTTCCTTTACTCATATCTGGGCTTCTAATGGGTCCGTCGTTCCTTTGAACTCCGACGGACCTACTCTTTTAAGCTCTTTAAAGGTAGTCGTTCTGGCTACCCAAGGTCCTGCGGTTATTCTACCCCCGGTTTGGTTAAATGCAGCTGTTAATAAATTAACGAACTCTTGCATAGGGTTGTTTTGACCCCCTTGATTATCATTATGTTATTCCGCTTCCAGATTACGTTGTCTTCGTCTTCACTAAAATTTCATTATTATATATTTACTTACTGCGTTATTATTCGTCGCATACCAAATCATACCATAACAAAACATATTAAATGAAAACTTCATTATATTCATGTGCTGCTTCATAGTTTGAAACTATTTACAATTTGTTCTCCATAGCCAAAAGCTATTACATCTCTATCCCGCAATTGTACTTTACAAAAGTTGATATTTACAAAAGGACTACCCTTTTTATACAAAAGAGGATTTTACGCCACTACACACATATTTATAACTCTATATTTCTAATAATTCATAACAGCGTCCTCGTATTTCTCATTCGCAATCGTCACTACAGTATCCCGACTAATTGTATGACGGATTTTTCCTGACTCATTGGAATAACAAGCAACTTTTAGCTTGAAATCCTTATGAGCGCTCTCATGGATGTAAGACATCCGTGCTATCTTCCGGTCCTTCTCCCCTAGTTCTTTACGAAGCCCATCGGCCTCGTTCTTATAGTCTCTAGCCTTATTTATCATGAGCACCTTCTCATCATGCTCTGACTCAAGATCTGCTTCTGCAGACACCTTCGCAATATAAAGAGCACTAATCTCTTCATTATGTTCTACACCACTGTACTTAGTTGCACATTCGTGTCAAGCTCTGCCAGGTACAATGATCTCATTGCATCTGGAGGTGATGACTCTAGTGTAGGTACCACCGTAGTAACCGATGTCACCTCTCTTTCTCCCTCCTCATCACTCACCATACAAAGGTATGATGATATATCCATCTCTCCCTCGGAGTAGTCTTCCTCAGAAAAGTACTCCTCTGTCTCCGGCTCCTCTAGAATCACTATTGGTACCTCTGCCACTGGCATGGGTACAGGCTCTATTTTGTTCACAGTTTCTTCGTTCACTGTGTGTATATCTCTATACATCAAGCTATCGATCGACATCCTACAATAACACATAACATGTTGATTAGTACATAACACACAATAGTATAATCACAAATCACAATTAATTTATTTAGGGTTACTTTCCATCTTTTAAATCATTTGGTACTGAGTTTCCTTAATACCTTATTGACTCATTCAACTCAAGTAAATCTCGAGTTTGCTTCCTTTGGACTTCTCTTCTTTAACGAGGTTATTAGCCTAAGGTTCTCCACCCCCCCCCCCCCCACCCTTAAGTTTTATAACCTAATGCTTTGATACCAACCTGTGACGCCCCCAAATCCGGGTCTCTTCCAACCCGACATATGGTGCTCCATGGTGCTACAGCTCACACAAACATTCAATTGAAATACCTCAAAAGAACGAATATGTCTTATATATATTCCAAACAATACTACCATTCCCCAGGTTCTTTATAACCGTTATATTTGTTCTTGTCAAAATATCAAATATTATCATTACAAACCTATACTATTACATAGGTAATCTACAAATTCGCTTTAGTCTTCCCTTTATCCTTGTTGAATCCTTCGGTCCATTTGGTCTAAGCTGCATTCATATGGTTCAAGCAAGAGTGAGCATAACAAGCTCAACAAGTACAACAATTTCATTTAAAAAGCATGCTTGAAACATAGGAATCATATATCTTCAATAACTGGATAATAGTTATGAAGTACTATCAATAATTCAAAATAGCATTCCTTTTCCTTCAAAACGTTTTATCATAACAATATTCAGTAAAACACCAATTCTGGTCCAAGACCATGAGTGTTTCATAATTTCTTTGAAAAAAGGACAACCCGTCACGAAGTTCGTAAGTCCGGTATATCTTACGAGCACTTCTAGGTGATCAGCCTATAGTACTCTATGTTGATCAACACTACATCCATTAAACGTGTGTACGTTTAAGTTGTGGCGACCTCACGTGCCCATCGAATACTCGATGAAAAATACATTTGTTTATTCATATTCAGGCCTACCTTGAATCTGTACCAAACAATTAGCGTAGGTTAGCTTTAGAAATTCTATATTGAAAGACTTGTAAATAAATCAATCAACTTATCAAGATTAGTCTACCCAAGTTAAAAATGGCATCAACTCTTTCTTTAAAACCATACATGCATCTCATAACTTGAATCATTTGAAAACCTGGCTAACACAAAGGTTAGACAAGCGTTTAGAAAAACTTGCCTTCACCGTCTGCTACAGTATAATTACGTTTCCTTTTGAGTCTTTACGGTCTCTACAACACATAATCACATAACATACCACATTAGGTCATGAATGAACATACTTAGTTCTTAAACAATCTTACCCTTCTTCTCAATCTAATCATGTATTAGATTTGTTATTATTTGTTTCGGCTTACCGTTGTTCTTTTATATCATTCTTACCAACTTCTTTCTCTTATATAACTTAATTAAAATTATTTCATTAATACAACTCGGTTCGAGTTAATTATCCTTCCTCACAGTTTACTAACGTCCTTACATTATTAATTGACACTTAATCGGCATTGCTTATGTACACTGATTATACACCGTTCCTGTTTACATTCAATTAACTTTCTTTAACTCTAAGTGATCACACTTGAGGTTTAGTTATGACTTAAAAATGTTTTATTAAGTTCCTTAGTTCATTGTTAAACAATTTCCATTCAAGCTCTACTTGTAACCATTCTTTACTGTCTAGGTTCTAAGGCTGGCGATGCGGCGCCGACTATTACTCTTGGTGTCGCGCTGCGGCGTCACATATTGCTACTAGAAACCTAGAATCGGCCATGCGCAAGTAGTCCCTTCATTACGAAGTCGTATTTGTGCCACGAGTTTGCAGGGGTTGAGGCTAACTTTGGTCTTTGGGTGGGCTAATGGCTTTGGAGTCGCATTGCCTGCCTTCGGACTTCGTGCCACATTATTTTGACATATTTTTTAAATGGTGAGATTCCTCCACTCGTAACTTCTTCGTTATAGGTCCGAATTGGCTCGTTCAAGAGCCTACGGTTCAAAAATCATATACTACGTGTTCATTCAAGAATTTTATCCATTCGACTTCGTTTGCTAAAATTTCACCTATTAGTCCATTTTTAGCGAAAACGATAAACGTTCGTGAACGTTCAATGCTCGTTTCTTCGTTCTAAGTCGGAATCCGGTCATTTTCTAGTCCGCAACTCTATAATGCCAAATAAGTTTTGTCTCCATTGAAAACCAATGTTTCCAAGCTCAATATCAAAATTCGACTTCCATTCCGAAATTTTCATGAATTCGACGATTATCGTCTAATCGTGTGAATTTCACCAAAACTTCGTACTTAAGATTTGTTCTTCATTTCAAATGGATTCAATTCATTACACTAACATCTTAACATACTTGCTTCATTAACTTATAATCATGATAAGTTATTACTTGTTCTTTATAAGTTTATAACTTATGAAAATATAGATTTACTTACTATGATTCCATGACTTATCAAGATCTCAATCTTTTAACCACCATTTCTCATGACTTAGGATAGTTTATGACTTCTAACCATTATTCTTGCTTCATCTTATCATACCAATTCCAATAATGTAAACATGTTACAAGCTTTTACAAGTTCTTCTTAAGTTCATAACTTCATTAATTGCTTATCTTACAACATAACTTAATTACGGCTTATTAATACTTAAGCCCTTTGATTCATTATTCCAACCCCTTCTTAGCATACATGTTCTACCACCACCCAGTTCTCTAACAATGAAAGAGAAAAAGAATCATGGTTCAAGATGGCTTACCCTTTGATGAACACTTGCTAAGCCTTAATCTTTTTCTTTCTTCTTGCTTATTTGGATAATGAAAGGTCTAACTTTCTAGCTTATTCTCCCTTATTCTCTCTAACAAATAAGTTGTAAAGAGTTGGAGGAAAAGAAAACAACCCACAAATGAGCTAGCTTCTCTTCTAGTTATAGGAAATCCTAGATGAGGGCACAATGGTCAAAAGGCCATCCACCTCCTTACTATTCCTATCTTAGCCATCAAGTAAACTTGTTCACCGCAACACTTATCCATTACTTACTCCTTACTTCCTTTTTGCTTAATCATTAAGTTACTTTCTCCATCACAACACTTAGCCCTTAAGTTACTTGCTTATCACTTTGGATCACCCATGGGTTGCCCCATGGTTCATGCCTACCCATTGGACACTTACTTTGGGCTTTACATTCAATTAGCTTAACTAACTTAACTTATACATTGGGCTTGCAATTAAACAAACACTTGGGCTTGTTCATTAGTTTACTTTGGACTTAACCATTTTCATACTTGGCTAACATAATACTTAACAAATCCTACAAGTTCCTTTCTTTTGGCTTAAAGCCTTATAACTTATTATTTACGTATAATTCTCGTATTCTACTCGTATACTTATTCATCATATACGATATACCATCATCCATACATACTAGTATAATACATCGTATCATACTCGTATTCATTACTTTATATAATACCTACGTATTATACGATCATCGCTTTAATTTACTATACGCATTTAAATTCCTTCTCGCAAATCCCTTTCTTATAACCGTTAGGTTTTAAGTCCACAGGCGAAATATTACGTTTTCCATAACTGAAATATATTGGATATTCTATCTTACCTTGATATTTATCGTTACGTTTTTCTCGGAAGTTCAAAAATAATTCCTGAGCAGAAATGAGTGAATAGTGTTTTTCAGAAAATTTCTCGAAAAGCTTTTATTTTCGTCTTGGAAATTCAAACACTTTAATTCTATCACGTAACCAAAATCCTACGCCGTTCTGATATGTTTAGGTCATAGAACGACCTCCAATTAGCTTGCTCCCATAAATAATCAATTAAATTCATTTAATCCACATAATTAAATTAAATTTTAATTCTCTTAAAAATCTAATTTTCTCGGGCGTTACATTACAAACGGGTCTTCGAGCGCTCCTTGCTCCTTGTGTCCGGTTCTTTGAAAAATTCTAACTAATCCTATTACATTAAACTATTTAATTTAAATAGAAACATTGATCAGCAGTCAAGGGGAAGTGCATATAAGAGAGATAGAATTTACATCAAGAAGAAAACCAGAAAAGACGAGGTATGCATACCCCATTTAATAAAACTCATTCATTCAAACATTCAACCAAAATAAATCTAATCACATAGGTCAATAATTCATAATAAACCCCATTTATTATCATACATATCATCATATGTATCAATAAATAAAACATTCATCTAATGAATAAAATCATTTCATATATATATCATGTAATGGGCAATTTTAAGTTGCATGAAATCCAATTTCAAGATTAAAATAAACTCTTTATTTTAATTATAAAATTATTTAGAATATTATATATATATATATATATATGGACTTCATCCGTGGCTACCGGTTGCCTTAAGTACTGTGCAACAACCGAGTTGATAACCGTTGATTTGTACAATGGAAGGCTATGATTAATTGTAAAAAAAGCCCTGCCGCTACAACCTGTAATCGACAGTCAATTAATTCCATAATTCGTGCTAAATTACCTTGTTGTCCTTGCTTTATATACTTAGAAAGCGTGGAAGTGAATTAGCCTTACCGCATAAGCATGTAGCAGTAGTCGCTGACACTTTGACCGCACGGAAGCCAAAACACTGACTGACAACACGGAAGCCAAAACGCACGGAATACAAGATGGTTGGAAAATTAATCACAGTCTTACAGCTACATCTTATAGAGGCAGGCCCTCCCTCATTTAACCAACTGTCGCTCCTCTCTCTCCCTCTCAAAGCTTCAAATCATTTGTTCTCTACCCTTGCCGCTACACACGTTCCCTCCCCTGCCTAAATCAAAATTACATTCAAGCAGCAAAAGAGTTAATTGTGAGAGAAAGTTGGATTGCAACCGGTTCAGGAACAAATTTTCAGATTCAAATATTATTTTGGTAAGATTTATTTTTCAAATGTTTAATTAAAAATAAATAAATATTATAATTATTTTTAAAAATGTATTTATAATAAAATAGAAGTTTAAATTTTTCAGAAAAATTATCAATCATTATTATGTCTACATATATGCACGTGAATTTTTAGAAAATTTTGTGATTTATGTGTTGGGTAATTATATAACTATATGGTGAAGTAGTTAGTGTAATTTTTAACTTATTATTAAATTATTTGCTTAATAATTATAATGGAGTATTGTTTTATTATATTTGCTTATTTTGATAAAATATAGTGAGTTATGTGGGATATGATATGCATGTGAGTATTGTGACTAATAATGATTAATTATTATGAAAATGTGCAACAAAAGAATTATTAAAATTAATTTAAAATGATTTTTTTTATTGATTAATGGGATATAGATATAAGTATGTTACATAGTTATTAAACAATATGAAAAACCTTTTATGTTATTTTTTAGGTACTAGATAGACAGTTGGATTTATGGACCAATTGACCCAAGTGTCCTTAATGACCAACAAAATCATGTATCAGATGATATATATGACGGAAAAGATATGGGAAGACTACTCAATGTCAATTAACTAGAAAAAAAATATGATCAATGGATATTAAAAAAAGCTTAAAAACTCTTCTACAAAAATACGGGTTTGGGATTTTTAGCTATCCGACAGTTGTACCACAAACTGACATTGGGCTCGTGTCCGCCTTAATGGAGAGATGGCGGCTGAAGACCAATTGTTTTCACATAAATTGTGGGGAAATTACAATCACTTCAGAAGATGTACACTTCATTCTTGGGTTGCCGGTGGTTGGCAAGCCCTTAACTTGTCCATTATTTGACACTCCATTGGCTCATTATAAAGAATGTTTTGGTAATGAAGTAGTTGTTGAATATCAAGAATCAAAAAAATGCGGCTCTATTTCATTACTATGGTTGCAAGAGCATTTTAATAATTGTCCCCCTGTAGCAAGTAATGAAATTGTTGGTAGATGCACAAAGGCATATATTCTTTGGTTGTGTGGGGCAATATTGTTCCCCACTAGGAATAAAAATAATGTTCATCCCAAGTATATGTATTTTATTGCTAACGATGAAAATTGTGTAACGTATTCTTGGGGTGCAGTTGTGTTGGGCTATTTGTATAGGTCTTTATATACTGCCACTAGGAAAGGAGCAAAATATATTAATGGTTGTGTCACACTTTTACAAATTTGGGCATACGAGCGTATAATAATTGGAAGACCTAACACCTGGCCTCAATCACAATTATGGTTTCCTAGGGCCCTAGTGTGGGCATACTCAGAAAATCACAGCTACCCTGATAGACGACAAAATCCCCATCATCATTTGAAATTTTACCGAGGGGAGTTAGATGTCCATCCTGAATGGCAAGTAGTTTGGCGCCCTTACGTGAGGTGGGATGACAATATGAATGGATTTAATTTTGAAGGAAGGTTGTTGGGATCTGGTAGAATCCTCTTGATCCATTTTGATATTGTAGAATACCAGATGTTAGACAAGGTGATGAGACAGTATGGGTTCCTACAAGGTATACCATCTCCGGTAAAAAAATCATAACGATCTTAGAAAGGAAAAAGAACATAGATTTGTCGTCGTTGATTGCATGGCCTTGAGGTGAGTGCACATCACACATTGGGAGGCTTACATGGAGCATCTTAAGGGACAGCAGTACAAAATTTCCTACTACGTGCAACTTGATTCATACCTGGCTTGATACAGGAAAATTACACATAGTAAACTGCATCGCCTTCAACGGGAAGGGGACCCAGACCCTACTTACGAGCCCCAGACTGTTTACAGCCAGCAGCATCATCTTATATAAATGGTACACTAACATTTGCATATTTTAACTTGTTTGTCATGCATTTGTTTATGCATATTACATTTATACATCTTATCTTGTTTACTAATAATACTAATATTGTGTTCATCTTACATGACACGTTGAGAGTGCAAAGTTCTTACTTGATAAGTGCTTTGATTTTATATTGAGATACCTCCAGATTATGTAGTTGAGAAACTTGTATGGAACTATCATTATGGTGTATACAACTTTGAAGTTAGAGGGAACAATATAACTCAGCAGGGGGGCTCAATGGTAAAGAGCGAGAGGAGCCAAGTAATGATGCGGTACAAGAGAGTTACATCCCCACCACCCAAACTTATGTTCCCTCTTACTTATTCGAGTTTGACTTCACAGAGAAGTCGAAAGTTCAGGTTCTTAATATGAATTTTAATATTAATATTATTAATGATTAATAATAGTATTAGTAATAGTAATTATCATGCTTAAAATTATTCAAGCCCAAGATATGGCGGAAGGGTACATCCCCACCACCCAAGCTTATGTGCCCTCCTACTCATTCGAGTTTGGCTTCATAAAGTATACATAATTACAAGTATTATTCCCTCTTAATTTTATCTTGTAAAAATATTAATATTATTAAAATTTTCAAGTACAAGATATAACTGGTGGGTACATCCCCAGTCCCACCACCCAGGCATTCGAGACCTGCTTCATAGAGCAGGGGGGTAAACAGGTACTACTATTTTTGTGTTACTATTATGAAATCCCTCTTAATTTAATAAATTAAAAATATTAATATTAGTAATTATTATTATTACTATTTGTATGTTTATCAATATATTTTCCAGGTACAAGAGCAGGCGGAATTACACATCTCTTATGGTGCGAAAAAGTGACCGACCAAAAAACCAAGTGAATACAAGATAGAGTTTATAAATAATCACTTGTTTGGGAACACACTTTATAATCCACCAATATTTCCTGTCATACATCCGCAAAACTTGTATATGCTATAACACGACGCATTCAAGGCCTTAAGCCCTACAACTTGGATTATCGAGCATTCGTTGGATGCGTATATGCTATTACTGTGGGATGCGTATATGCTATTATTCGTTGGATGCCTATTTCATGCATCTTGGTAAGAACTTTGTGTCCCCAAGCCAAGAGAATGGGGAAGAGAATTTTTGTCACCCCTATGTCCACCCAGATGTGGGCCCGACATTACACGAATGCACATATATATTCACGTCAGTGTGTACTCAAGAGACCAAGCATTTTATCTTATTTGTATTCTCGGTGCCCGAATGGGCAGTCACTATCTTTGACCCTCTCTACAATGATACCCCGTATATGACCATCAAGCAAATGTATAGAGAATTTGCTACAATTGCGGTATGTATATTAATTATTAGTGTTGTACTTTTATATATGTCATACAATTTATATCCATAAATAATATTACTTTGTGCGTGCAGGTCAAATTGATACCAGTTTGTTTGAGAATTGGTGATTCGCAGCGTGAGTGGCCAACACAGGATCTGCGCGTGCTCATACAAAAGGCCAGACCTGTACAGTCTAACAAGACAGATTGTGGTATTTTTGTTTGCAAATATGTTGACTACTTTGTCAGGGGCAGTGTAAATATTCGTAGAGAAAAATGGTCCTTAGAAGATTCAATGGTATTTTGATACCCAATTGCGTGGGAACTCTTTAGATGTCGAGCTAGACTTCTTCCCGCGGATGATATTTAGACTTATATTTTAATTCATATTATTGGTGTACTAATTATGAAATCTATGAAAATTCATGTTTATGTTTACCGTTTCATGTTTACCGCTATTTAGTTCATATTATTATTATTATTATTATTATTATTATTATTATTATTATTATTATTATTATTATTATTATTATTATTATTATTATTATTATTATTATTATTATTATTATTATTATTATTTTTATTATTTTATTATTATTATACCTATTATTATTATTATTATTATTATTATTATTATTATTATTATTATTATTATTATTATCATTACGTTTAACAATAATAAATAAATAAAAACATCGATTTTATAATACAATTGAGCATAATACAATATTCGCATAAATAAAAATATAGCGTAGATAATATAACTGAGCATAAATAAAAACATAGCTTAAATAATACAACTGAGAGCTATTTTTTAGGCTCAGGAATCCCTAACACTCGATAGTGATTGCGCTTATCATGGTCGTTTTCAAAGCCACAAATTGCACATTTTCGATGAGGCTTAGAACCCATAATTTTCTCAAATGCACTCCTTAATCTTTGTTTTTTGCGGCCCTTTGTTTGAGAAATAGTTGGTGGCAAGAACTCGTTTTCTTCCGTTTCTTCCTCTACATCTTCATCGTCATTATCATAGCTCATTGCCTGAGGTGTAACTCTGACAGTATTATCAATGTCATCGTCTACCAACTCAGTAAGATTTTCATCCGGATCATACTGGTCAATTAACGCTTTTCCTCGTCCATTCAACTTAAGATTAGTTTTGTAACCTCGAATTGAGCAAGCAGCTTTACTGGCTAACTCTTGGCAATCATTCATCAAATGATTAAAATGCATTGCTTGATCTTGTTCAAAGTCAACAGTTATTGGGCTAAAGAGTAATTCTTCAACATCGGTTTTGTTCGCGTTTCTTGTCCACTAAGGAAGAATCACGTCGCTCAGAATTTGGGAAATACTCTTAGCCAAGAAGTATCTCAAGATGTGCCTGCATAATTCATCAGAATGAGAAAATAATTGACAATTACATGTTACCAACCCTAGCTGATGATTTTTGATGATTTCTTTATATCTTCCACCATTTTCAGCTGCATCTGCCTTATACACTCCATAAACCTTTATTTCATGGCCGCACAACTCACTAACTTTACTAACATTGTACAGCATGGAATCGACGAATTGACGTTGAAAATGTCTAAACATCTCTTTTGTGTACACCTGCGCAACATGTTAGTTCCTAGTAGGCACAATAGATCTAGAAGGGGGGGGGGGTTGAATAGATCCTTTTAATTGCAAATACTTTTCTGGTTTATTTTGTATTGATCATAATCTAGTATATGACAAACATGAGAATCTTTTCAAGCACAATGGAATAAGTAAAAGATCCCCTTCATTGATATATTCATAATCAAACATACATTATTCGTAGAGTTAGTTCGGTTGTAAGCAGTTAAAACATACATAACAATTATAGCAGTTATAGTACATAATGTAAATGACATAATGTAAAAGACACAAGGGGTTTTAAGTGGTTCAGAGACTCAAGATCCTAATCCACTCTTCTACTTCAACTAGCAGGATTTCCACTAAGGAAGGGCAGCACCCTGAATCACTTAAATTCCTTCAAGGCCAGCAGCCTTGGGACTTTAGTTCACTATGAACTCTTTAAGGCCAGCAGCCTTGGAACTCCTCTAGTTCCCTAGGAACTCTTCAAGCTCAGCAGGCTTGGAACTTCATTTAGTCCCTCCGGACAAGGACCCCTAAGGCCCTGGCTTCTTGAGTTCTTTGTTTGTTTGTTGGAGTTTGTGCTGAGCTGCTAAGATGTCTTCATGCTCTGAACATCTTCTGTACTTAGTAGCTTGGCATGATCACCCTTGAAGTGCAGTTGAGTGTTGCATGATGCTCAACTTCTTAAGTTACTCAACCACTTCGAATGATCCCTTGATGATTGCCTTGAAGATCATTCCTCTCGATACATGATGGATACACATGATGGGTTTCTAAGATGACTGTAAGCTTTTCTGCTAGTTACTTAGAAACTTTCTCATGCTTGCCACCATGATGACGTTTGTGATCTCCCTTCTAGATACTTGATGTCTTCTCATGATGGACTTGCTAAGATGACTGTGAGCTCTTCTCTATGGTATTTAGAGTCTTCCCATGATGGACACCAAGATGACATGATGCTCTTCTTTCTCTCGGCAGTTCAGAACACTCTTCCTGTAGTAGAAATCTCACTTCTATTTCTTTGTCAATTTATCTCTAAGTGTTCTTGGTGGATCGTAGAGTGAGCCTTCGGACTCATTATCTTACATAATTTAGAACAGTCCACCTTTTCTACAAACTCGGCAACTTCAGCAACCTTTGATCTTTGAAGCTCTAGCTTATTTATACTCCTTCCCAATCCTTCCGTTGGAAAGTAGCCGTTGAAAGCTATTCAAACATCTTCACAGATCTTTAGTTGCTTGAGGTAGACTGCTGATGTGACAAGTCATACTTTCTCTTACATTGCAGTCTACTATTTCACCTACCCATTAGAGATGTTACTTTAATGTCTTGGGTAGGTCGAAGACTTTATTTCCTCCTTCTAATTTCTCGATCAGAGGTTGTCCTTTTGCATCGATGCTCTCAATAAGCTCTTGTCCTAATATTACCCTTCAGATTGAACCGTTGTCAATGCTTCGGTCTTCAGCTATTCGAACTCTACGATTATGATGCATGTCTTCAAGGACCTGATCGTAGTGTCATGTTGACTGGTAGAGACAACACTACAATCTTAATGAGTGTTAATTGGATCTTCAATGTAGAACACCTCTTCCTTCTTTTGTGCAGTGCTTCAACACTTCATTTGCTTCCCATTCTCGGATCTTTGATGGCTTGACTCTTTGCTCTGGTCCCTTCTGAATATCAAGACACTTCAGATTTGTGGTGCGTCCAGCTCATTTTCTCCTTGTGATCTCCCGTTCACTTATCATCAATGGACTGACCCAATGCTTAATCACTTAGCCCTGTTCTTCAGAAGATGACCAGTATCTCTGTGTGTACTCCATCAATTCTTTCTTTGTTTGGCAAACACTATGATCCTGAATACTTCCAAGATCGTTGTCATCTTATCACAAGACAGCTATTGCACTTGCTGACTTTCTTCAGTTAGTTACTGAAGTCTTCTTCTGTTCAACTTGTGGAAGACTTCATCTTGAATGGCTTCTTTAACTCAATCTTAATGTTCATTGGGTTGATGCTTAGATCTTTTGTTAGCATACATGCTATTCGTTGAGTGCTTTCTGGTTTCCTTGGATTTAACATTGCAGTGCCGACTAGAGGCTTCATTCCATTGGATATTCTGGGAGTGCTCATTTGTTGAGAATCGTATTTCCTCTACGATTCTGCCTTGGCATTGTGAGTACATCTATTGAGGTCGTAGTTCTGCACTCTACGATTCAGCTTTAGCTGTGCAGACCCTACGACTTCGGGATCAGATCTTCACACTCTATGATTTCTATCTTTGTGCTCGATGTCTTCATCTGATCTTGCTCGACTACAATCTCTGCATGTAATCAATAGACTCTACGACTCAGAGTGTGGTCTACGATCCTTAACTTGACTTTGGCATTAGTAGCCTCTACGACTCTGAGTGTAGGCTACGTTCCTGACTTGGCTTTGGTAGATGTTCGGTCGGCTCGTAGGCAGGCTGTCTCTACTATTCTGAACATGACTTCCTCAGCTGACTTCGGCCTTGAGAAAGTTCTTCTTGACAAACTACGATCCTTCATCGTTTCTCCTGGCAGTCTATGAACTTCGAGATCTACTATCTTGTAGACTACGATTCTGTCTCGACAGCTCTCATGTTCTCCTTAACTCTCTTGGCAGACTACG
This sequence comes from Panax quinquefolius, assembly GCA_020205615.1. NCBI lineage: Eukaryota > Viridiplantae > Streptophyta > Magnoliopsida > Apiales > Araliaceae > Panax > Panax quinquefolius. The sequence goes on from CM035169.1 coordinate 67,163,488, forward strand.
ATTTCTGGTGTAGTGCTCGACGATCAGACAAGCCTATCTATTACATCATAAGATCAACCTAACATGCTTGATGTTTCTATGTTTATAGTCCTTGTACATCATTTCTTTTTAAGGACTTTACAAAACTGTTTCGCTTATATAGGATCAACCTAACACACTTGATCAATTCATTCTAAGTCCTTGTACACGTGTTTCTATTATCTATCAAAGGACTTTACAGCTTTTCTTAATGCAATCATACTTGCATATTCATTCATATATATCATAATCAAATAATATATAAATAGAAATAACATTCATATGCTTATTCTTGACAATCTCCCCCTATTTGATTATGACAAAAACAATAAGTGGATATGTATGTTATGAATGAATCTTATATACAGCGAGCAGCTGTATTTCAAAAACATATAATCATGAATGTCATTTATAATGATATGGCAATTTATACATTAAGATAATTTACATCCTGGATCCAGAACATACCTAACTAGTTAGAGATGTAACTCTTTGGCTCCATGTATGTTTCCAGGATGTCTGTTGATCAGCTATTCATCTGTTTGGTCTTCTTGCTCCTTCTCCCCTTGGGATGAATTACTTTCTTGCTTTGCTTTGCTCCCCCTCAGATGTATGCTTCTCTACTCCTTCTGGCTCCCCCTCAGCTTCGGCATACATGGGCTCATCATTCCCGTGCTCCCCCTCAAATGATGATGACTCTGCCTCTTCTTCTGCTATCTTCTTCTTTGACTTCTTCTCTCCTATCCTTCTGCTCTTCTTTGAGTGCCTCTTGCTATTTCTATTTCTAGGTCTCTTTTTCTCCCCTTTTTTGTCATTAATCATTTTGGAGAGCAGCTCCATGTTGGACATAAGCTGCTCCATCAGGTAGGAGGAGTTGACAACTTCAAACTTGAGTTCCTGTTAGCCTAGCTCAAGTTGCACTGAGAAGGACTGCTTCATGTCTTCAATCTTGTCAGAGAGGACTTGGATCTGCTCTTCATTGGCCTTCTAAGCTCGTAGAGCTTCTGCCTTTTGATCTTGTATGGCCTTCAAATAGATGTTATTTCTCTCTTTGAGTTTGAGAGATACCTCAGCCATAGTAGCTTGAAGTTTGTTCTGGAATGAATTATCTCCTACAGCTATCAGCTTCTATGACTCTTCAGTGAATAGAGATATTTTCTCACTCAGTTCATCAGAATTTTTCATCAGCTCCTTCTCCACAGATACTTGATTGTCTAGTTGAGCAGCCTCCTGTCGAGCATTAGATTGAACTCTACGATATGCATCCTTGGACAGATTTTCAAAGGTGTTGAGAATTTGAAGAATCGTTGAGTTCCAATCACTGGTTGAGGATGAGGGAATGTCAGATAGCAGTGCTTGGGCTGATTTCGTGAACCAGATAGACATATAATGTTTCACCGTATAAGTTAAGATAAGAGCTTGAACTTAAAATCAATACAGTTGCAATTTCAAATAGACATATAGTGATGTTTTTTATATTGACGATTGCATAGAGTCTATCATCTGTTGATGTTGTGTAAGTAGGTCTTACTGCATTGAAAAATGGCTAATACTCTTTTAGTGCTCTTGGCTACTTTCCTATAATATGTGAACAAATCAGGCATGATAGTGGCGATTGAATGAAGCAATAAATGAAGTTAGAATCCCATTTGTTCCAATATCATTTATTATATCGTTTATACTATTGTAGTTGTTATTTGCAATTCAAGAATCAACCAAGTTTAATCTTTAGTATGAGCATATAAATATAGTGATTTAATTAATGAATAGTAGTTTAAGTTAAACAACTTTCTATGTGGGATCGATACTTTATTTGCTCTGTATTACTTGTTGACACATGTATGCTTGCATGGGTTAGAGATCTTTTGTTAGTCGTAAAAAAGAGGAAACAAGTTTTTGGCACCGTTGCCGGGAAAAGGCGTTTAATTTAGTATTATTATCATTAGTTTTAAGCTATATTGTATGACTTAGACAATTCTAGTCTTATCTCATTTCAGTTTTTGTTTTTGTTTCAGGAATTTGGATAAATATTTATGCTTTTGTGGTCAACCAACCCGAGTTAATACTGTTCGAGGATAATATAAGCGGAGAGGTTGGAAGCGAGTGTCGTGAAAATTTACAAGAACAATTGGAAAACACCACAGCTAACATGGCAGCCGAGGCACAATGAGAAGATCAAAGAGAGGAGCATCGGGCTCAGAAAGAGTATTCCAAGCCCAATATCAACGGACTACAGTCTAGTATAGTCAGACCAACGATAGCAGCCAATACTTTCGAGATCAAAACTGGCACTATTCAAATGGTGTAGAACACAGTTCAGTTTGGGGGTGCTGCTATGGATGATCCGAATGAACAACTATTGAGTTTCATTGAAATTTGTGATACATTCAGATACAACGGTGTGACGGAGGATGCTATTCGACTAAGGTTGTTCCCATTTTCATTGAGGGATAAAGCAAAAAGTTGGCTTCATTCTTTGCCAGAAGGATCTATAACTACATTGGAGGATTTAGCACAGAAATTCTTGGCTAAATTCTTCCCAATGGCTAAGACTGCAAAGATGAGGACAGCTACTTCTCAATTTGAGCAACAACAGGGCGAGTCGTTACATGAAGCATGGGAGAGATACAAAGAAATGCTGAGAAAGTGCCCACATCACGGTATGCCAGATTGGATGGTAATTAACACGTTCTATAATGGATTGGGATGGCAGTTGAGACCGATTGTAGATGCAGCTGCAGGAGATGCATTATGGGCAAAGAACTATGAGGAAGCCTATGATCTTATCGAGACAATGGCACCAAATGATTTTCAGAATCCTACATCACGAATGCCACAAACCAAAGTTGCGGGTGTGTTGGAAGTTGATGCAATTACTCAGCTATCAGCACAAATGGCAGCTATGGCAAAGAAGATAGATACTTTGGCTGAAGGAAAGGTAAAGACGGTTGCCTACATATGTGAGATTTGTGCGGGGTCACACTCGATGGACCAATGTGCTATTAGCTCATAATCAGTGCAGTATGTGAGCAACTACAGAAAAGATCAAGGCCAATTTTAGAACACATACCACCCCAACAACAGAAATCATCCAAATTTTAGTTGGTCGAATAATCAAGGGAATCAGCAAGCTCAGTTTCAACCAAACAATCAATTTCAGGCATAGCCGGCGCAGTCGCAATTTAATCCTAGACCACCCTTTCCACTAGAATTTTCTCAACAACAACAGCAGAATCACATTCCAGCTGCACCTCAGCAAGAAAAGAAATCAGAAGTGGAGGAGATGATGATGAAATACATGGCAAACACAGAAGTTATGATCAAGAGCCAAGCAGTGGCTATAAAGAACCTGGGAACTCAAATGGGGCAGATGGCAAACATGCTTACTAACAGGCCCCAGGGGTCATTGCCAAGTAACACGGAGATGAATCTAAGAAGAGAAGGAAAGGAACAATGCCAAGCGATTACATTAAGATCTGGGAAAGACCTATCAGCTATTGTAAGTCGCGCGCCCGTGCGAGTGTGTACCGAGAAGGGTGCGCGGCCGCGCAAGGCAGAGGAACCAGATAATGAGCAGGAAAAGTTAGAGAAATCCGAGGATCGGCAGGAAGAGAAAGACAAAGCAGGCTCAGAGGAGACAGTTAAGAATCCAGTACCACCAATGCACATTCAGGTTCCGTATCCGCAGAGATTAATGAAGAAAAGAGAAGATAAACAGTTCAGCAAATTCTTGGAGGTGTTCAAAAAGCTGCAGATCAACATACCCTTCGCCGAGGCATTGGAACAAATGCCCAACTACGCCAAGTTTATGAAGGGTATCTTGTCAAGGAAGAGGAGATTAGATGATTTTGAGACAGTAGCCTTGACAGAGGAATGCAGTGCAGTGCTTCAACAGAAATTACCTCCAAAGCTGAAAGATCCAGGCAGTTTCACAATTCCATGTACTATAGGAAAGTTGAACTTCATTAAGTGTTTATGTGATCTTGGGGCAAGCATAAATTTGATGCCCTTGGCAATGTTTAATCAGTTGGGATTACCGGATCCAAAACCCACAAACATTGCATTGCAATTAGCGGACAGATACATCACATATCCACGGGGACTTGTTGAAGATGTGTTGGTTAAGGTGGACAAGTTTATTTTCCCAGCTAACTTAATCATTCTAGACTACAAAGAGGACAAAAATATACCAATCATATTAGGAAGACCATTCTTGGCCACAGGCAGAACGTCAATAGTTATATCAAACTCCTTTTTAACTGGATACCATTATTCATGTGCAATATTGTCACAAGTATGGATATGAGAATGCTTGCATGCTGTCAGTAATATGAAATCACTAAGTCATGCATTAACATGGTTCATTAATACCTATGCAGGAACCATTACTGGATAACACCACTGAGCAGTAGAATGCAAATGAACACCACGCGGCCACGGGGCACAAGCCTATAGAAATCGCGTGCCCGCGCGTCAAGCCAACATGGTTAACAATCTAAAAAAAACTCGCGGTCGCGAGACCCAAGGAGAAAATCTCGCGACCGCGCATCCAGATTAGAAATCCACCCAATGTTTCTGCAAGTCTCGCTACCGCAAGACCCAACCTAGTCATTAAGCTCATGCGGTACATGACACCAGGTTAAGACAGATTTGGCTGGTTTAAAATAGAATTGGGGACCATTTGGACTCTCATTTGGATATCAATAGAAGCGAAATTCTCTCCCTTTCCATAACTTACGTCGCTATCTCTTCATCAGTTACAATTTTGTGCCGCATATCTCTCACTCAATCAGCCACGATTCTTTCCTTATTCAAAGTCTATATCTCCTCAACTTCTCCAAGAGTGCTATAAAGCTAGGGTTTTTAAGTGGGAGTGCAGAAAGCAAGAGTAAGAGCTACCAATTTCAAGCTATTCTTCTTTCCCAACCATATACTTTATGAACTTACTAGCAATTACAAATGGGGCCTAAGCGAGCACGATCTATTGCGTCGTCTTCTTCATCCTCTGCGGGCAATCAAGAGGCTGACATTGTGGATCACAAAAAATTACTTAATTTGGAAGCTCAACAAGAATACTACCGCATTGTGGAGAAAACGTTCATCAAAGAGAGCGGATTCAAGCCTGCAAGTTAGGATGGTCAATTGTGCGCCATGATTCGAGAGAGAGGTTGGGGTGGATTGACGGCAACTCCAATACCCTGTCCTATGAGCATAGTCCGTGAATTCTATGCCAATGCCAAGGTTACTATGATCGGAATATCTCTGGTTTGGGGTATCGAGGTAAATTACAGGCCCCGTGCTATTTGTTCAATTTTCAAAATTACGAAAGCACCGCCAGTGGGGGGCTGCTAATTGGATAATCGGCGTTCATTTGGAGACCGACATGGAGCTGATCATTGCAGAGTTATGCGTGCCAGGTATAAAATAGACGTATAAAGTGGGCACAACACAGCCACGATTATTTCCAGTGGCAGCACTAAATCGCTATGCAAAAGCGTGGAATTTGTTCATCTGTTCCATGCTCCTACCTTCAGCCCATCAACACGAAATATCAGTGGAAAGGGCACGCCTTCTGTGGGGCATAATCACCGGAAAATACATCGACATTGGTCATCTCATTCATGAGAATATGCTGCGCTATTTACGGGGAACAATGGTTGGGAGCATTCCACACGCATCTGTGGTAGCCATGCTTTGTACTAATCAGGGATGCAACTGGGGAAACGAGCAGATGCAATACCCAAGCTAGGACATTACTCATGCCACGATCAAAAAGTTCGAAGACTGAGCAGGTGGTTTACTGCATCCACGAGGACTAGGATTCATCATTCATCCTATTTTTCCAGAACAACAACCCCCGCAAACGGACGAGGCGGGCCCGTCCACTCACGCGCGTGCCACCTATGGCGATCGACAGCTCCGAAGGTTGGAGCGTAAGGTCGATGCCATGTATGACAATTTGGGCACATTTGTGGCCAGGACTCACAAGGCCCTAAATTTGAAAGCATTCTGTGATAAGGAACAACACAAGAATAGCCTTAGTTTGGAACAGCAGTACCATATCCACCACCGGACTCACCACCCGAGGAGGGTGGCACCACCGATAATTAGGGGAGTTTTCATACCTTTTACCTTCATCCAATTGGGACATTGAATATTTTAAGTTTGGGGGCATTAAGTAGTAGTTAGTTTTTTATTATTATTATTAGTTTTGCATGATTAGCTTTACATAACTCATATAGTTGCATGATTAGTTTAATTTTATGTTGCATGTTGCTTTTATGTTGCATGTCGCTTACCTCACAGTCCTTGCCGTTTAAAAAAAAAATTGTCTAGCCAATGATGAAAGTGAAGTTTTTAAATGAATTCTGAATATTTTGGATAACTTGAGCTGAGTTATAGCGTTTTATACAACGAAATTCATAATGTTGTATACATGCTTTTGGTTTGCACAAATGGGTTCACAAGCACTTGTAGGTATAAGAATCACGTGTCTTTTGCTCGACGGAAAAATGTAGTGTTAAAAAGAGAAATATGTGAATAGTGGCTGTGAGACTGTATAAAACATCGAGTTTTAAACTCTGGGAAAACATGGGTATCTGTGTATATAAGAAAAAGGAATAAGAAAAGTAGAAATAGCATGGCTAGTCTTATTTTGGGGCCCTGGCTACGTGAGTAAGTACGCCCGAGGGGATTGTCTCTACACCTAGCGCCCTAAGGTCTTTCATGGTTGGGGAGTCGTTGGTCGAAAGCTCGCTAAGGGGTAGCAGTGTGCCTAAGGGAGTAAGACATTGCACAATCATGTAGAAAAAGAAAAGAAATGAAAAATAGCAATAAACACCGCGAGAAAGAGCAAAATTCGCCCTCGTGCGTAGAATAAAGCAGATAAACTCATTGTTGAACCTTAGTTTATTTTAAGATGTTAGACTAGTTCATGTCGCATATATAAACAGAAGTCTTGATTTATGCTATAATTTTCCTGGTTTGAGCAAGATAGCATGAGCATTCTACACCTAAATCAAGTATGGGGCGAACAGAACACACACACACAACGTCTGTATAGCATTGGTGAATTATTTACGTATATGACATTATGCCTGCAGTTTGGTTTGAATTTGTATTCTAAAATCTAGAAAAACTTTGCTGAAGTAAATTGGACTGAATGCCTATAATGGTTGGGATAATGTGAGAATTAAGTGCATAGTAATGTAGTTGCATCTTTCATTATTCATTAGAATGCATTGCTTGAGGGAAAGCAATGGTTCAAGTTTGGGGGTATTTGATAAGTAGGACTTTTACCTACTTATGGAGTACCAATTCATGCAAACTATGCCTATCTTAAGTACATTTTAGTCTAGTTTAGCTGCATTTCATATTAAATTGCATTGCACGTTCTTAAAACTCCTTTTAGTGAATAAGTGCAGGAATCGGCATGTTTTGGTGGTGATTTGGAGCATAAGGCAAATGGATGCTTGAAACGAGGTAAAAGGATGGGATATGAATGGCATGAAGGTGCATTGGTGCAAGGAAATAGGGCATAATGGATCAAGCAGCAGCAGTAGGGAAATAAAGACCAGGACCTGCAGAGTTCAAGCCGCGCGGCAAAATAGACTTGAAGACGCGTGCCCGCGCGATCACCCAGCCAGATTTTGGATGCTACTGCAAGTCTCGCAGCCGCGAGACAGACAAGCCTATGGAGCGTGCCCCCGCATGCGAGAGCAGTCGAACATATGAACCTACTGCAAGTCTCGCGAGCGCAAGACTATTATGCTGGAAGAGCGCGCGGCCGCGCGCGATGTCTGATGTTGCTTATGTGTTATTTTATTTCCGAATTTTAAAGGTTGTAATTGATTTAAAAAAAATTCCTGACTGGTGTCAGGGGCATCATTCGATATTTTATTAGTTTTTCACGTACTTTACATCGTAATTACAGTTTTTTACTCTCTAGAGAGAATTCCTACGGAGAAGGAGGCTACAACTCTATTTTTCTACTCCTTCTTGGGATTTCTCTATGATAGCGGATTATTAACGTTAGGTTTTGCTGGAATCTTATGAGGATTGAATATTGATGTGTATTCAGCAATTGGGTTTGATAGTTTCATCTTTCGTCTTCCAATTGTTGCTTATTGATCATGTTTAACTTTGATCCCATAATGGCTTTTGGTTCAGTCATGAACTAAACTCCATTATGGGATTCTAACGGATTTTATTATGTAGTTTGATTGCATGCTTAAATGCTGGGTTGTTTTGCATATTATATGGGATGTCTATCATTATTGTTTACATACATGAATGCTTGATCACTATTCGTTTCAGTATTTGTATGGAATTGACAATGAACATGCAAATATGGACTGTAATCATGATAGTATACGTATATAGGGCTGTGTTATATGGCTTTTGTATTTCGTGAACCAGATAGACATATATTGTTTCATCGTATAAGTTAAGATAAGAGATTGAACTTAAAATCAATATAGTTACAATTTCACATAGACATATAGTGATGTTGGTTATATTGATGATTGCATAGAGTCTATCATCTATGAATGTTGTGTAAGTAGGTCTTAGTGCATTGAAATATGGCTAATACTCTTTTAGTGCTCTAGGCTACTTTCCTATAATATGTGAACAAATCAGGCATGATAGTGGCGATTGAATGAAGCAATAAATAAAGTTAGAATCCCATTTGTTCCAATATCAATTATTATATCGTTTATACTATTGTAGTTGTTATTTGCAATTCAAGAATCAACCAAGTTTAATCTTTAGTGTGACCATATAAATATAGTGATTTAATTAATGAATAGTAGTTTAAGTTAAACAACTTTCTCTGTGGGATCGATACTTTACTTGCTCTGTATTACTTGTTGACACATGTATGCTTGCATGAGTTAGAGCTCTTTTGTTAGTCGTAAAAAAGAGGCAATAGTTCCCTAGGAACTCTTTAAGCCCAGCAGGCTTGGAACTTCATTTAGTCCCTCCGGACAAGGACCCCTCAGGCCCTGGCTTCTTGAGTTCTCTTTTTGTTTGTTGGAGTTTGTGCTGAGCTGCTAAGATGTCTTCATACTCTGAACATCTTCTATACTTAGAGTTTGGCGTGATCACCCTTGAAGTGCAGTTGAGTGTTGCATGATGCTACGCTTCTTCAGTTACTCAACCACTTCGGTGATCCCTTGATGACTGCCTTGAAGATCTTTCCTCTTGATACATGATAGCTGCACATGATGGGTTTCTAAGATGACTGTAAGCTCTTCTGCTAGGTACTTAGAAACTTTTTCATGCTTGCCACCATGATGACGTTTGTGATCTCCCTTCTTGATACTTGATGTCTTCTCGTGATGGACTTGCTAAGATTACTGTGAGCTCTTCTCTTTGGTACTTAGAGTCTTTCCATGATGGACACCAAGATGTCATGATGCTATTCTTTCTCTCGGCAGTTCAGAATACTCTTTTTGTAGTAGAACTCTCAGTTCTGTTTCTTTTATAAGTTATCTCTAAGTATTCTTGGTGGATCGTAGAGTGAGCCTTCGGACTCACTATCTTACATGATTTAGAACAGTCCACCCTTTCTACAAACTCGACAACTCCAGCAACCTTTGATCTTTAAAGCTCTAGCTTATTTATACTCCTTCCCAATCCTTCCGTTGGAAAGTAGCCGTTGAAAGCTAGTCAAACATCTTCACAGATCTCGAGTTGCTTGAGGTAGACTGCTGATGTGACAAGTCAAACTTTCTCTGACATTGCAGTCTACTATTTCACCTACCCATCAGAGATGTTACTTTAATGTCTTCTGCAGGTCGAAGACTTTATTTCCTCCTTCTAATTTCTCGATCAGAGGTTGTCCTTTTTCATCGATGCTCTCAATAAGCTCTTGTCCTAATCTTACCCTTCAGATTGAACCGTTGTCAATGCTTCAGTCTTCAGCTATTCGAACTCTACGATTATGATGCATGTCTTCAAGGACCTGATCGTAGTGTCATGTTTCCTGGTAGAGACAACACTACGATCTTGAAGAGTGTTAATTGGATCTTCAATGTAGAACACCTCTTCCTTCTTTTGTGCAGTGCTTCAACACTTCTGTTTGCTTCGACTGTTCTCAGATGCTGATGGCTTGACTCTTTGCTCTGGTCCCTTCTGAATATCAAGACACTTCAGATTTGTGGCGCGTCCAGCTCGCTTTCTCCTTGTGATCTCCCGTTCACTTATCATCAATGGACTGACCCAATGCTTAATCAATTTAGCCTTGTTCTTCAGAAGCTGACCAGTATCTCTGTGTGTACTCCATCAGTTCTTTCATTGTTTGGCAAACACTACGATCCTGAATACTTCCAAGATCGTTGTCATCTTATCACATAATGACTCTTGCTTGACGACTTTCTTGATCGATTCTTGAGATCTTCTTACATTCGACTTGTGGAAGACTTCATCTTGAATGGCTTCTTCAACTCAATCTTGATGTTCATTGGGTTGATGCTTAGATCTTCTGTTAGCATACATGCCATTCATTGAGTGATCTCTAGTTTCCTTGTATGTAACATTGCAGTGCCGACCAGAGGCTTCATTCCTTTGGATATTCTGGGAGTGCTCATTTGTTGATAATCATATTTGCTCTACGATTATGCCTTGGCATTGTGAGCACATCTATTGAGGTCGTAGTTCTGCACTCTTCGATTCAGCTTCGGCTGTGCAGACCCTACGACTTCGGGATCAGATCTTCACACTCTATGATTTCTGTCTTTGTGCTCGATGTCTTCATTTGATCTTGCTCGACTACGATCTCTGCATGTAATCAATAGACTCTATGACTCATAGTGTGGTCTACGATCCTTGACTTGACTTTGGCATCAGTAGACTCTACGACTATGAGCGTAGTCTACGTTCCTGACTTGGCTTCGGCAGATGTTCGGTCGGCTCGTAGGCAGGTTGTTTCTACGATTCGGAACATGACTTCCTCAGCTGACTTTGGCCCTGAGGAAGTTATACTTGACACACTATGATCCTTCATCATTTCTTCTGGCAGTCTACGAACTTCGAGATCTACTATCTTGTAGACTACGATTCTATCTCGACAGCTCTCGAGTTCTCCTTAACTCTCTTGGCAGACTACGATTTCTGGTGCACTGCTCGACGATCAGACAAGCTTATTTATTACATCATAAGATCAACCTAACATGCATGATCTTTCTATGTTTATAGTCCTTGTACATCATTTCTTTTTAAGGACTTTACAAAGCTGTTTTGCTTATGTAGGATCAACCTAACATACTTGATCAATTCATTCTAAGTCCTTGTACACATGTTTCTATTATCTATCAAAGGACTTTGCAACTTTTCTTAATGCAAGCATACTTGCATATTCATTCATATATATCATAATCAAATCATATATAAATAGGAATAACATTCACATGCTTATTCTTGACACAACATACACTTCCAAAGATGATATAACAACCCGAAATTTTGGATTATCCAGAATTTAGGTTTAAAGAATTAGTTATTAATAAAATGAATTCTTATTAATACTATTATGTGTTATGTGTTTATTAATCGTTCTATAACCTAGGATGATTATAAATCGGGAGTATTCTGGCTAAGAGCTAGTATGAGCGAATAAGAATTTTCAAGACAAAAATAAAGGTTTTCCGGGAACAAAATATTTTTTAGGAAAAAAAAGAAATAAACACTATTCATACATTTACCTTCGGAGATTTATTTTGAAATTCTGAGAAGTTATTGATTACGTAAAATGTTGAGAAGTGATGGAATATTCAATAATATTTCAGTTATGGAAAAAACGAAGTTTTCGCCTGCGGACTCAAAACCTAAGAGTTAGGTAAAGTGAGTTCCGTGAATCGCAGTTTTTAAAACATTCGGACGAAACCCGAAATACAGAACCACAAAACTTACAGGCTAAGTTTCGTTAATAGTAAGGAGGTTAACTAAGGAGGTGGAAGTAGGAAACTTAAGTTTTAAGTAAATTTAAGAGTTAAGCAAACTTAAAGGCTAAGTAGACTTAAGTGTTAAGTAAACTTAAGGAGTAAGTTAACTTAGTCCTTAAGCCATGAATAGTAAGGAGGTTAGGGGGGCAAAATGACTAAAATACCTTTAGCTTGGAAATTCTATAAATAGGAAGCTTAAATCATTTTTATGGGATTTTGAAAATCCTACATCTAGAGAGAGAGAGGGTTCAGATGAAGAGGGAGAAGGAACATGAACATGAATGATCAGATCGAAAGTGTTCGTGAAATAGAAAAGCTAGCAAATTGCCGGCTTTGTCTAACGGAGGAAAAATAAAGAAGAACGGTAATCCGAAACCTAGTCTTTTATAAATTTTCTTTAAGTTTTTATGTTTAAAAAATATAACTTAATAAGAATAAGAAGTAGATGATGTTAGGGTTGATTTCATATGGTTGAAATCATGAGAAATAAAGAAAATAAGAATTTGAAGTTTAGTAAATAAATTTCTTAAGGATGTATAAGATTCGTAATGAATTAGAATGATCCGAGTGGATATTATGAATGAGTAGATGAAATAATTAAGGAATGGTGTTCTATAACATCAAATTCCAATAACAAGTGAAATCATAATCCAAAATATCGATTAAAACGAAGAAAGAACGAAGAACACGCGAAGAACACGAAGAACTTTGTTGATGGACAAATTTAAAACCATCGTAGGATAATTGTTGTTGATGGACACGTTTAAAACCATCGCGTATAAGTTAGTTGCTTCTTGCTTGGTTAGGAACGGTAGAAACGTTCATGAAGAACGGATTAAAACTTAGATATAACGAAGTTATGGCGAAATATTCGTAAAAGACGAACGAGAAATAGACAGTTAATAAATGAACCCGAAGGTGTAGGGTTTCATAAGAATATAGACTGAAAATGGTGGTTGACCCCAGTAAATGGAACAAACGGCATGCCATACCTATTTGTCCTGTACGTACTGTCAAATGTCAAAACATCCCTGAAATGTTGATACATCAACCTTGATCGGGCGTCAACCCACAAAATGCATGCTATGCAATTGTTTTCGTCTGGTTTGACACGATAAAAAAATTTACTTAAACTTCCGGATCCAAGTTTTTTCTAATAATTTACAAAAGCTTATGCATCATTTTCATCTGCAGAATCATGCCTTAAATCTCTCACCACATTCTGAACATTAACATTAGAAAAAGGAACAGTTTGCAACCCGCCACCCATTATGCTCAAAACATTCATCATCCTACTAGGTCCAATACCAGACTTATTTAAAGTGTCAATTAATTTTCTTGCAACTGGAGTAATATTTCTATGTGTCTCAATCAAATCTACCTTAGTAGGGGTCACTATGTGATGATTGTGCTCTAATTAAACATTAGAAATACGCCAACTGTTTTCTTTCTTATTATGAACAACATATGTTCTAGCTTTGCATAATGTGCGTCCTATAGACTCTCGCGGCCTAGTTCTTTTCTTACTACCATCTTCATCATCAGGTAAACTCTTTATAGAAGTTGGTGTACTGGCTTTTTTACAAACATACAACCTAGACGTCACATCATTAGTAACAACATGTTTATGACTAGTTGCAATTCTAATCTCAAAACCATTTTTTAGCAAACGACCTATAAAAAAATTCAACTTCTTCCAACGTAGAAAATAATTGACCAATGTATGACATCATTTCAGATTTACTACTTTCAAATTCACTTACAAACTCAGATGCATTTTCATAAATATCTAAACTAGCAACAGAATCAGAAGAACTTGATACAAACCTTTTATGAGCAGGTATGGTGTGCGTCATTCTGAAATAAGAAGGAAGAATCACCATATCAGAACTTCAACTTGAATTTGAGAGTGAAAATGGACAACATCAACCGAAAGGAAAAGAGATGAAATAGCAGAGGGAAATCGAGAGAAAACTGATTTATGTAAGATCTATAAAATGAAAGGTTACAGAGATAATTTAAAACTGGAGGAAGCAAGCAGGGGTTTTTAAAGAAAATACTGGTTGCCGCTATAGTTATTGGCGGTAGAGTCAAACCCCAGCTGACAAAAAGCTGATTGGTCACAAAAAGAACACAAAAAGCTGACATAAGAGTTGAAAAAGTTGACTGGTCACAATGGTGGGGCCCTGCTACTACAGGCTCATACGGTAGGGGTGACAAATTCGCTCCTTCCAAGTACATAAAGCAGGGACAACAAGGTAATTTAGCATAAATTTTGGAATTAATTGACTACCGCTATAGGCTGTAGCGGCAGGGCCTTTTTTACAAATAATCACAACCTTCCTTTGTACAGATCAACGGTTATCAACTCGGTTGATGTACAGTACTTAAGGCAATCGGTTGCCACGGATGAAGTCTCATATATATATATATATATATATATATATATATATATAAACTATTATAATATCCTCCGTGAAACATCAGGATACATATATAACTATTATATATATAATATTAACCATAATATTCATATCGGTAAGTACTGCAACATGATTAACGTGAATAAGATATATATAATATGTGATGCCCCCAAAATAAGTATACATCACCCATCTTAAGTCGCCAAATACATGGTACAAAATTTAAATACAAACTTCTTTTATATAGTACGACAAAACGTAGCTAAGAGTTTCAACACGGATAATGTCTCGTAGAGAGTATCCAAACTCAAATAAAGACCTCATTACAATTATTATCACACTATTTCACTAAATAGTGAGGACTACTAATGCAAACATTTGGACCGTCACTCCGTTCCCCGACTAGTCCCAGCTATATTCCAATTTCCTGAAGAGAACAATGAAAACAAAGGGTGAGCTCAACTAGCCCAGTAAGATATATTATGACTAAGATAATGCAGAATAAATTATCATTAGCCTTCAACTGTGTTAATTTGATAAAATATAATAAACATCAAGTTTAACTGCAGCGGAACAAGCAATCCATTAGAAGAGTCAAGTAGAGCATGATATCGACTATCTTCTATCATTTAAAAAGTTTATCATCAATTTTATCGCTGAGACTCAGCTTAATACATAAACCACATCATCGAATCATCCCTGCACTATGGGCCAAGGATATTCATGCAATCATCAATGGTCATGATTATACCGAATAATCCCTAGTCATAATCATACCAACAACTGTCCATCAATGCACTACAGGCCAATGAGGATTTTTACCACATCATTTGTAACATTACAGTCATGATTATACCGAATAATCCCTGGTCATAATCATAACAATCAATAGTACATTTATGCACGTAAGCCACAAATGACTTTTATCACAGTATAATCATGAGGATAATGGCAATGATATAAGAATTCAATTAAAAAAAGGAAAGGATAACTTTTTAAAGATTTATAACTTAATTTATACATAATTCAATAATGTCCAAATTGTCAACATGATATTTCTTTGTGGAGTAAAATTAAAGAATAATATTGTATCAAAAATGATTTGGATAGCAAAGAAATCAATTTTTGTCGTGAATAATTCCCCGGGTGAATAGTACCCGAATGAATAGTACCCCATGAATTGTACTTCGAGAATAGTACCCTGTGATTAGTACTTTGTGAATAGTACCCGTGAATAGTACCCCGTGAATAGTACTTTATGAATAGTACAGTAAAAATGAATACTACTCATGCACAGTACTCCGGCATGAAAAGCATAAAATTTAACAAAAATGTGCAGAAAATATCCTTGTGAAATGATACTAGATGAAGCGTAAATTTCAAGGATATTCTACTAATTTCAGAGAGTATAGATGTGACGCCCCCAAAATAGGAATACATCACCCATTCTGAGTCGCCAAATATATGGTACAAAAATCAAATACAAACTTCTTTTATACAATACGACAAAAGCGTAGCTTAGAGTTTGTACAGGAATATTGTCTCATAGACAGTATTCAAACTCAAATGAAGTCCTCATTACAATTATTATCACACTATTTCACTGAATAGTGAGGACTACTAATGCAAACATCTGGACCGTCACTCTGTTCCGCGACTAGTCTCAGATATGTTCTCATTTCCTGAAGAGAACAATGAAAGCAAAAGGGTGAGCTCAAAAATATTATGACTAAGATAATGCAAAATAAATTATCGTTAGCCTTCAACAGTGTTAAACAGATAAAATATAATAAACATCAAGCTTAACTATAGTGGAACAAGCAATTCATTAGAAAAGTCAAGTAGAGCATGATATCGACTATCTTCTATGATTTAAAAAGTTTATCATCAATTTTATCGCTGAGACTCAACTTAATAAATAAACCACATCATCGAATCATCCACACTATGGGCGAGGGAATTCATGTAATCATCAATGATTAATGATTATCTTAAGATAATCCACGGTCATAATCATACCAACAATCATCCCATCAATGCACTACAGGCCAATAAGGATTTTTACCACATCATTTGTAACATTACAGTCATGATTATGTCGAATAATCCCTGGTCATAATCATACCAATCAATAATACATCTATGCACGTAAGCCACAAATGACTTTTATCACAGTATAATCATAAGGATAATGACAATGATATAAGAATTTAATTAAAAGAAAGCAAATGATAACTTTTTAAAGATTTATAACTTCATTTATACATAATTCAATAATGTCCAAATTGTCAACGTGATATTGCTTTGTGGAGTAAAATTCAAGAATAATATTGTATCAAAAATAATTTGGATAGCAAAGAAATCAATTTTTATCGTGAATAATTCCCCGGGTAAATAGTACCCCGTGAATAGTACTTCAGGAATAGTACATTGTGAATAGTACTTTGTGAATAGTACCCCGTGAATAGTACTTTGTGAATACTACCATAAAAATGAATACTACTCATGGACAGTACTCCGGCATAAAAAGCTTAAAATTTAACAAGAATGTGCAGAAAATATCCTTGTGAAATGATACTAGATAAAGCACAAATTTCAAGGATATTCTACTAATTTCACAGAGTATAGAAGCAATACTTTAACAAAAATAGGGTATAATCAGGAATACGAGACGAAATAATATTACTCACATACTACAGAGTATGGAAGACAATATTATTCCTATGAATACTGAAAAAAATAATATTCCTTACCGCAGAAGAAGACTGGATACTGGAATAATGAAGTAGTAGACTTCTCTTCTTCTTTCTCTCTATAGTTTCTATCTCTATAACTTATCTATCTATAATTGTTCTTGTGAGTCTTAGTGAATTGGTGAGAATGAAAGAAGAATGAGCTTCTATTTATAGAAAAACATAGTTTTGATAATTGCACGTTTTGGGGCTCAAAATATTACAGTATAATGCCTTCATCTTTTCTTTCATTTTTAATTTAGTCATGCAAGTATTATCAATCTTGCACCACCTCCCCTAATAGTACATATATATGAATCAAAAGTACACACATGTGAACAAATAGTTATAAGCATGTGAATTAATAGCAATTAATTGCTCATTTATCCAATTAATTACCCGATTAGTCAATATAACCTCCAGATATTAATAATTATCAAAATAGATGTCGATTCCCATTAACACTAATAATCCCAACAAAATAAAATATCAATTTCATCTTTAATCAATATGAACTTATTCATCATTAATATTATAACTCACAATATTTAACAACCAGATCATTCCCAGGAAAGAGGGGGCTTTCCGATAAGGATTTCTCCCTATTGGCGAGCAATTAGGTGGCCAAACCTCTCCTTGATAGAACTTTCTAGACATTGTCAATATTGAAAATTATAATATGAATAACTTTGTCGTCTCAATTATTGATTTAATAATATAAGATATTATGCAGATAATATTGTGACAATAATTGAATCAATAATATGGGAGATATTATGCGTGAATTCATGTAGAATAATTGAGTATAAGCGAGTGACTTCTCACGTAAGCATCAATAATCAATACCGGTGTTACTCTACTACGCAACCACGCGTATTCTTTGTACTTTTACCACCGGGTAGTTCAACAGTTTAACGGTAAAACTTTCGCCGTTATTTTTATAAAAAGATAATTATGTCGTTTTCTAACTATGACAATACTTCTTTTGTGGGGTCCACCAATGATTGTGACGTCGTACGAATATTCCCTGTTAAAATGAATATTCCCCGACCAATTGAATATTATATAACCACTTGCTTACTTTGCAAAATTTGTAAATAATACCCATAACTATAACATTATATCAAATTCACACCATAATATTCAAAAATATATTTCGAGAAAAATTAATCTTTATTTATAAAAGTTGGGGTCTTACAATAGAAGCAATACTTTAACAAAATGAGGGTATAATCAAAAATACGAGACGAAATAATATTACTCACATACTACAGAGTATTGAAGAAAATATTATTCCTATGAATACTGAACAGAATAATATCCCTTACCTCAAAAGAAGATTGGATACCGGAATAGTGAGGTAGCAGACTTCTCTTCTACTTTCTCTCTAAAGCTTCTCTCTCTATAGCTTCTCTTTCTATAATTACTCTTGTGAGTCTTAGTGAATTGGTGAGAATGAAAGAAGAATGAGCTTCTATTTATAGGAAAATATAGTTTCGATAATTGCACGTTTTGGGGCTCAAAATATTACAGTATAATACCTTCATCTTTTATTTCATTTTTAATTTTGTCCTGCAAGTATTATCAAACTTGCACCACCTCCCCTAATAATACATGCATGTGAATCAAAAGTATATACATGTGGACAAATAGTTATAAGCATGTGAATTAATAGCAATTAATTGCTCATTTATCCGATTAATTATCCGATTGGTCAATATAACCTCCAGACATCAATTATTATCGAAATAGATGTCAATTTCCATAACACTAATAATCCCAACACATTGAAAATATCAATTTCATCTTTAATCGGTACTAACTTATTTATCATTAATATTATAACTCACAATATTTAATAACCAGATCAATCCCAGGAAAGAGGGGGCTTTTCGATAGGGATTTCTCCCTATTGATGCGTAATTAGGTGACCAAACCTCTCCTTGACAGAACTTTCTAGACATTGTCAATATTGCAAATAATAATATGAATAACTTTGTCGTCTCAATTATTGATTTAATAATATAAGATATTATGTGGATGATAATATGACAATAATTGAATCAATAATATGAGAGATATCATGCAGCAACTATTGTAGCAATAATTGAGTATAACTGAGTGACTTCTCACGTAAGCATCAATAATCAATATCGTGTGTTACTATGCAACCACGTGTATTACTGTACTTTTACCACCGGGTAGTTCAACAGTTTAACGGTAAAACTTTCGCCGTTATTTTTATAAAAAGATAGTTTTGTCATTTTCTAACTACGAAAATACTTCTGTTGTGGGGTCCATCAACGATTGTGTCGTCTTACGAATATTACCTGTTAAAATGAATATTCCCCGACCAATCGAATATTATATAAACATTTGCTTACTTTGCAAAATTTGTAAATAATACCCACAACCATAACATTATATCAAATTCACGCCATAATATTCAAAAATATATTTCGAGAAAAATTAATCTTTATTCATAAAAGTTGGGGTCTTACAACCTCCCATTCTTATGAAATTTTGTCCTCGAAACTAGGGTGCGTACCTGGTATGTCGAAGAGGTGAGGATACCTTGACTTCATTTTAGATTCTAACTCCCAGGTCATTTCCTCAACATCGTGGTTTCTCCACAAAACTTTGACTTGAGGTATAACCTTGAAGCATAGAATATGATCCTTCTTATCCAAGATTTTAACAAGTACCTCCTCATATGTTAAATCTTCTGCTATCTCATCCGGTTTTAATTCAATAATGTGTTTCGGGTCTTTCACATATTTACGTAACATAGATATGTAAAAAACGTTATGAACACGAGACATACTTGGCGGTAAGGCGAGTCTATAGGCCATAGTTCCTACTCGATCGAGGATTAAAAATCGACCAATGAATTGAGGATTGAGCTTTCCTCTCTTTCTAAATCTCGTAACTCCTTTCCATGGAGCAACACGTAACAACACATGATCTCCAATATTGAATTCCACGTCCTTTCGACGAAGATCAACATAACTCTTTTGTCGATCTTGCGAGGTTTTTATACGTTGTCGGATCGTTTGAATCTTTTCCGCTGTCATATGTACCAACTCTGGTCCCAACAACGTTGCTTCACCCACCTCATCCCAGAATACTGGAGAATGACACTTTCTTCCATACAACGCCTCAAATGGAGCCATGCCAATAATTGTTTGATAACTGTTATTATAGGAAAACTCCACCAATGGTAAGAACTTGTCCCAACTTCCTTTGAAATCAAGTACACAGAGTCTTAATAAATCTTCAAGAGTTTGAATAGTCCTCTCTAACTGCCCGTCCGTTTGAGGATGATATGCTAAACTAAATCGTAAATCTGTGCCCATAGCTTTTTGCAAACTAACCCAAAATCGTGAAGTGAATCTTGGGTCTCGATCAGAATCTATGGATACTAGAATACCATGCAATCTTACAATCTCGTTTATGTACATACGAGCAAGATGTTCAAGTGTATAAGTTTCTCGTATCGGTAAGAAATGATCATACTTGGTCAATCTATCAACAATGACCCAAATCGCATCTATGCCTTCAGAAACCTTCGGAAGACCAGTAACGAAATCCATGGTAATGTGCTCCCACTTCCATTATGGAATTTCAAGTGGTTGCAATGGACCTTTTGGCACTTGATGCTCCGCCTTGACTCGTTGACAAGTTAGACACCTTGAGATAAACCCCTCTATCTCCCTCTTCATATTGCTCCACCAAAATGTATGTCGAAGATCACAATACCTCTTGGAACTCCCAGGATGGATTGCAAACGATGTGTTGTGCGCCTCCATCATGATTTTATACTTCAAGTCAGAATCATTAGAAACACAAAGTCTGGAGTTAACTCAAAGTATTCCTTCTTCATCGATTCTTGCTTACGGAATAGCACTTTCTTGCACTTTCTTCCTCATACGCATCAGCTCCAGGTTTGTAGCTTGAGCAACTTTAACTTTATCGATTAAAGTCGGTTCTACTCGTATATTCGACATCATCACATGGGTCCCTGGAGTCTTTAACTCTATCTCCATCCTTTGTAATTCATATAAAATGGGTCTTTGTGTTGACAAAATCGCACTCGTACCCGCATATGATCTTCTACTCAATGCGTCAGCTACGACGTTCACTTTTCCATGATGGTATTGAATGGTATGATTGTAATCTTTCAATAGCTCAATCCATTGTCTTTGTCGCATGTTGAGTTCCTTTTTAGTGAAGAAATAAACCCCGTTATCTCTCTCTTAAAATTGCTCCACCAAAATGTATGTAGAAGATCACGATACATTTTGGTACTCCCAAGATGAATTGCAAACGATGTGTTGTGCGCCTCCATCATGATATTATACTTCAAGTCAGAATCGTAAGGAACACAAAGTCTGGAGTTGACTCGAAGTATTCATTCTTCATCGATTCTTGCTTTCGTAATAGCATCTTCTTGCACTTTCTTCCTCAGACGCATCAGCTCCAGGTTTGAAGCTTGAGCAGCTTTAACTTTATCGATTAAAGTCGGTTCTACTCATATATTCGCCATCATCACATGGGTCCCTGGAGTCTTTAACTCTATCTCCATCCTTTATAAGTCATACAAAATGGGCCTTTGCGTTGACAATATCGCACTCGTACCCGCATATGATCTTCTACTCAATGCATTAACTACTATGTTCATTTTTCCAGGATGGTATTGAATGGTATGATCGTAATCTTTCAATAGCTCAAGCCATCTTCGTTGTTGCATATTAAGTTTCTTTTGAGTGAAGAAATATTTGAGGCTTTTATGATCCGTATAGATCTCCACCTTCTCTCCATACAGGTAATGCCTCCAAATCTTAAGCGCAAAAATGATAGCTCCCAACTCTAGATCATGAGTAGGACAATTCCTCTCATATTCCTTGAGTTTTCGTGAGGCATAGGCTATGACTTTCTCATATTTCATGAGAACACATCCTAACCCTTTGCCTGAAGCATCACTGTAGATGAAAAATCCCTCCGAGCCAGATGGTATTGTCAGAACAGGTACTGAAATGAGTCTCCTCTTGAGTTCTTGAAAACTCTTCTCACATTCCTCGCTCCAACCGAATTTTGTATCTTTCCGAGTCAGCTGAGTTGATGGAGTAGTGATTCTAGAAAACCATTCTACGAATCTCCGATAATAACCAGCTAAGCCGAGAAAGCTACGTACTTCGGTCACTGACTTAGGTTGCTCCCAACTTTGAATTACTTCAATCTTTGCAGGGTCAACAGATATTCCATGATTTGATATTACATGCCCATGGAATGCTACTTCCTCAAGCCAAAACTTGTATTTCTTCAACTTGGCATATAACTTTTTTTCACGAAGCTTTTGGAGTATCAGCCTCAAGTGTTGCTCATGATCTTCACGGCTTTTGGAGTAAATGAGGATATCATCAATAAAGACGACCACAAAGTGATCCAAATTTTCCTTGAATACTCGGTTCATCATATCCATGAAGGCAGCAGGAGCATTAGTCAATCCAAAAGACATGACTAGGAATTCATAATGCCCGTCTGGAGTTCTCGAAAGCGATCTTTGGAATGTCATCAGTTTTAATCTTCAACTGATGATATCCAGAACGAAGATTGATCTTTGAAAAGAATTTGGCGCCTTGCAACTGGTCAAACAGGTCATCAATGCGAGGCAACGGGTACCTATTTTTGATGGTGACATGATTTAACTCCCGATAATCAATACAAAGTCGCATACTTACATCTTTTTACTTCACGAATAAAACAGGAGCATCCCAATGAGAAGTACTAGGACGAATGAAACCGATGTCTAATAATTCCTGCAGTTGGGTCTTTAACTTCTGAAGTTCAATAGGAGCTATTCGCTATGGGGCTTTGGAAATGGGTTTTATACCAAGTTCAAGGTCGATACCAAACTCGATTTCACGCTCTGGGGGTAGGCCAGGAAATTTATTAACAATAGAAATATCATTCAAATCTGACGTATTTTTTTTTAAATCTATGACATGGGCTAAGAAAACTAGACATCCGTTTTTCAATAAACGAATATCTTTATGGCTTGATATAACAGTGATTGACTTTAGTGGTTTGGTTGCTTGAATTCGCATAATAGGTTGGTAAGGAATATGAAAGCTAACAACCTTAAGAAAATAATCAATTTTTGCATGATGCGTAGTTAACCAATCAATCCCTAAAATCACATCAAATGCAAGTATTTTTAAAGAAATAAGATCGACATGTAATGTGAGGGTACCGATTTGAATCAAACATGACTTATAAACAGTGGATGTAATGAATGTTTCTCCCAACGGAGTTTCAACAGATAAGTCAAAGTCTAATTTCTCCGGAGTCAAATTTAAACGTTGAGCTCAAGTATGAGAAATAAAAGAATGGGTAGAACCGGTATCAAATAAGGTATATACTTCGCTAGACTTTATGATTAGCTTACCCGTGATCACCTCGTTTGGATTCCTCGCTTTTTGGGAGGTTACGACAAACGCTCTCCCTTGAACTACCGGTTTCGTCTTATCTGGGACGGCCTTTGATGCCTCCATCCAAGCTTGACTTGACTTCGGTGCACGACAAAATCAGGCTAGATGACCTTCTCTTCCACAATTATAACATGCTTTGGACTTCTGCATATAGTTTGGACTGATGTGTCCCTCCCCTCTACATTTGTAACATACGACCAGCGGTCGTTCTCCTTCCTTAACAACAGGCACTGGTGCTGACGTCCTTCCATCAGTATTGAATCTCCTCTTCTTGAAATTCCCACTTTTATTATCTTGGCCATGATTACCACCGATGTGGTTACCATTTCTGACATGTTGATTTCCACCACGTTTGTTGTCACCGCTTCGATGACTGCAATCACTGGTATTATCATTTTGCCAGCTGCTCTCTCTTGGTTGGGTTGACTCGTTATCGCACTCCAATAATTGAGCCCTATTTACAACATCTGAATACAAACACAGTTTGTGAGAAATTAGATATTAACGTATCTCGGGTTTCAAACCTCGTAGAAACATCTGCGTCATTCTCTCCTCATTATCAACCAAGTGGGATGCAAACTGAGACAACTCGGCAAACTTAGCTTCGTACTGCGACACGGTCATATTGTTTTGCTCCAGCTTGATAAACTCTACCTCCTTCATGTGACGAATACTTTCGGGAAAGTACTTGTCGTTGAACAGTTCTTGGAACTTCTCCCAATACATCTTTAGTGCGGCAGGTTGAGTACGCTTTACTGATTCCCACCAGTAATCTACCTCTCCTCGCAACATAAAGGTGGCAAAGGGAACCTTTTGCTTGTCGGAGCATCCCAAGACATCAAATATCTTGGTGATCTGTTTTATCCATGTCTCCACCTTAAGTGGTTTTGGCTCTCCAATAAACTCCAGTGGTCCCAGCTCCTTGAATTGTTTAGCGGTGACCGTCCAGACGATTATCGATGTTTCCACTGCATTTTGAGCAGAGTCGTTCTACTTTGATGTTGCATGAATTGCATAAAGCCTCTAAACATCCCATCGTTCATCATTTGGTCAGCATTGTTGTTTTCTTGAGGATTATTGCCATCCCTGATGCACATTATCTAGTGTGACAACCCGAGAATTTAGAAAAATTTTGAAATTTTAAATAATTGGTTTAAGGTTCAATATTAGAACCTAGACAGAAAATAAGTGTA
Organism: Panax quinquefolius; assembly: GCA_020205615.1. Lineage (NCBI taxonomy): Eukaryota > Viridiplantae > Streptophyta > Magnoliopsida > Apiales > Araliaceae > Panax > Panax quinquefolius. The sequence goes on from CM035169.1 coordinate 67,188,290, forward strand.
TGCGTTTGATATTTTTAAGAAGGAATTTTGAGGATTTCAAAATTCTGTGAAGGATTTAGGTGAATTATTCAAGATTAAGGATATACGTGAATATGTTCGGTGTGTATGATATTATATGTGTACAGTATGTGGTTAAGGGTCAAGGGTTGACCAGATAAACGATATATGTTACAAACCCTAAGTATATATTAAGAACGTCAACGTTCGGTTAGAAAACCCTAACGAATTATAAGAAACCCTAGAAACTGGTTCTGGAAATCGTAATTTCAGTTCCGAGAATCCGAAACCATAATCCGGGAATTTTAAAACCATAATTCGGTATATGGGAACCCTAAATTGGGGATTTAAGTACAACGTATATGGTTTTTGTATTAATCACAAACTTAATTAGGGATAACCCTAATTCATTAATTAGAAATTCTAATAATTAGAAACCCTAATTATTAGGAACCCTAATTTGTAAATTTGAAACCCTAATTTGTAATTAGGTAATTTTAATTCTTAATTAGGAAACATTAATCCTAATTTTTAAAGTTATAGTAATTAGAAAATTCTAATCTAATTACGAAATCTAATTTCTAAATTAGAAAATTATTTTTTCTATTAGAAACCCTAATTTTTGGGTTGTAAACACTAATCCATGATTTTGACCCTAATTGCTAAATTAGCAATTTTAATTAGGAAATACCAATCCTAATTAGCAACAATTAAATTATGATTAAGAAATTTTAATATAATTAGAAAATTCTAATTATAATTTAAATTTATTAATTTTCGATTTTTAAAAACTAAATTAGAAATTTTAGAAATCAAATTGCCAAAACCTAAGGGTTAAACCCTAAACTCTAAGGGCTCAAATCCTAAACCCTAAAGGTTTAGACAAAGACAAAATTGCAATTAAATTAAAAATTAAAAAGACCATTTTACCCTTTGTTGCATAATTGGACATAACTTGTATTTGTTGTCCAATTGAGTGGTTCACCAACCCTAGCACTAGCTTGAGACTTATTTGTCCGGCAATAAGTCATCTAGATCAGCCAACAATATACATTACATACCATAATCTAAAGATTAAGAGAGAGAGAAAGGCCACTTGACATTTCATTTTCTCCTAACCCTTCTCTCTCTAAAAATTCGGGAGTGAGACTGATATATATAGTGATGAGCTATGCCATGATCAAGTGTTAGCATTCCAAGATCAGATCACAAGGATCAGAAATCAAAATCCAAGCTAGAGAGGTATAAACCTTGAAATTCAAAACCCTTAAAATTTTTGTGTTAATGTTGTAAATGATTGTTTAAAGTTATGTAATAAGGTGTCTTTTAGAGATCTAGGTTGATAGATCACGGATCTATAACAATTAGATGCACGAAAATAGCATTTTTAGAAACTATTCTTGAGCTTTCAAAAGTTGTCTGATAATCGATGTCAATGGCCATAGATCTCGTTCTGTTTTTGATTTGAGTTGTTTTAAGTTATACATTTGTTCTTTGTCATGTGGACTATAATCTGGAACTTTAATCATGGTCATACCATGTATAGATCTCCAGGTATAAGCAGTCAAACGGCGTTGACCAGTCACGAAAATGGGATTTTGGGTAACCCAGAAACCCAGATTTTGTCTAGCAGTGTATTCGCAGGTCCTTGATCTTGCCTCTCGTTAATGTTTTAGCCATGTTGTTGTATTAAAGTTATTGTCTGACTTGTAGGCTTCATATTGATGCATCTAGAATCCCCAGATCCATAACAGAAATGAGGTTATAGCCGATCAAACAAGCGTTGACCATCACGTAGGATGAAGATTCTGGGTAACCTAGATATTCATCAGCCGAAGTTTCTGACATGGTTTGACTTGCACCTATCTGTCACATGTGTTGTAGTTAGACTGTTTAAGTGTGATGTTATTGTACCCTGGCATAAGGGCTACAAGTTAGAACCTTGATATCATACAAACTAGACCCAGGATGCAAACGATAAGGATTCAAAGTACCCCTCTTGAACTGTACTTCATTTCTAGAAAACCCAGAAATGAAGAACAACTTCTGACATGGTTTTAATCAGCTAATATCTTAGTGTTGTGTTGTTGTTTAGACCTGCAATTTGTTTGTTAGTGCAGCATTGCATGGATACTACATGTTTAACACATAAAACGACCAAGAATCATTAACAACAAGAATATAAAATAGGTCAAACCTAGTACCTTAATCATTGCCTATGCGTTTCTGGGCTTGATCAAGAACAGGTCAAGAACACCAACAGCGATGGATTTGTCGCCTAAAGACCCTATAACGACACTAAATTTTGGAAATTAATAATTTTAATTAAATAAATCGAAATAAATGGTTTTTAATTATTAAAAATACGAAATAAATTCCGAAAAATTATTTTAAAGTCTGAAAAATAGTTTTTAATTATTTTGGGTATATTTCATAAATATTTAATATTTCTGGAATATAAAAGGTATTTAATTTATTTAATTATAATATTAAATAAATAATTTAAAAATGATTTTAATATATGAAAAATCATGAAAAATAATATTATGGTATAATAAAATATTTTAAGTTATTTTAAGTGACTTTTAATATTTTGTGATGAATTTCATTAATTAATTAATATTAATGATAATTAGTTTATTTAATAACTATATTAAATAAATTATAGAAAAATAGAATAAATGATTTAAAAATCATATAAAAATGGTTTAAGTGATCTAAAAATATTTTAAGTTATAACATAGAACTTTTGATATTTTATCATGAAAATATTAATATTTTAATATTAATAGCAATTATCGGATAATGAATTTAAGTGTTTAAAAATCATATAAATATGATTTGAAGGTATTAAAAATACTTTGTGATAATATAAATATATTATAATATTATGTGATGATTTTTATTAAATAAATATTAGTGATAATAGAATGTTGTGGTATTTAATTTATTTAAATACGACTTTAATGATTGAAAATTCAATATAAATGATAATAATTATTTAAAAATTATTACGAGCTTACAAAAAATATTTTGACTAATATTAAAATTATCTGAGATAATTGTTAAGTGTCAGGCAGAGTTTAATTGAACTTAAACTCGAAGAATTGTCCGACTAGACCGTCGAGACGTTAGAACTTTGTCAAACTCAAGTAAGACTGAAATAGTTTGACCTAATACTGAGTCTTATGTGTGTTATAGACTGATAGGGTTATGTGTTTTGGTTATTCTATGTATATCTATATATATAATAGTATTATATTGTGATGATATTATTCTAATATTGGAGATCTATATTACTAATATTAGGTCTTCGGATAAAGCGTTATAAATTATGTAGCGGTAATCAACGGTTTAGACAAGTTTTTTTTTACTTAACTCTACTAAGTGTTGTTTCATTCTGATATGCTTAATCTTTGTTGATTGCCATTGTAGAATTGTACTCTGTACATATTGCATGTATAAGTCAGGTTTGAAAGGCTGATCACCTTTATTACCCTTCGATCCAGATATATTTGTTCATGCTATATACTTGTTCAGTCAAAAGTTTATTCCTGCTAGTTCACAATTATATTGTTGAATTATAACCAGCTTATTATTCAGATTCTTTCAATCATGATATATCGTTAAATTATTGAACTTAAACTTGAGGGGAAACTTTTATGCTCACCCTTGCTATATCATGATAAACATTGCAGATTAAGACGAATACGTCGGATACAAGGAAAGGTTAAAGACAGTTCCAGCTTATAGTTAATGTGCGCGATTTGATTTGTATAAGTATTGTATATTAATGTTATTATAAGTTAAATAAGTTATGATTGTATATAAGTTAAGGTTACTCGACCTTGGGGAAAAGTGTATAAGTTTTATGTATAAACAAATTATGTTTATATCTTCTGCAAAAATAGTAATAGTTGTATAGAATGATCGAACCGGATCCGCGATGATTCGGGGCCCTAACAGTTGGTATCGAAGCTGTAGGTTATGAACATTAGGTACGAATACCTGAGACTAATAACCGCAATGATTAGGATAAGTACTAACTCAAATAGAGTTAGTTGGTCGTTAAGATTCAAAGATGAATCTCGGCGAGTTATAAGATACAGAGTTCTCTAACTCTGATAATAAAGTTGAACAGTAGTGGTGAATAGATAGAGTCTAAAAGACTAAAAGTACAGTTATAGGAGATCATAAAACAAAACGATCAAGATATAGAAATGAATAGTAATATATACGATGAGATCACCCCGTGATCTGATAAGGTGATAGCAGGGAGAAGAATCAATCTAATGATTGAAAGGTTTACAGCAAGATTGCTAGGTGTCAGTTGTACTATGAATTGGTACAGATTCAGAAAAGGATTATGTATACGGATTAAATGAAATTCGTATGGAGAAGGGAGTTAAGATTAAGTGGGGATTTCAATTGAGTACTCATGTCAGCGGCTAAGTTGTAAGATTCTTCGTATGGGAGCTGAATTGTACTTAGTGTAAAAACCACTTATTTTCTGGCAATGATAATCATTGAAATGTTTGTGTCGCGCTATTTGCTATATGCATGTTAAGAGGGTGATTCCTTTCTCATGTGTATAACAGATAGATAGGTTATAGGTAGAGAATATAAGGTTAAGTACGAGTTCTTAAAACTCATACTTATATGGCATTCTTAATTCATAGTTATATGAAATGATTATGAACCGCTCAGCGAATGGACGTCAAAGGTCTGACTAGGATAAGTTCTTAAACTCATATGATTGTGACAAGTAAATGAACTCATAAGTGTGGTTTGACGAACTGGGTATAGTTGTGTGTAAATGGATTATTGAGGATAATAGGAATAGGTAGATTGTTAAGAAAATGATTATTAGTGGAGACATAAGTTTTTCAAAACTCCTAGTCATGCTAGACTTCGGAATTTTGACATCAAGCTTGTGACGAACGAGATTTTGTAAATTTATTTTAATATTTATTGAATTAAATAAATATTTTTTGATAATTTAATTATTGAATTAAATAATTAATTGACGCAATTGTGGTAGATTAATTTAATTATATTTGTTACATTTATTAAATTAATGTAGCAAATATTTATTATTCAAGCATGTATCAATGTGAGCTTATTGAATTAAATGAATTATTTAATTAAGCATGATGTTATTTTAATTAATGTAATAATTAATTAGAGATTTAATAATTTGACATTAATTATTAATGAGAAATTTAATTATGTGACTATGTGAATTTATGAGAAATTATTATATTTTATTTAAAATAAATTAAATAAGATATTGATTTATTTTATGAAGGAGTGTGACATTAGTTAAACTATATGATAAAATAGTTTATTAAATTAATTGAGTTTAAGCCTTTAAGGCTAGCCAAACATGGCACTAATAGAGGTTGAGGGCAGTTAACCCATGATGGGTAACTGACCTCCACAATGTGTCAGTTTATTGATGCGACGTCTTCTTTATTTCATTTTCTTAAGTCTGATAAAAACTAGTTAGAGAATTAGAAAATTTTGAGAGAGAATTCGAGAGGATTTGTGAGAATCTCTGTGTTGAAGAAGCTTTTGAAAAAGGGTTTTATCTCTTCTAAATCTATACTCTGGGTAATCTCTCCCTCCCAAATTCTATATTTCACGTATTCAAGTTTTAATAAAAAAAATAGCTTTCACAGTTTTCTGTAAAGCCTCTATGATTGAGAAAAGAGTAATATTTATGAGTTATTTATGGGTTAAGATGTATCAAATCGTATTTATATATATATTGCATGATTCCATATCATCAGTTTCATAATATTACATCGTATATGTTTTCTACAAAATTACAGAGTATGGGTTTGGCATAATGGCCTTATACGTGATATTTTATGTATTAATCATATATTATCCCTAAATTTTACATTCGTATGTTGTTATGCATGTTGATATGAAGAGACCAAAGTTTAAATAAACGGATTCGGTGTTATAACGAATCCGTAGTGACAATTTTCATGTTTTATTTTCAAAACCTTCAAGGACATCAAAGTCAGTGAAATTGCATGCTTAAACTCTATGATTATATGTTTTAATGGGTTAAAATCAGTCTTTAGATGTTCAGTAATGTTTGTATACGAATTATATCATGTGGGTATGTCTAATTTCAAGTAGGAAATAAGAAATTGGCATGTTCTGCGATTTTCATGACTGCCATTTCTGTCTGGTATGCATTGGCATTGTATACCGGCTACATACATAAAAGAGTCGTATGTAAAGTGTGAGTCATGTCATGATTACATTGACCAAACCTTGTTGTGGCCAAACGTCGTCATGTATAGAAATCGATTACAAAAGTAGCTCTGCAGCGCCACTCTCCAGAAAGTTCAGAAATGTAATTTTTTTAAAATGTTTAAGTCTAACAATGTGTTAGTAAATTAATGTAATGAACATAAAAATATGTTATAAGTATAATGTGATGTAAAATAGTTGTTTAACATGTAAATAACATAATTGCATGTGGATTGAATTATTGAATACATAATTAGCTTGATAATTCATGAAGTACAAATTATGTGACAAAGTGGTAATTTGACTAAGTATAGTCAATAATCAATGTAGACAAAGAGAATGAGTTTATGATGATTAGTTAAGTTATAATTAATTGGTATTGTGAATGTGAATGGTATGTAGGATTAAATTCAAATAACGTGCTTAGTTAAAAGCTGTAATCTCACGCATTTGAGGCAAGTTTCCTAACCCTACTTGTCATTATTGTTCAAGTTTATTATTTACCTCGAGTAAATTATCATTACTATTATTCATGTTCAAATGTTATATTAAAGATTGATTATCTTTTCAAAGCATGATTCAGTTATACAATAATTGTCCTATTGTATACTTCCTGAGATTATTATTCAATTTGAATATCATTATTATTGAACCTTATTAGACTAACGAACTGATTCGACTAGTCCATAGTTGATGAGCATTCTAAATTTCAGAACCCTTGATGAATTATCCAAACCAAACTTTTGTTGGTGCGGACTCGAATGTTAAACTGAGATGAACAACCCTGCAAAGGGATTTACTTATGCGTTAGCGTTAAGATATTATGCGCATGTGGTACTACTAGGGCGATCCCCCAAAATGCAGTAGAAAGGTCCATAGTCTTATGACTGTTAAAGGTTTCAAGTATAACCCTTGATAACCTAGGACATAGTTCAAGGTCTTATGACCCTCAGAATTCTTTTGATTCTTTCTATTCATTCTTGATTCAAAAGTTGAGCTTTTATTCAGATGTCTTTGATTTATTCGAATGTTATTATACTGTTATTTCATTATTATACTTGTGGGCAATAGTGATAACTCTTGCTTAATAATAACATTGCAGTTAAGAATGAAAAAACTGATGAACCTTCCACTAGTAAAGACAAGGGCAAAGTTAGCAAGTGATGAAGACTTGTTGTTTATTTGATGATGAATTTTGTTTAAGACTTGGTTTAATGATGTTGTTAAGACTTATTTGTTTATGATTCCGCATAGATGTTTATGGTTAGTTTAACCTGGGATTGTATTATTATTATTTGGATGTTGTAAACCTTAAGGGGAAGATTTTTATTTTTATCTATTGCATGGTTTGCATTTATTATAGGTAGATAGATAGATGATATTTATACAGTGAACACCAAATCCCATGGAATCGAAATACCAAGATTTGGGGGTGTCACAAGTTAGTATCAAAGCTGTAGGTTATGAACCTTAGGTGGGGGGAACAACCTTAGGTAGTAGCCTTATAGAAAGAAGATAGTGATGGAAAACTCTTATCGAGTTATAAGAAATGAATTTATGTAATTCATTGAAGATAATAAAAGACCTTATGTGTTTATATGTTAAACTATGCGTCAGATGATACGACTTAGTAACTAAAACTTAAAATTTTATTGTCGGGGATGTCGAATGTTGGAGAAGCTAGTCAAGGGGGGGGAAGAACCCGGTACCTATAGTACCTCTTGAGGAGGAACCTCGTGTACCTATAAATGCAAACGGAGGAGCCACAGAGACATTCATGTCGTTAGGGAGCGACTAGTCTGAGAGGAATCATCTCCATTGATCACGTTGTTGGTCGGGAGCATGAACCCAGGGCGATCTGAGGAGGAATTTGTTGAGGAAGAGGAAGAGGAAGAAGAGGAGTTACCATGGTACACCGTTGATCTTTGAGATGTATGACACGTTATCTGACCGTAACGCGTGGAGTTATGAGACGAGTCCAAGATTTGGTGACGGCGGTTTATTCGAAGATATTACTCTAGAGCGAAGGAGAGGAGATTTCGACTCTTCACTCTCGGTGGCAAATGTAGAATGGGATTTGGTCCATGAGAAGGTCAAACCCGAAGATAAGGCCAAGAGATAGAGAAAGCGAAGGCGGAACTAAAGGAAACCTCGAAAGGTGAACATAGCGAGAGAGAAGGCCGGGTAAGAGAATCGCGTCGAGCTTATCGTGCTGCAGGATGATAGTAGTGCAAGGAAAGCGAAGATTGGGGAAGCGTACTCTACACTTAATAAAAGCGATGAATGAGACCCAAGATCGAGTTTTGAGGTACCCAATCCATTCAAGGACTACCATTATACATGATGGATCGCGAGGATGATGCATCGCATCTTAGAAGAGGAGCGTAGCAAGGCTAATCAGTACCTTGATCGACAGTGATATGATTTATTTCATTATGTGAAGAACTTAATTAGTTTTAGATGTAAATTCTGACGTGTTTATGAACGAAAGAATATTTGAATGTTTTAAATCCTGTGGATTCTTTATTCCAGGATAGTTGATGTAAATAGAAGTTATGCTATCGTTTAATGCTAAAACTTTGATTTGAATGCAAATATATCAAGTTATTTGAGATGATGTGTTAAGTGATATTTTAAATTGTTGAGTAATACCTTAACTATTTAGAGAAATAAATAAAGTTCTAATAAAGAGTTTATTTAACAGAAAAATGCCGCCAAGGAGAAGACAACAACGTCAACCGACTCAAGAAGAGTCAACCAATAATAACAATAATGCCAACGCTAATCCCGTGCAGCAGTTGGTGAACTTACTGACTGGAGCCATGAATAACCAACCTCAAGCTCCACCAAACACAACGTTTAAGGACTTGGTGGTGGGACCTTGAGTTCAAAGGTTCCATGAACCCAATCGAGGCTCAAACGTGGGTTATGGAGATGTAGAAGGTTTTCGACGTTGCTAGGGTTAGAGAAGACCAGAAGACCGCTTTTGCAATGTTTATGCTAAAGTCTGAGGCTAGCTACTGGTGGCAAGCAAACAAAGTGCGAGGAGGTGAAGGTGTAATTACGTGGGAGTGATTTAAAGAGATGTTTTTTGAAATGTATTTCCCAACTAGTTCACAGATTCAGATGGAGGTTCAATTTCTGGAATTGAAGCAGGGAAATATGAGCGTACCTGATTATGCGGCAAAATTTAACGAGTTAGCGAGGTTCGCCCCGTATCAAGTTCACACGGATGAGAGGAAGGCGAGACGGTTTGAGAAAGGACTAAAGCCTTGGGTGTACAGAAAGGTATCAATGTTTCAATTAAAACACGTTTCTTTGGAGTCTTTGAAAAAGCCATCCTCATTTGAAGGTGGGAGCGATGCGATGACCAAGTACAATCAAGATTAGAAGAAGAAGAAGAAGAAGAAGAAGAAGAAGAAGAAGAAGAAGAAGAAGAAGAAGAAGAAGAAGAGTGATGGTGAAATAAATAACAAGGCCAGTGGAAGTGGCACATGAGGTGGAAATTTCAATCAGAAGAAAATGTGGAACGATAGCTCATCATCGGGGAATCAACAAGGTAATCAGAAGAAAAGAGTTGAAGCATGCCCGACTTGCAGGAAAGCCCATCTGGGAGTTTGTATGAAAGTAAAAATAGTGTGCTACAATTGTGGTCAGGAAGGCCACATAGCACCAAACTGTCCAAACCCAAAGAAGGGTGCTTGTTTTACTTATGGTTCGAAGGATCATTTGGCAAGAGACTGTCCCCAGAAGGGATCAGGAGGGTCAGGTTCAAGAGGAAACCGGGGAAATAACAGTGCAAATACCTTAACCATCACCAGACCAACCGCAACAAACCGAACGACCGCCCGGACTTTCAACATGACGGTGCAAGATGCAGTTCAATCCTGTGATGTGGTGTCAGGTATCATTCCGATCAATAAAGTTAATGTTGGAATATTTTATTCCTTATGTGGCCTCTACTATTTATGTAATTATTGGGCTTATATATTGTATTAATTTAATCACTTTATTTATGGGTTTGGTAATTAATTATGTGGTCTATAAATAATATTCCTAATAGTATTTGGCATAATGGGCCCTAGGGTATCATAATCTTGATGGACGATTTTGACCATTAGTTATTCTATAAATAAAACAGTTAGGGTTTGGTCTCAATTGTCGTCTCAAGAATTATATACACACCTAAATATCCATCCTAAGATTGAGAGAGGCAATTGAAGACTTTCACCCTTAAGCGCAGCGGAAGCGTGATAAATACAAGATGGCTTCTCTCAATTCATATAAGTACTTATTAGTATGATAATTGACTTTAATTTATTCTATGCAATAACACGTTCCTGTATAATTTATTCAATATCTGGTATCAGAGCTAAGGCTACATTATTATATAGAATAAATTAATTATGTAACTATACTAGAAATTTTTAATTCCGCATAATCTCTTTAAAAATATTGCCAAGCCAAATCTTTATGTGAAAAGTGACTTGATCAGCAATAACGTTAAGGAATTTTCAATTATGATCAGGCATAATTTTACGTTATGGTTACATTAAGGAATTTCAGAACGGAAAAACTTTTCGAAATACTTTTTGATTCCTCATGTGCTGTTGTGTATCCTAATTATTTATTTATTTATTATTATTGTTTTTTAATACTTGTTTTTTATTTATTATTCTTATAATTGTGGTAAAAAAACATTTAAAAAAAAATTAACAAAAAGTCTTAGAGACGATCTGGATTATTAGTGCACTTAGGATAGCCCCAATTGGATCAAAACAATATATGTAACCCAGTTTTTCTAGTATTACAACCTTCTGTTGAACCATTAACCAATTGGGACAATATGTTTATAATTGGGTATTCCCAAAAAGAAGTCATTTCCGAAAGTAACGTTAATATGCTAATTAGCATATATGATTAATTATGTTGATCAAGTTCTGCCAATTGATTCCTGATTCAATAGTTACCTTTATTATTATGTTTTTTTATTGTTATTTCTATAGAGAGACATATATATTGAATCCTGCCTCCTGCTTTATATAATTATATTAGTAAAAGAAAGCTATGATATTAAACAGACTAGCTTTTATTTTCATTTTTGCGTATATCGTCATATATATAATTCCTGCAGATCATGTCATATATAATTCCTGCAGATCATGTCATAAATACAGTGCGTTAATATATATTATTATATACATGGGATAATATTATGATATTATTATGCCCTCATGTATTCATGTTAAAATTAACGTGATTATTTTATAATTAATTCATGTTTTAAAATTTTGAACATGATGTGATATATTATTAAGGCTTTTAAGTTGTTACATGTAAATTTTAAATAATGTTAATTTTCAAACTTGATTAATATGTTGTTTAAATAAAATTGAGTTTGATTATAGTAATTTACATGTATGCGTGACTCTTTTATTGTTAAAATTAATAATCAGCCCAACGGAGGATTATTAATTGAAACAATTAGAAATTAAGAAAAGTCACATAATATTACATTTAATAAATAAAGATTTTAATTTTACCCAACGGAAAAATTATAATTAGAATATATTAAATGGAATTTTATTGCATAAGTAACATGTTTATTTCGTTTCTGCCCAACGGTGATGCGTGGATAAATGTGTTTTAAATTATATTATGGGGATGTTATTAGCATATTATTAATTGGACCAACGAAAGATTAATAATTATGCACCAACGTCTCATTAAAATCTATTTTTGGGTGTTGTAAATAGATTTTATATAACTAACTGCTTGCCCTACAGTTGGTTTTTATTATGATTAATTATTAATTATTGTTGTACATTGTGGATTTCTTTTAGTTTTTTGTAAGCATGTTTATGAGCTTGATTATGTTTCGACATTGACTCCAACTAGTATTTCTTGGTATCTCTCTGGAATTGAAATCTTTAATGAAACTAATTTTACTGCTTGAAAAGTGTAAGTGAAAATTGTTCTCGGAACTATGGTTTTGGACTATGCATTACGAGTGGATCATCTTGCTACACTTACAACTACTAGCTCAATTGAGCAAAAGGTTATTTATGAAAATTGGGAGCGATTCAACTGCATGTCCCTTATGATTATGAAAAAAATCTATCACGACAGCCATTCGAGGAGTCATTCATGACTTTGAGAATGTTAAAGAGTACTTAACTTTAGTCGAGGAACAATTCAATGGTTCTTCTAAAACTCATGCAAGTACCCTTATTTTAAAAAAAATGCTTACTAGCGGTATATGATGGGGTTGAGTGGGTTCTTGCGAGCACATTATGATGATGAACGACATGGCTTTTAAATTAAAGATGAAGAAAGGCTTAAGGTTAAAAAACCTAATGTTGCTCATTTGACTACCACTGGATCCTATAAGAAGAAAGCTTATAAAAAATGGCAAAGGTTTTAAGAATAAGGATAAACCAATTTCTACCAAAACAAATAAGGCAAAATTATTCAGGTAACAACTCTGAGACATGTCCTAAATGTCACTTCTGTAAGAAGTAATGACACATTCAGAAAGAATGCACTAAATTAAGAGAATGAATTGAAAAGAAAGGTATATCGTCCATCAATTATGTAACTTATAAATCCTTTCTAATTGATGTTCCTTCTAATACATGATGGCTTGACACTGGTGCTATGGTTCACATTACTAATTCATTGCAGGAATTCCTTTCAAAGAAGACACTCCAAAAGGGGGAAAGAACCATTAAAGTTGGCAATTGAGAGTCTATACAAGTTGAAGCTGTAGGAACTCTTCCTTTAGTTTTGGAGAGTGGTTTCATCTTGTATTTATACGATACTCTTTATGTTCCCAGTATGACACGAAATTTAATTTCTGTATCTAAACTTGACGTTGATGGATTTTCATTTAAGTTTGGGAATAATAAAATAATTATTTATCAGTACTCTCATGTTATTGGTTCTGGCTCTTTAGAGGAAAACCTCTATAAGATAAATTTTGATAATGTCTTTGCTGAATCCTTGTTAACAATGAATGTGGTAGAAAGTACCTCTAAAAGTGGAAATGAGAGAAAAACTAGATAATGCGATTTCTTCAAAATTATGGCATTAACGCTTAGGCCATATTTTAAAAGACAGAATGCAACGTCTTATAAATGATGGAATTCTTCATTCACTAGATTTTCTGATTTTAACCATTGTATTGAATGTATAAAAAGAAAAATTTGTGAAAGGTAATAAGAAAGGAGCAAAGAGAAGTAGTGCACTTCTTGAGGTGATTCACACTGAAATATGTGGACCATTTTCTCCAAGAATTGGTGGACACAAATCTTTCATTACGTTCATTGATGACTATTCTCATTATACCTATGGCTACCTGATTAATGAAAAATCTGAATCACTAAATATGTTTAAAGTTTTCAAAGTTGAAGCTGAAGTTTTCACAGCTGAATCAGATAAAGGCGGAGAGTATTATTGTAAACACTCCGATACAGGTCATAGTCCTGGCCCATTTGCCTTATTTTGTCAAGAAAATGGACTCGTCACTCAGTATACAATGCTTGGTACACCGCAGCAGAATGGTGTAGCTGAGAGGCAAAATCGTACCCTTATGGATATGGTACGTAGTATGTTATGCAATTCTAGCTTACTTTTGTTTTGTGGACTGAGGCATTAAAGACAACTGTTCATATTTTAAATCGGGTTTCTAGCAAATCTGTCCCTAACACTCCTTATGAAATTTGGACATGTAGGAAACCTAGTTTAAAATACTTACGGGTATCGGGCTGTCCCGCCGAGGCTAAGTTTTTTAATCCACAAATAAAGAAACTTGACTCTAAAACCATTAGTTGCCATTTATTGGATATCTTGAGAGATCTAAGGGTTTTTAATTTTACTATTCCTCGCATACCACTAGAATTGTTGAGACTAGGCATGCAGAGTTTTAGATAATGGTGATGTAAGTGGGAGTGATGAGCTTAGAAAAATTGATCTTGAAGAAAATAGGTTTTATGTTTTTAATCCTGTAATTCAAGAGGGTGAGGCAGAACAACCTCCTATTGAGGTGAATAATGCCCCTGAGATAGCTGAGCCACCACTTAATGTTGAACCCCGCATTATTAAAAATCATATTTCTAAAATTGTGCAGCCTTTACGTAGGTCCGAAAGACCTAGAAAGCCTATTAATTTTGATGATTTTATAACTTATCTTAATGAGATTGACTATGATTCAAATAAGATTAATGATCCTATCTCCTATAAAGAGGCCATTACGAGTGCTCAATCAACTCAATGGCTTGAAGCCATGAATGATGAGTTGAAATTAATGGAGCTTAATAACGTTTGGGATCATGAGGAATTACCAAAAGGTTTTAAACCTATTGGTTGCAAGTGGGTCTATAAGACCAAATTAGATCCTAAAGGGAACGTTGAAAGGTATAAAGCTCGATTGGTTGCTAAGGGTTTCACTCAAAAAGAAGGTGTGGATTATAATGAAACTTTATCTCCAGTATCTAGGAAAGATTCATTTAGAATAGTCATGACTTTAGTAGCTCATTATGATTTAGAGTCACATCAGATGGATGTTAAAACTGCATTCCTTAATGGTAAACTTGCATGAGAATGTCTATATGGCATAACCAGAAGGTTTTTGGATAAAGGCAAGGAACATATGGTATGTAGACTTAAGAAGTCCATATATGGGTTAAAACAGGCTTCTTGACAATGGTATCTTAAGTTTGATGAGGTAATGATTAATTTTGATTTTAATAAAAAATTATAGTGGATCAATGTATATACTTGAGGGTCAGTGGGAGTAAATTTGTTATTCTTGTTTTGTATGTTTGATGATATATTACTTGCAAGTAATAACTTAGACATGTTGCATGAGACTAAACGTTTCCTTTTTGGAAATTTTGATATGAAAGATCTCGGTGAAGCCTCTTATGTTATAGGTATTGAAATTCATCGAGATAGGTCTCGCAGGATATTAGGATTGTCCCAAAGATCTTATATTAACAAAGTTCTTAACAAATATAACATTCAAAATGATCCCCTACTGTCGCCCCTGTTGTTAAGGGTGACAAATTTGGCTCATATCAATGTCCTAAGAACAACCTTGAACATGAACAAATGAATCTTATTCCCTATACTTCTGTGGTTGGGAGTCTTATGTACGCTACTTACAGGGTACTAAGGATATTATGCTTACATTTAGAAAAATAGGTAACCTTGAAGTTGTTGGTTATTCTGATTCTGATTTTGTTTAAGTGTAAAGACGAAAAAGAAATCTATATCAGGGTACATCTTGCTTTCAAGAGGCCCTATTTCGTGGATAACTCATAAGCAGGAGTTAACTACCACTTCCACGATGATGGCAGAATATGTGGCTTGTTATCATGCTACTTGTCACGCCATATTATTAAGGAATCTTTTTTCAAGACTTAAGGTTGTAGATTCCATTTCAAGGCCATTGAAAGTATTTTGTGATAATAATTCTAATGTTAGTTTGTCCAACAGCACCATTTCGAGTGGTGCTGGACTATACCTAGACACTGAGTACTTATTTGTCAGGGAAAGAGTTGAAGATCAAAACGTTGTCATTAAATATATTTTTACGCATGATATGTTAGCGGATCCACTTACGAAAGGCTTACCACCCAAGCTCTTTTTAGAGCATGTTGCCGGCATGGGTTTAACTGGTAGTATTAATTAGTAAGTTATTTTTATGTAAGACAACAATTTTGAGCTCGTTGTTTTGAACTTCACATTATATTTATGGTTTGCTATTCTCTTTATTGTGCACACTTTAGAACTTATGAGCAAACGGTACGGTAATGTTTTGGACCATATGAATGAGTTTAATCTATTACCACTTATGTAAAATTCTATCCATACCTGTTATGCTTAATGTTAATCTTTGTTTTAATAAAAGTACTAATTGTGTAACTAATGGGGATCTTCTGTTAATAGTGACACAAAGATTGTATTAATTCGCATTAGTATTTTTTATTTGAACAAGATGTAGATATTAAATTAATACTTGGCCAAATTAATGATTGTAAGCGTTATGTTTTGTATATAAATAGTATTTCGGGCAAGTGGGAGAATGTTGGAATATTTTATTCCTTATGTGGCCTCTACTATTTATGTAATTATTGGGCTTACATATTGTATTAATTTAATCACTTTATTTATGGGTTTGGTAATTAATTATGTGGCCTATAAATAATATTCCTAATAGTATTTGGCATAATTGGCCCTAGGGTTTCATAATCTTGATGGACGATTTTGACCCTTAGTTATTCTATAAATAAAACAGTTAGGGTTTGGTCTCAATTGTCGTCTCAAGAATTTTATACACACCTAAATATCCATCCTAAGATTGAGAGAGGCAATTGAAGACTTTCACCCTTAAGCGCAGCGGAAGCTTGATAAATACAAGATGGCTTCTCTCAATTCATGTAAGTACTTATTATTATGATTAATTGACTTTAATTTATTCTATGCAATAAAACGTTCCTCTATAATTTATTCAATAGTTAATGCTTACGTATTATTTGATTTTGGTGCTACTTGTTCCTTTATATTCGATGATTTTGCCAAGAATTTAGATTTGCCTAAGAATGAATTGGATTACCCCGTGAACATAGAAATTGCGAATAGAGAGATAATCCCTGTTAAATATGTTAGGTTTGTAAAATTCATGTGCGCAATCAAATTGCACAAATTAAGCGGAAGCGTGTAAAATCAGAGTTTAAAAAATTTATAAACCATATACCCGGATCACCTTTTATGCACAATTATTAATTAAACGAAAAGATATGAAGAACAAACATACCCTTGAAGATCTGAGCTTCCTCAGGTACAAGTTCACCTCCAATCCTTTTCGCATTCAACTTGAATCCACCGGGTTTGGTTCCTTCCTTTGATCAACGTTAGCCACTCAAGCGTTTGGCCTCTAGAGGTGATCCACCAAGGAAAAATAAACATTTAAGAAGAAGGGGTATTGGCTCAAACCCTAGTTTTCTATCTCTATAGAAAAGGACATACTCTCCAACAAATTGGAATTATGTCGTTGTAAAAGTCAACCACACCCTCACCCATAATAAGACTCCTCTTATTTATAGATGTGGGCAACCCACCTTAACAATTAAGGAATTGGGATTTATTTAATTAATTAAATTCTTTTAATTAATTAAGCTCCCTAATCTTATTAGGGATAATTAATTAAACTCCTTTAACTAATTTTCCTTCCTAATCCAATTAGGAATAAATGTGAGTACTTATATTAAAGTAATTCTTCTTCCTTTTATGGTGTGACCCTTTAGGTTCTCCATATTAAACCGGTTGTGAATAAATCAATTAGAACAATTCTAATCTTATTTAAATAAATAAATTAAACAATTAATTTATTTAAATAAATAATATTAATTCTACAATAGGGATAAGCCTCCCTAGCGATCAAAGACTTTCCAAAAAATATAGATTTCAACATTAATCATTAAAGAACCTTTGAGTAAATAGTTACAAAATGAATTCAATCATTCCACCATACAATGTCCCAATTAAATATAAGACATGGAATTCTTGTCAAGTCTTATTTTATTTAATTATATGTATTTCGATCCTTAAATGTACAACTCAAATAATGCAAATTAGAAACTCCTTTCTAATTTCATTACGCATTAACCAAGGACTCTTTGGGTTGTCATTTATCGAATCACATAGGACATTTCTCTTCTTTTATTAGAAGTGGTAGATTCTTTATTGATCATACATTATCTCCATGTACAACTTATTATACCCAAGCATACCCTTTGATATACCCTAAGGGTCTTAAGGAATAAGTCAAAGTATAACTCATCATACACAAGATACTATGATGATCTCAAGTCCAAGGATTACTTGTACTACTATCACTACAGGAATTCCTATTGACAAGCAAGTAAAACTCCATTAGGTATTTCTTAGCGAGTCACGTTCAGTGAACTTATTCTCTAATAAGCACCTACATACTTGCTTTAGTGTCTCCACACAAATGATCATGAGATCAATCATCCTCATCCAATGAGCAAGCAACGTATGTACCAATCTATCCGGATTCACTAATCCCCAATTTAGTAATCCAACGATTGGGAACTATTTTAGTTTTTAAGCTTTCTAAGAATTTAGATCTCATTAAAATGATCGTCATCATTATTCTAAAAGCATTGCTTAAAACTATGGGTTTATCACATATTATAAAACAGCATCATGTAGATAATTAAAAGCCTTTAATAAATTAATACTTTTTATTAATAAATGAATAAGATTGTTACAAAGTATATGCTTTATCATCAAACATGATTGGCTTGTGTGCATATTACTTTCAATCTCCCACTTGCACTAAAGCCAATCGCCATTGTATCTTATACTATTCTTCTCTAAGTGACGATTATCCTGCTGTTGGATAAGCTTTAGTTAATGGATATGTAATGTTGTTCTTGAGAGTCCACCATCTCTATAGTGATTTCCCATCTTTCAATGATTCTAATAATCAAATGAAAGTGCCACAACACATGTTTAGATCCAAGACGAGACTTAGGAACTATTCCTAGTTCTATAATGAACTTTTAATCCAAACAATCAACTTGCAACTTCATTTATAGCTATATACTTTGTCTTTATCACTAAACCAAACTCTTTTTTGTTTGGAACCTTTCCAATTCAACGCACCACTTTGTTCAAGGTAACCCTTTACCTTAAAGTGGATTTTTCTACATCATCTTGGTGCATGCGAAAAACTTGAGTCTGCATTAAGCCCTCTAGTTTTAATTTAGACCCACCATGAATATGATCACATCCTTAATGCCGGTTAAGCACTTTAAGATGTTTTTGACTGACTCATAGTGAACTTCTCCATAATATGACTGATCAACATCAGGTCTCGTACATTTCATTGCATACATGATTGTTACTACGTGCGATCTCTCTTTTTGGAGTCTATGGGGACTATTAAGAGAGATACACTCCATAGCTCATCGACATGAGACATCTCTTGGAGTTTTCCATGCTAAACGACTTTAGCATCAAATGAATATACATTCCTTGGGTTAAGTCGAGCATCTGTTGTATCTATCTATATAGATTTTATCCCCAATTAAGATACTCTTCCCAAACCATTCATGGAGGAATGTTTGAACAACTTTATCATTCTTGATTGTAGCATTAGTATGTCATTCCTTATCCGTAGTATATCAACATATAATATTAGGAATGTCACGATGCTCCCAACGACCCTTTTGTACATACTAGAACTCTTACCTCATCGTATGTAACTCTAGATCATCATCTTCTATGATCGTACCTCATCATCATCATCCATGATGAATCCATACCTCCTAGGTATCTTGGTGCTATTCAGTTCTTACGATTCGGTTGTGGTACAATAGGTCTATCTATAGGTTCCTCTTATTTGACTTATAGTGTTTTGTGGTTCTTGAACTCTTCAAGATCTATTATCCTCCCACTAGCCCCTTGATGATAAACACCTTTATCTTAGAAGCGTGGTGTTTTGCAATAAACACCTTTTGTTAAGCGAGGATTATAGAACATATACCCTAAACTTACTTTAGGATGTCCCACAAATCGACACTTGTCAAATCTTATCCCAAGCTTATCCTTTGAAACCTTTTCACATAAGTTGGACAACCCTTATCTTAATATACTTAAGATTAGGAATCCTCCTGTCCATAACTTTTATGGAGTCTTGAAATGGATTTTGAGGTTACCTTTTAAATGAGATATGCGACCATTTCTAGGACATGATCCTGAAGGATCTTTGAAATGTCGGTAAAATCATTATGGACCGTACTTATGTCCAAGCAGTACGATTTTCATTCGAGATACATCAATCAATTATTACGTATCATGAGGTGTCCATTATGAGAAAAACCATTTGAGATGATCCGAAAACTTATTGCACAAGTATTCCTTCCTTGATCCGATCAAAGAATCCTAATACTTTGCCAATTTGTTTCACTTTTGAATTCTTTGAACCTTTCAAATAATTCACACTTGTATTTCAGCAAATACACACATTCAACTCTTTGAATGATCATCTCCTTTTCTCATACTAGTTTGTTCAATTTGCAAAATTATTTTTATGTCAGTCAAGTATACAAAATTCATTAAGTAATATTCCATTTCTATACAAAACATTATTATTATAAATAGAACAACAATTGTTCTTAATTATAATACCAAAGATTTCATTATTCAACAATAAAATGGAAATAATATTTTAAACAAGAACTGGAATACAATAACAACTTATTGACTTAATAGATTTGCCCGTAGGCATTGCTAAACTATAAGTTTCTATGGCTAATGTAGCAACCTTTGTTACATTTCCCGCACTTATGATTACTTATATTTGTTTAGCTTTCTACTTTTGCTTGGTCCCTTCATAAATCTATATTTATGATAACCAAAGTCGGTATCCAATACCCAAGTAGAACCTTGACTTAAAGAAAAATTTATTTTAAATCATGAACAAATTTGTATTTATAACCGAAACTTCACTAAGCTTCTTTGGTTAGCCTCTGCAAGACGCTTCTCGCAGTTTCTTTCCAGTGTCCAGGCTTATTGCAGTGGAAGCAAACTCCTTTGCTATCCGTATCAGTTTTGTTCTTATTATCCTTTGTTTATGCCTTTCTATATACCTTCTTTGAATCGTTCTTCTTTTCAGAAGATCCTTTGGCCCCTACCAGTAAGACATGGTCTTTCTTGGTTGGAGAGTGACTCTCAACATTTTTCAACATGTTAAGCAAATCAGCGAGGCTGATATCTAGCTTGTTCATATGAAAAATTCACAACAATTGTGAAAGGAGTCCGGGAGTGAGTACAAGATCAAATCTTGGCTCTACTCTCCATCCATGATAAAACTCGTTGTCCTAATTGATCAATCAAATTAATAATGTTAAGGACTTTTATACATCTTTGTGGTGTAATCCATCATTCTAGATCGGAAGAGCTCCTTAGATATCGATATCTATCGGTCCTACTTTCCTCACCATCAACTACTTGGCGTGCGGGAATATAGTAAAAGCATCCATAGTTTCATCTTGTGGCTGAAGCTCGTTACTCATGGATGCGAGCATGATGCGTTGAGCCAATTGTGCATCATCTTGCCACTTTCTAAAAGTAGCAATGTCTTCCTCGGAGGCATTATGCGCAACCATTGCGAGGATATGCGTATTAAGGACATAAGATAGCTTTTCGACTATGAGAACAATTCTCAAATTCCTTAACCAATCCATTTAATTGATTACGGTTAATTTAGCATCTAATATGCTTCGCAGATGATAGTAATTTTAGACATTGTAAAATTACGTAAATGAATTTGTAATTAACAACATTTTAACATACATTCTTTTATTAATTACCAAAATAATTTAGGTCTTGTTTTAAATTGGTATCTCCCACTATTTTCTTCAAACTATATTACCCTCACTTATATAGTTAAATGCAAAATCTAATTAAAGATTTGCTAGTGAGAATAAGGATCCCATTTCAAATGTATATAGCCTTGTGGTGACACAACAAACTATATATAAATAAATAGGTAGACAACTTTTGTCAATTACATCAACTATGCAACTCCTTTTCTTTTGCCTCTTAGATTATTTTGATCAAGTGGTGGCACATCCGAATCAAAATTATCCAAGTTAAGTCCGACCTAGCACTCCATATATTCAAAAAAGAAAAATATCATCCTTGTGGTGACACAACAAAACAATATTGTTCAATTTTCTTTATAAGCATCAAATGTGATAAATTAACATCTTAAATACTTAATACTTGCCTTGTGGTGACACAACAAACTCATATTAAATATTTAATACTCTATTAATTTTATCATGCTAGAAAGCTGACGTTCGATATTCCAAATATCTTTGAACGCTTAGGACTTAATATAAAAATTTGAGGGTTTGTTATTAATTTGTCTCATCTTGTTTAGCGCATTACACATATATATATAAAATACCGTCGTATTAATGAACATACGAAAGCATGTTTGCATAATATATAATATATATAGTATAAGCATGCACATATAGAATACAATATTCTACCCGAATTGATTATGGACTTTTATTCTAGTTTGGTTCACTAGGGCCACCAAGTGAACCAAAAAGTCAAACCCTAGGGGTGCAAGAAATAATATTTAAATATAACTATTACATTTAAACCCGGGCTCCATTACAAACGGGTCTTCAAGCGCTCCTTGCTACTTGATCTCCAATTTTTCAAAATAATTCTAATTATTCCTATTACAAAACTATTTTAAAATAAATAGAAACCTTGATCAGCAGTCAAGGGGAAATACATAGGAGGGAGTTAGAATTTACATTAAGAAAAATTAGAGAAGGCGAGTCTGCAGAGACCCCATTTAATAAAACCCATACATTCATGCATCCAACTAAAATAAAATCCAATCGCATTGGTCAATAGTCCATAATCAATCCCATTTATTATCATACACATCACCATATCCATCAATAAATAACATTCATCTTATGAATAATAAACATTTAATATATATATTGATATCATTTAATGGGCAAATTTAGTTAGTATAAAATCTATTTTTGAATCAAAATAAACTCCTTTATTTTAATCCAAATTTAAATCAAAATAAAACTATTTTATTTTAATTTATCCTATTTTGAATAAAATAAACTATTTTATTTTAATCAAAATCTTTAATCAAAATAAACTCCTTTATTTTAATTAATTATGGAATCCAATTTCAAGTAAAAAAAATAAACTCCTTTATTTAAGGAAACACACGGATTTTCTTTCCTATTCACAAATAAACTCTTTTATTTTGAATAATATGAAATCTTATTTCATATTTAAATAAACTCCTTTATTTAAGGAAACACGGATTTTCTTTCTTATTCACAAATAAACTCCTTTATTTTGAATAATATGAAATCTTCTTTCATATTTAAATAAACTCCTTTATTTAAGGAAAAATGGATTTACTTCCCTATTCACAAATAAACTCCTTTATTTTGAATAATATGAAATCTTATTTCATATTTAAATAAACTCCTTTATTAAAGGAAATATGGAATCCAATTTCAACTCTAATTAGTTATCATGGAATCCAATTCCAACTCTAATTAGTTAGCATGAAATTTAATTTTAAAATTAAAATAACCTTTTATTTTAAGATTAAAATAAACTTTTATTTTAAAATTAAAATAAACTTTTATTTTAATAATAAAATAATTAAGAATATTATATATTATTAATATATAATAACCGTCCCATTTATAAATTAATATATATATATATATATATATATATATATATATATATATATATATATATATATATATATATATATATATATATATATATATATATATATATATATATATATATATACCCATTCTCCTTCCTTTTAACAAATCCGTGAGTACTAACATATATATGTAATACATGATTGCAGGAATCACATGTAATATACTAGCATCCACCAACGAAATTAATATATATATATATAATAGAAATTTCCGCGTGGCCAGGCATGGGAAGAATCTTCCGAAAACTATAATATTTATATATATATGATACCAACCAGGAGAAGACTTATGTACATATAATAATAAAATCACCCACGGATTCATAAAAAAAAATATTTTAGAAAACCTTTTGACTTTTTTTTTTTTTAATTTTTTTTTTTTTTTTTTTTTAATAAATTTTATACAATAAAATTATGCCCAATTAAATTGTTCTAAACACATATCAATATACATATCAAATTAAAATAATTAATAATTTGCATAAAGGTTTGGCTCTGATGCCACTTTAGGTTTGTAAAATTCATGTGCTTGTGATCAAATCGCACAAATTAAGCGAAGTGTAAAATCGAGTTTAAAAATTTACAAACCATATACGGATCACCCTTTATGCACAATTATTAATTAAACGAAAAGATATGAAGAACAAACATACCCTTGAAGATCCGAGCTTCCTCAGGTACAAGTTCACCTCCAATCCTTTTCGCATTCAACTTGAATCCACCGGGTTTGGTTCCTTCCTTTGATCAACGTTAGCCACCCAAGCGTTTGGCCTCTAGGAGGTGATCCACCAAGGAAAAATAAGATTTTAGGAAGAAGGGTATTGGCTCAAACCCTAGTTTTCTATCTCTATAGAAAAGGACGTACTCTCCAACAAATTGGAATTATGTCGTTGTAAAAGTCAACCACACCCTCACCCATAATAAGACTCCTCTTATTTATAGATGTGGGCAACCCACCTTAACAATTAAGGAATTGGGATTTATTTAATTAATTAAATTCTTTTAATTAATTAAGCTCCCTAATCTTATTAGGGATAATTAATTAAACTCCTTTAACTAATTTTCCTTCCTAATCCAATTAGGAATAAATGTGAGTACTTATATTAAAGTAATTCTTCTTCCTTTTATGGTGTGACCCTTTAGGTTCTCCATATTAAACCGGTTTTGAATAAATCAATTAGAACAATTCTAATCTTATTTAAATAAATAAATTAAAAAATTAATTTATTTAAATAAATAATATTTATTCTACAATAGGGATAAGCCTCCCTAGCGATCAACGACTTTCCGGATAATATAGATTTCAACATTAATCATTAAAGAACCTTTGAGTAAATAGTTACTGTCACAATTCAATCCTTCCACCATACAATGTCCCAATTAAATATAAGACATGGAATTACTTCAAGTCTTATTTTATTTAATTATATGTATTTCGATCCTTAAATGTACAACTCCAAATAATGCAAATTAGAAACTCCTTTCTAATTTCATTACGCCTTAACCAAGGACTCTTTGGGTTGTCATTTATCGAATCACATAGGACATTTCTCTTCTTTTATTAGAAGTGGTAGATTCTTTATTGATCATACATTATCTCCATGTACAACTTATTATACCCAAGCATACTCTTTGATATACCCTAAGGGTCTTAAGGAATAAGTCAAAGTATAACTCATCATACACAAGATACTATGATGATCTCAAGTCCAAGGATTACTTGTACTACTATCACTCTGAGAATTCCTATTGACAGCAAGTAAAACTCCATTAGGTATTCCTTAGCGAGTCACGCTTCGAGGAACTTATTCTCTAATAAGCACCTACATACTTGCTTTAGTGTCTCCACCCAAATGATCATGAGATCAATCATCCTCATCCAATGAAGCAAAGCAACGTATGTACCAATCTATCCGGATTCACTAATCCCCAATTTAGTAATCCAACGATTGGGAACTATTTTAGTTTTTAAGCTTTCTAAGAATTTAGATCTCATTAAAATGATCGTCATCATTATTCTAAAAGCATTGCTTAAAACTATGGGTTTATCACATATTATAAAACAGCATCATGTAGATAATTAAAAGCCTTTAATAAATTAATACTTTTTATTAATAAATGAATAAAATTGTTACAAAGTATATGCTTTATCATCAAACATGATTGGCTTGTGTGCATATTACTTTCAAAATACGTACATAAGAACTGTAGAGTGGATATTAAGGGTAATATCATGAACGTAGATCTTATTCCTATTCGACTTGGGGAATTTGACGTTATTTTGGGAATGGATTGGTTATTCAATTACGGTGCTGTAATTGATAGCCAAAAGAAGCGTATTAACCTTATGACTCCATCAAAGATTGTGTTTTATGGTAGCAAAGTCGCCTGAATGCAATGAGTTGTCTCATCGATGATGCGAGCCGAGAAGTTGTTAAGACAAGGCTGTGTAGGATACTTAGGTTACATAGTTGACAGTCGAAAAGAGAATCCTAAGGTAGAAGAGAACCAATTGTGAGGGATTTCTTTGACGTATTTCCAGAAGATTTGCCATGACTTCCACCTGATAGAGAAGTAGATTTCGTGATCAATTTGGCGCCCGGAACTGCTCCAATATCAAAGGCACCATACCGAATGGCACCAGTAGAGATGAAGGAATTAATGGTACAACTACAAGAATTGTTGGACAAGAAGTACATTCAACCGAACGTATCGCCGTGGGGAGCGCCGGTGTTGTGTTGTTTGTGAAAAAGAAGGATGGATCGATGCGGCTCTGCATTGACTACAGAGAACTGAATAAGGTCACGATTAAGAATAGATATCCATTACCGAGGATCGACGACTTGTTTGATCAATTGAAGGGAGCGAGATACTTTTCCAAGATAGAATTGAGAAGCGGTTATCATCAATTGAAGGTGAGACCAGAGGATGTACCGAAGACAGCGTTCAGAACGCGATACGGTCACTACGAATTTTTAGTAATGTTGTTTGGTCTAACGAATGCTCCTACGGCATTTATGGGACTAATGAATGGTGTATTCAAACCGTTTTTGGACAAGTTCGTATTGGTATTTATAGATGACATTTTGGTATATTCCAAAACCAAAGAAGAACACGTTTGAGGTTAACGTTGGAAGTATTGAGAAGGGAGAAGTTGTACGCTAAATTTTTGAAATGCGAATTTTGGATTGAACGAGTGCAATTTCTTGGTCACGTGATCGATAAAAATGGAATTTCGGTAGATCTATCAAAAGTCGAAGCCGTGATTAACTGGGATCAGTCGAGAACGCCGTCGAAGTAAGAAAATTTTCTTGGATTGGCGGGATATTATAGAAGGTTCATACAAGACTTCCAAGATCGCAACTCTGTTAAAGAATTTAACTCGAAAAGCTGTGAAATTTGTTCGGACGGATAAGTGTGAGGAAAATTTTCAAGAATTGAAGAAGAGGTTGAGTACGGCACCTGTGTTATCTCTTTCGGATGATACAGGAAATTTTGTTATTTTTAGCGATGCGTTGCATAAAGGACTTGGATGTGTGCTTATGCAAAATGGCAGAGTCATTGCGTATGCATCACGACAGTTGAAGGATTATGAGAAGGGTTACCCGACCCATGATTTGGAGTTAAATTGCGATTATTTACGCTCTAAAAATTTGGAGGCACTATCTATACGGGGAGAAGTGTGAAATATATACGGACCACAAGAGTCTGAAATATATTTTTACACAGAAGGATTTGAATATGCGTCAAAGAAGATGGTTGGAATTAATTAAGGATTACAACTGTGAGATTTTATACCATCCGGGGAAAGCAAATGTAGTTGTCGACGCCTTAAGTAAAAAGGGTCGTGAGAAATTGATGATGTTAACTACTCAGGATGAGCTAATTTCAGAAATGGAGAAACTGGAGTTAGAAGTGAAGTATCCTATGGAAATTGATGAGAAGCTATTTCAGATGCAATCTGGTACAACCCTACTGGATAAAGTTAAGGAGGCTCAGCTTCAGGACGAATAATGTAAAAAGGTGACAAAGAAGATATCTGAAGGAACTGAATCGATATTTAAGATGGATAAGGAAGGAATACTGAGATTTGAGAGAAGAATTTGGGTACCGCCAGTACAAGAAATTAAAGAAGACATTTTGAGCGAGGCTCATAGTTCACGATATTCGATTCACCCTTGTAGTACCAAGATATACCAAGATCTTAGACAACATTTCTAGTGGCCGAATTTGAAACGTGATGTTACAGAATGTGTTGCCAAGTGTCTTACCTGTCAGAAAGTGAAAGCAGAACATCAGAGACCGAGTGGATTGCTACAACTGTTAGAGATCCTAGAATGGAAATGGGAACATATTACAATGGACTTCGTGGTTGGCCTTCCGACGACTCAGAAAGGCTACGACGCAGTATAGGTTATCGTTGACCAACTGACGAAATCTGCACACTTTCTTCCTATCAAAATCAGATTCAACTTGGATCAGTTGGTAAGGCTATACGTAAAAGAAATTATTTCGAGACACGGAGTGCCAATGTCAATTATTTCTGATAGAGATCCGCGCTTCACATCAAATTTCAGGAAACGTCTTCAGGAATGCATGCGTACGCAATTGAGAATGAGTACAACTTACCACCCTCAAACAGACGGACAGAGTGAGAGAACGATTCAGACATTAGAAGATATGCTAAGAGCCTGTGTGATGGACTTTAAAGGAAATTGGGATGATCACCTACCGTTAGTAGAGTTCGGCTACAACAACAGTTACCACACTAGTATTGGCATGCAGCCTTACGAAGCGTTATACGATAGAAAGTGCAGAACTCTACTTTACTGGGATGAAGTTGGTGAAAGACAATTGCTAGGGCGAAATTGAGTACAATGACGGCGAGAATAGTCAAAGTGATCCGAAACACGGTTGTAGCGGCTCAAGATCGACAGAAGAAATACGCTGATCCACATCATAAAAATATCGAGTTTGAATCATGTAGTTATGTTTTCTTGAAGGTCTCTCCCTGGAAGGGGAAGATGAGGTTCGGAAAGAAAGGAGAATTGAGCCCAAGATTTATTGGACCCTTTGAAGTACTGAGAAGAATCGGAGAAGTTGCGTACGAGGTAGCCTTACCTCCAGCACTCCAGAATGTCCACAATATTTTCCATGTTTCTGTATTACGACCATACAAAGCCGATTACAAGCATGTAATTGAATATGGACCCCTACATTTTGAGAAAGACTTATCTTACGAAGAAATTCCTGTCCAAATTGTCGACCGAAAAGAACAAGTTCTGAGAAATAAAGTAATACATTCTGTTAAGGTAATTTGGAGGAACCACAACGCTGAAGAAGCTACATGGGAACTCGAAGAGACTACGATGAAGAATTACCCTCAATTATTTACTTAATTATTTAAAAACGATTCTGGGGACAGAATCTTTGTAAGGGGCGGAGAATGTAATGGGTCGAATTTATTTAGTCGTGATTATAGGGACAGAATCCTTTTAAGGGGGGAAAGATTTGACGAACGAGATTTTGTAAATTTATTTTAATATTTATTGAATTAAATAAATATTCTTCGATAATTTAATTATTGAATTAAATAATTAATTGATGCAATTGTGATAGATTAATTTAATTATATGTATTACATTTATTAAATTAATGTAGAGAATATTTATTATTCAAGCGGTATCTATATGAGCTTATTGAATTAAATGAATTATTTAATTAAGCATGATGTTATTTTAATTAATGTAATAATTAATTAGAGAGTTAATAATTTGATATTAATTATTAATGAGAAATTTAATTATGTGACTATGTGAATTTATGAGAAATTATTATATTTTATTTAAAATAAATTAAATAAGATATTGATTTATTTTATGAAGGAGTGTGACATTAGTTAAACTATATGATAAAAGAGTTTATTAAATTAATTGAGTTTAAGCCTTTAAGGCTAGCCAAACATGGCACTAATAGAGGTTGATGGCAGTTAACCCATGATGGGTAACTGATCTCCACAATGCGTCAGTTTATTGATGCGACGTCTTCTTTATTTCATTTTCTTAAGTCTGATAAAAACTAGTTAGAGAGAATTAGAAAATTTTGAGAGAGAATTCAAAGGATTTGTGAGAATCTCTGTGTTGAAGAAGCTTTTGAAAAAGGGTTTTATCTCTTCTAAATCTATACTCTGGGTAATCTCTCCCTCCCAAATTCTATATTTCACGTATTCAAGTTTTGATAAAAAAATGGCTTTCACAGTTTTCTGTAAAGCCTCTGTGATTGAGAAAGGAGTAATATTTATGAGTTATTTATGGGTTAAGATGTATCAAATCGTATTTATATATATATTGCATGATTCCATATCATCAGTTTCATAATATTACATCGTATATGATTTCTACAAAATTACAGAGTATGGGTTTGGCCTTATGGCCTTATACGTGATATTTTATGTATTAATCTTATATTATCCATAAATTTTACATTAGTATGTTGTTATGCATGTTGATACGAAGAGACCAAAGTTTAAATAAACGGATACGGTGTTATAACGAATCCGTAGTGACAATTTTCATGTTTTATTTTCAAAACCTTCAAGAACATCAAAGTCAGTGAAATTGCATGCTTAAACTCTATGATTATATGTTTAATGGGTTAAAATCAGTCTTTAGATGTTCAGTAATGTTTGTATACGAATTATATCATGTGGGTATGTCTAATTTCAAGTAGGAAATAAGAAATTGGAAGAAATTGGCATGTTCTGTGATTTTCGCGAACTGTCATTTCACGTATGCAATACATACCAGTCACGGCCATACATACGTGTATAAAGAGTCGCGTACTTCTTGTTGCACGAGCCACGCCATGAGTTATAAGAGTCTGACTTATAGGATTCATATTGATACATCTAGAATCCCCAGATCCATAGCAGAAATGAGGTTATAGCCGGTCAAACAAGCGTTGACCATCACGTAGGATGGAAATTCTGGGTAACCCAGATATTCATCAGCCGAAGTTTCTGACATGGTTTGACTTGCACCTATCTGTCACATATGTTGTAGTTAGACTGTTTAAGTGTGATGTTATTGTACCCTGGCATAAGGGCTACAAGTTAGAACCTTGATATCATACAAACTAGACCCAGGATGCAAACGATAAGGATTCAAAGTACCCCTCTTGAACTGTTCTTCATTTCTGGAAAACCCAGAAATGAAGAACAACTTCTGACATGGTTTTAATCGGCTAATATCTTAGTGTTGTGTTGTTGTTTGGGCCTACAATTTGTTTGTTAGTGCAGTATTGCATGGATACTACATGTTTACGACATAAAACGACCCAGAATCATTAACAACAAGAATATAAAATAGGTCAAACCTAGTACCTTAGTCACTGCCTATGCGTTTCTGGGCTTGATCAAGAACAGGTCAAGAACGCCAACAACGACGGATTTGTCGCCTAAAGACCCTATAACGACACTAAATTTCAAAAATTAATAATTTTAATTAAATAAATCGAAATAAATGGTTTTTAATTATTAAAAATACGAAATAAATTCCGAAAAATTATTTTAAAGTCTAAAAAATAGTTTTAAATTATTTTGAGTATATTTCATAAATATTTTATATTTTTGGAATATAAATGGTATTTAATTTATTTAATTATAATATTAAATAAATAATTTAAAAATGATTTTAATATATGAAAAATCATGAAAAATAATATTATGGTATAATAAAATATTTTAAGTTATTTTAAGTGACTTTTAATATTTTGTGGTGAATTTCATTAATTAAATAATATTAATGATAATTAGTTTATTTAATAACTATATTAAATAAATTATGGAAAAATAAAATAAATGATTTAAAAATCATATAAAAATGGTTTAAGTGATCTAAAAATATTTTAAGTTATAACATATAACTTTTGATATTTTATAAGTGAAAATATTAATATTTTAATATTAATAGCAATTATCGGATAATGGATTTAAGTGTTTAAAAATCATATAAATATGATTTGAAGGTATTAAAAATACTTTGTGATAATATAAATATATTATAATATTATGTGATGATTTTTATTAAATAAATATTAATGATAATAGAATATTGTGGTGTTTAATTTATTTAAATACGAGTTTAATGATTGAAAATTCAAGATAAATGATAATAATTATTTAAAAATTATTCCGAGCTTACAAAAAATATTTCGACTAATATTAAAATTATCTGAGATAATTGTTAAGTGTTAGGCAGAGTTTAATTGAACTTAAACTCGAAGAATTGTCCGACTAGATCGTCGAGACGTTAGAACTTTGTCAAACTCAAGTAAGACTGAAATAGTTTGACCTAATACTGAGTCTTATGTGTGTTATAGACTGATAGGGTTATGTGTTTTGGTTATTCTATGTATATCTATATATATAATAATATTATATTATGATGATATTATTCTAATATTGGAGATCTATATTACTAATATTAGGTCTTCGGATAAAGCGTTATAAATTATGTAGCGGTAATCAACGGTTCAGGCAAGTTTGTTTTTACTTAACTCTACTAAGAGTTATTTCATTCTGATATGCTTAATCATTGTTGATTGCCATTGTAGAATTGTACTCTGTACATATTGCATGTATAAGTCAGGTATGAAAGGCTGATCACCTTCATTACCCTTCGGTCCAAATATATTTATTCATGTTATATACTTGTTTAGTCAAAAGTTTGTTCCTGCTAGTTCACAATTATATTGTTGAATTATAACCAGCTTATTATTCAAATTCTTTCAATCATGATATATCGTTAAATTATTGAACGTAAACTTGATGGCAACTTTTATGCTCACCCTTGCTATATCATGATAAACATTGCAGATTAAGACGAATACGTCGGATACAAGGAAAGGTTAAAGACAGTTCCAGTTTAAAGTTAATGTGCGAGATTTGATTTTAATAAGTATTGTATATTAATGTTATTGTAAGTGAAATAAGTTATGATTGTATATAAGTTAAGGTTACTCGACCTTGGGGAAAAGTGTATAAGTTTTATGTATAAACAAATTATGTTTATATCTTCCGCAAAAATAGTAATAGTTGTATAGAATGATCGAATCGGATTCGCGGTGATTCGGGGCCCTAACAGTTGGTATCAAAGCTGTAGGTTATGAACCTTAGGTAGGAATACCTGAGACTAATAACCACAATGATTAGAATAAGTACTAACTCAAATAAAGTTAGTTGGTCGACGAATCTCGGCGAGTTATAAGATACAGAGTTCTCTAACTCTGATAATAAAGTTGAACAGTAGTGGTGAATAGATAGAGTCTAAAAGACTAAAAGTACAGTGATAGGAGATCGTAAAATAAAACGATCAAGATATAGAAATGAATTGTAATATATACGATGAGATCACCCTATGACCTGATAAGGTGATAGCAGGGAGAAGAATCAATCTAATGATTGAAAGGTTTACAGCAAGATTGCTGGGTGTCAGTTGTACTATGAATTGGTACAGATTTAGGAAAGGATTATGTATACATATTAAATGAAATTCGTATGGACAAGGGAGTTAAGATTAAGTGGAGATTTCAATTGAGGACTCATGTCAGCGGCTAAGTTGTATGATTCTTCATATTGGAGATGAATTGTACTTAGTGTAAAAAGCACTTATTTTCTAGCAATGATAATTATTGAAATGTTTATGTCACGCTATTTGCTATATGCATGTTAAGAGGGTGATTCCTTTCTCATGTGTATAACAGATAGATAGGTTATAAGTAGAGAATATAAGGTTAAGTACGAGTTCATAAAACTCATACTTATATGACATTCTTGATTCATATTTATATGAAATGATTATGAACCCCTCAGCGAATGGACGCCAAAGGTCTGACTAGGACAAGTTCTTAAACTCATATGATTGTGGCAAGTAAATGAACTCATAAGTGTGGTTTGACGAACTGGGTATAGTTGTGTGTAAATGGATTATTGAGGATAATAGGAACAGGTAGATTGTTAAGAAAATGATTATTAGTAGAGACATAAGTTTTTCAAAACTCCTAGTTATGCTAGACTTCGGAATTTTGACATCAAGCTTGTGACGAACGAGATTTTGTAAATTTATTTTAATATTTATTGAATTAAATAAATATTTTTTGATAATTCAATTATTGAATTAAATAATTAATTGATGCAATTGTGGTAGATTAATTTAATTATATTTGTTACATTTATTAAATTAATGTAGAGAATATTTATTATTCAAGCATTTATCTATGTGAGCTTATTGAATTAAATGAATTATTTAATTAAGCATGATGTTATTTTAATTAATGTAATAATTAATTAGAGAGTTAATAATTTGACATTAATTATTAATGAGAAATTTAATTATGTGACTATGTGAATTTATGAGAAATTATTATATTTTATTTAAAATAAATTAAATAAGATATTGATTTATTTTATGAAGGAGTGTGACATTAGTTAAACTATATGATAAAAGAGTTTTTTAAATTAATTGAGTTTAAGCCTTTAAGGCTAGCCAAACATGGGACTAATAGAGGTTGAGGGCAGTTAACCCATGTTGGGTAACTAACCTCCACAATGCGTCAGTTTATTGATGCGACGTCTTCTTTATTTCATTTTCTTAAGTCTGATAAAAACTAGTCAGAGAGAATTAGAAAATTTTGAGAGAGAATTCAAAGGATTTGTGAGAATCTCTGTGTTGAAGAAGCTTTTGAAAAAGGGTTTTATCTCTTCTAAATCTATACTCTGGGTAATCTCTCCCTCCCAAATTCTATATTTCACGTATTCAAGTTTTGATAAAAAAATAGCTTTCACAGTTTTTTGTAAAGCCTCTATGATTGAGAAAGGAGTAATAATTATGAGTTATTTATGGGTTAAGATGTATCAAATCGTATTTATATATATATTTTATGATTCCGTATCATCAGTTTTATAATATTACATCATATATGATTTCTACAAAATTACAGAGTATGGGTTTGGCCTTATGGCCTTATACGTGATATTTTATGTATTAATCTTATATTATCCCCAAATTTTACATTCTTATGTTGTTATGCATGTTGATACGAAGAGACCAAAGTTTAAATAAACGGATTCGATGTTATAACGAATCCGTTGTGACAATTTTCATGTTTTATTTTCAAAACCTTCAAGAACATCAAAGTCAGTGAAATTGCATGTTTAAACTCTATGATTATATGTTTTAATGGGTTAAAATCAGTCTTTAGATGTTGAGTAATGTTTGTATACGAATTATATCATGTGGGTATGTCTAATTTCGAGTAAAAAATAAGAAATTTGCATGTTACGTGATTTTAAATGAACCGCCATTTCGTATGCAATACAGCCATGTACATGACATTACCGGCTACATACATAAAGAGTCATACCATGAGTATGAAGTCATATGCATGACTCCATTGTCCGATCCTTGTGTGCCATGCAAGTATGATCTTAGAATTAGTACAAAAGTGGCACCGCAGCGCCACTCTCCAGAAAGTTCAGAAATGTAATTTTTTTAAAATGTTTAAGTCTAACAATGCGTTAGTAAATTAATGTAATGAACATAAAAATATGTTATAAGTATAATGTGATGTAAAATAGTTGTTTAACATGTAAATAATATAATTGCATGGGGATTGAATTATTGAATACATAATTTGCTTGATAATTCATGAAGTACAAATTATGTGACAAAGTGGTAATTTGACTAAGTATAGTCAATAATCAAAGTAGACAAAGAGAATGAGTTTATGATGATTAGTTAAGTTATAATTAACTAGTATTGTGAATGTGAATGGTATGTAGGATTAAATTCAAAGAACGTGCTTAGTTAAAGTGTAATCTACGCACGAGGCAAGTTTCCTAACCCTACTTGTCATTATTGTTCAAGTTTATTATTTACCTCGAGTATATTATCATTACTATTATTCATGTTCAAATGTTATATTAAAGATTGATTATCTTTTCAAAGCATGATTCAGTTATACAATAATTGTCCTATTGTATACTTCCTGAGATTAGTATTCAATTTGAATATCATTATTATTGAACCTTATTAGACTAGCAAACCCTTATTGATTCGACTAGTCCATAGTTGATGAGAGTTCTAAATTTTAGAATCCTTGATGAATTATCCAAACCAAACTTCCTTTGGTGTGGACTCGAATGTCAAACTGAGATGAACAACCCTGCAAAGGGATTTACTTATGCGTTAGCGTTAAGATATTGTGCACAGTATGGTACTAAGGGCTGATCCCCCTAAGTACGAGTAGAAAGGTCCATAGTCTTATGACTGTTAAAGGTTTTTAAGTATAACCCTTTATAACCTAGGACATAGTTCAAGGTCTTATGACCCTCAGAATTCTTTTGATTCTTTCTATTCATTCTTGATTCAAAAGTTGAGCTTTTATTCAGATGTCTTTGATTTATTCGAATATTATTATACTGTTATTTCATTATTATACTTGTGGGCAATAGTGCTCACTCTTGCTTAATAATAACATTGCAGTTAAGAACGAAAGAACTGATGAACCTTCCACTAGTAAAGGCAAGGGCAAAGTTAGCAAATGATGAAGACTTGTTATTTATTAAATGATGTATTTTGTTTAAGACTTGGTTTAATGATGTTGTTAAGACTTATTTGTTTATGATTCCGCACAGATGTTTAAGGATAGTTTAACCTGGGATTGTATTATTATTATTCGGATGTTGTAACCCTTAAGGGGAAGATTTTTATTTCTATCTATTGCATGGTTTGCATTTATTATGGGTAGATAGATAGATGATAATTGTACAGTGAACACCAAATCCCGTGGAATCGAAGTACCCGGATTTGGGGGTGTCACAAAGCTAAATACGCACTATGTGCTTTTGAAAAAATAAACAAATGTAGACTCATAATCATTTTTGAAACGGTTTAAATTATAGTTTATGCTACTTGTTTCAGCTAGACGCAAATGATTTGAAATATCAAAATTTATTTTATTTATCACTCATGTACCATGTAACCTGGTGCAGAGATGATAAAAGTTGATAGAGTTGTAAATGCAGGAATATTTAGTGCGAATTAGATCTGAAAATCATTGTTCCACTATTGTATGATGTGTTATGACAAAGTCACTCGATGGCGACATCCTCAAACGGACTGTTAATACAGTACGACATCATGACGTCTCTCTCAAAAATATTTTCAAATTTTTAATTTTCCAACGGGGTTTGGCTACACTTAAATAATTTGATTGAATTGAATTATTGATATGAGTCTACGCTATTCGATTCAGCTAGACTAATGTTATGAAAACTGTAAGAGTTCTGTGAAAACTTTCCCGAACCAAATTATTTTGGTGCGGAATCCAATAAGACTAAGGTAAAAGTTTATGCGCCCAAGGCGGATACGAGAAACAGATCAGACCAGAAGTACTTTATAAGTACAAGGCATACCGGGCTAATTACCCACTATGTCCGTAAGTTAAGACGGTTTGCGGATGAATTTCCATATAACCTTTGCGAAAAAGATAGACAATAGTCTGTAAAACCCCTCAGCACAATTTCAAAATTTTTATTCTTGTGAAGAATGTATTGGGTAGCATGTGAGGATGAGTATGAATGGTGTATGGTGTATGGTGTAAGGTAAATTTCGGGGACGAAATTTTTAGAAGAAGGGGTGAATGTGACAACCCGAGAATTTAGAAAATTTTTGAAATTTTAATTAATTGGTTTAAGGTTCAATATTAGAACCTAGACAGAAAATAAGTGTATACGTTTGATATTTTTAAGAATAAATTTTGAGGATTTCAAAATTCAGTGAAGGATTTAGGTGAATTATTCAGGATTAAGGATATACGTGAATATGTTCGGTGTGTATGATATTATATATGTACGGTATGTGGTTAAGGGTCAAAGGTTGACTAGATAAACGATATATGTAACAAACCTTAAGTATATATTAAGAACATCAACGTTCGGTTAGAAAACCCTAACAAATTATAAGAAACCCTAGAAACCAGTTCTGGAAACCCTAATTTCAGTTCCGGGAATCCAAAACCATAATCCGGGAATTTTAAAACCATAATTCGGTATATGGGAACCCTAAATTGGGGATTTAAGTACAACGTATATGATTTTTGTATTAATCACAAACTTAATTAGGGATAACCCTAATTCATTAATTAGAAATTCTAATAATTAGAAACCCTAATTATTAGGAACCCTAATTTGTAAATTTGAAACCCTAATTTGTAATTAGGTAATTTTAATTCTTAATTAGGAAACATTAATCCTAATTTTTAAAGTTATAGTAATTAGAAAATCCTAATCTAATTACGAAAATCTAATTTCTAAATTAGAAAATTATTTTTTCTATTAGAAACCCTAATTTTTGGGTTGTAAACCCTAATCCATGATTTTAACCCTAATTGCAAAATTAGCAATTTTAATTAGGAAATACTAATCCTAATTAGCAAGAATTAAATTATGATTAAGAAATTTTAATATAATTAGAAAATTCTCATTATAATTTAGATTTATTAATTTTCAATTTTTAAAAACTAAATTGGAAATTTTAGAAATCAAATTACCAAAACCTAAGGGTTAAACCTTAAACCGTAAGGGTTCAAACCCTAAACCATAAGGGTTCAAAACCCAAAACCCTAAAGGTTTAGACAAAGACAATATCGCCATTAAATTAAAATTAAAAAGACCATTTTACCCTTTGTTGCATAATTGGACATAACTTGTATTTGTTGTCATATTAAGTGGTTCACCAACCCTAGCACTAGCTTGGGACTTTTTTGTCTAGCAATAAGTCATCTAGATCAGCCAACATTATACATTACATACCATAATACAAAGATTAAGAGAGAGAGAAAGGCCACTTGACTTTTAATTTTTCTCCTAACCCTTCTCTCTCTAAAAATTCGGGAGTGAGACTGATATAGAGTGATGAGCTAAGCCATGATCAGGTGTTAGCATTCCAAGATCAGATCACAAGGATCAGAAATCAAAATCCAAGCTAGAGAGGTATAAACCTTGAAATTCAAAACCCTTAAAATTTTTGTGTTAATGTTGTAAATGATTGTTTAAAGTTATGTAATAAGGTGTCTTTTAGAGATCTAGGTTGATAGATCATGGATCTATAACACTTAGATGCACGAAAATAGTATTTTTAGAAACTATTCTTGAGCTTTCAAAAGTTGTCTGACAACCGATGTCAATGGCCATAGATCTCGTTCTATTTTTGATTTGAGTTGTTTTAAGTTATACATTTGTTCTTTGTCATGTGGACTATAATCTGGAACTTTAATCATGGTCATACCATGTCTACATCTCCAGATATAAGCAGTCAAACGGCGTTGACCAGCCATGAAAATGGGTTTCTGGGCAACCCAGAAACCCAGATTTTGTCTGACAGTGTATTCGCAGGTCCTTGATCTTGCTTCTCGTTGATGTTTTAGCCATGTTGTTGTATTAAATTTGTTGTCTGACTTGTAGGCTTCATATTGATGCATCTAGAATCCCTAGATCCATAACAGAAACGAGGTTATAGCCGGTCAAACAAGTGTTTACCATCACGTAGGATGAAGATTCTAGGTAACCCAGATCTTCATCACCAAGTTTCTGACATGGTTTGACTTGCACCTTTCTGTCACATGTGTTGCAGTTAGACTATTTAAGTATGATGTTATTGTACCCTGGCATAAGGGCTACAAGTTAGAACCTTGATATTATACAAACTAGACCCAGGATGCAAGCGATAAGGATTCAAAGTACCCCTCTTGAACTGTTCTTCATTTCTGGAAAACCCGGAAATGAAGAACAGCTTCTGAAAGGGTTTTAATCGGCTAATATCTCAATGTTGTGTTGTTGTTTGGACCTGCAATTTGTTTGTTAGTGCAGTATTGCATGGATACTACATGTTTAATACATAAAACGACCCAGAATCATTAACAACAAGAATATAAAATCGGTCAAACCTAGTACCTTAGTCACTGCTTATGTGTTTCTGGGCTTGATCAAGAACAGACCAAGAACACCAACAACGATGGATTTTTTGCCTAAAGACCCTATAGCGACACGTAATTTCAGAAATTAATAATTTTACTTAAATAAATCAAAATAAATGGTTTTTAATTATTAAAAATACAAAATAAATTTCAAAAAAATATTTTAAAGTCTGAAAAATAGTTTTTAATTATTTTGAGTATATTTCATAAATATTTAATATTTTTGGAATATAAATGGTATTTAATTTATTTAATTATAATATTAAATAAATGATTTAAAAATGATTTTAATACATGAAAAATAATATTATGGTATAATAAAATATTTTAAGTTATTTTAAGTGACTTTTAATATTTTGTGATGAATTTCATTAATTAATTAATATTAATGATAATTAGTTTATTTAATAACTATATTAAATAAATTATGGAAAAATAGAATAAATGATTTAAAAATCATATAAAAATGATTTAAGTGATCTAAAAATATTTTAAGTTATAACATATAACTTTTGATATTTTTATCATGAAAATATTAATATTTTAATATTAATAGAAATTATCGGATAATGGATTTAAGTGTTTAAAAATCATATAAATATGATTTTAAGGTATTAAAATACTTTGTGATATTATAAATATATTATAATATTATGTGATGATTTTTATTATATAAATATTAATGATAATAGAATATTGTAGTATTTAATTTATTTAAATACGAGTTTAATGATTGAAAATTCAAGATAAATGATAATAATTATTTAAAAATTATTACGAGCTTACGAAAAATATTTTGACTAATATTAAAATTATCTGAGATAATTGTTAAGTGTTAGGCAGAGTTTAATTGAACTTAAACTCTAAGAATTGTCCGACTAGACCGTCGGCACGTTAGAACTTTATCGAACTAGAGTCAGACTGAAATAGTTTGACCTAATACTGAGTCTTATGTGTGTTATAGACTGATGGGGTTGTGTGTTATGTGTTTAGGTTATTCTATTTATATCTATATATATAATTGTATTATATTATTATGATATTATTCTAATATTGGAGATCTATATTATTAATATTAGGTCTTCGGATAAAGCGTTATAAATTGCGTAGCGGTAGTCAATGGTTCAGGCAAGTTTGTTTTTACTTAACTCTACTAAGAGTTGTTTCATTTTGATATGCTTAATCATTACTGATTTCCATTGTAGAATTGTACTCTGTACATATTTCATGTATAAGTCAGGTATGAAAGGCTGATCACCTTCATTACCCTTCGGTCCAGATATATTTGTTCATGTTATATACTTGTTCACTCAAAAGTTTGTTCCTGCTAGTTCACAATTATATTGTTGAATTATAGCCAGCTTATTATTCAGATTCTTTCAATCATGATATATCGGTAAATTATTGAACTTAAACTTGTTGGGCAACTTTTATGCTCACCCTTGCTATATCATGATAAACATTGCAGATTAAGACAAATGCGTCGGATACAAGGAAATGTTAAAGACAGTTCCAGCTTAAAGTTAATGTGCGCGATTAGATTTGTATAAGTATTGTATATTAATGTTATTGTAAGTTAAATAAGTTTTGATTGTATATAAGTTAAGGTTACTCGACCTTGGGGAAAAGTGTATAAGTTTTATGTATAAACAATTTATGTTTATATCTTCTGCAAAAATAGTAATAGTTATATAGAATGATCGAACCGGATCCGTGGTGATTCGGGACCTCGGATTCGGGGCCCTCACATCTTGGGTATTGATCGTTGGTGATTCAACGGTCTCATGTGCTTCATTGCTTATCTCAATATTTTCGGATGCCATTTTCAAATACTACCACAAAACAAGGGTTAATTGACATATTATCCCTATACTCTGACCAACCAAATAAATACCAAATAAACCTAGGTAGGTCATACTAGCGAAGGAATTTCCCGTCTCTCCCCTCCTAGTTCTAGTCTCACATCTCAGCCAGGGATCATACCCCTAAGCTTTGATACCAACTATGACGCCCCCAAAATAGGTATACATCACCCATCTTGAGTCGCCAAATACATGGTACAGAATTTAAATACAAACTTCTTTTATACAGTACGACAAAACGTAGCTGAGAGTTTTAAAACGGATAATGTCCCGTAGAGAGTATCCAAACTCAAATAAAGTCCTCATTATAATTATTATCACAC
This sequence comes from Panax quinquefolius, assembly GCA_020205615.1. Classification (NCBI taxonomy): domain Eukaryota; kingdom Viridiplantae; phylum Streptophyta; class Magnoliopsida; order Apiales; family Araliaceae; genus Panax; species Panax quinquefolius. Next base: position 67,230,115 of record CM035169.1, read on the forward strand.
TATTTCACTGAATAGTGAGGACTACTAATGCAAACATCTGGACCGTCACTCCGTTCCCCGACTAGTCCCAGCTACTTTCTCATTTCTTAAAGAGAACAATGAAAGCAAAAGAGTGAGCTCAGCTAGCCCAGTAAGAAATATTATGACTAAGATAATGCAGAATAAATTATCATTAGCCTTTAACAGTGTTAAACTGATAAAATATAATAAACATCAAGTTTAACTGCAGCGGAACAAGCAATCCATTAAGTAGAGCATGATATCTACTATCTTCTATGATTTAAAAAGTATATCATCAATTTTATCGCTGAGACTTAGCTTAATAAATAAACCACACCATCGAATCATCCCTGCACTACAGGCCAAGAATATTCATGTAATCATCAATGGTCATGATTATACCGAATAATCCCTGGTCATAATCATACCAACAACTGTCCATCAATGCACTACAGGCCAATGAAGATTTTTACCACATCATTTGTAATATTACTGTTATGATTATACCGAATAATCCCTAGTCATAATCATATATACCACTCAATAGTACATCTTTACACGTAAGCCACAGATGACATTTATCATAATATAAGCTTGAAGATGATGATAATGATATAAGAATTCAATTAAAAGAAAGCAAAGGATAAATTTTTAAAGATTATAACTTAATTTATCCAGAATTCAATAATGTCCAAATTGTCAACATGATACTGCTTTGTGGAGTAAAATTCTAGAATAATATTGTATCAAAAATGATTTGGACAGCAAAGAAATCAATTTTTGTCATGAATAATTCTCCAGGTGAATAGTACCTGAGTGAATAGTACCCCGTGAATAATACTTTGGGAATAGTACCCCGTGAATAGTACTTATGAATAGTACTCGTGAATAGTACCCGTGAATAGTACTTTATAAATAGTACCCCGTGAATAGAACTTTATGAATAGTACCATAAAAATGAATACTACTCATGGACAGTACTCCTGCATGAAAAGCTTAAAATTTAACAAGAATATATAAAAAATATCATTGTGAAACGATACTAGATGAAGCGCAAATTTCAAGGATATTCTACTAATTTCACGGAGTATAGAAGAAATACTTTAACAAAATGCGGGTATAATCAGGAATACGAGATGAAATAATATTACTCACATACTACAGAGTATGGAAGACAATATTATTCCTATGAATACTGAAAAAATAATATCCCTTACGAATACGAAAGAAATAATACCCCTTACCTCAAAAGAAGACTGGATACTGGAATAGTGAAGTAGCAGACTTCTCTTCTTCTTTCTCTCTATAGCTTCTCTCTCTATAATTGCTCTTGTGAGTCTTAGTGAATTGGTGAGAATGAAAGAAGAATGAGCTTCTATTTATAGGAAAATATAGTTTTGATAATTGCACATTTCGGGCTCTAAATATTACAGTATAATACCTTCATCTTTTCTTTAATTTTTAATTTAGTCCTGCAAGTATTATCAAACTTGCACCACCTCCCCTAATAGTACATCATTTGAATCAATAGTACAATCATGTGAATAAATAGTATAATCATGTGAAAAAATTAATTACAGTATAGTACCTTCATCTATACCTCTATTTTTAATTTAGTCATGCAAGTATTTTCAATCGTGCACCACCTCCCCTAATAGTACATGAATGTGAATCAATAGTACACAAATGTGAACAAATAGTTATAAGCATGTGAATTAATAGCAATTATTTGCTCATTTATCTGATTAATTACCTGATTGGTCAATATAACCTCAAGACATCCATTATTATCGAAATAGATGTCGATTTCCACTAATACTAATAATCCCAACACCATGGAAATATCAATTTCATCTTTAATCAACACGAACTTATTCATTATAAATATTATAACTCATAATATTTAAAAACCAGATCATTCCCAAGAAAGAGGGGACTTTTCGATAAGGATTTTTCCCTATTGGCGCACAATTAGGTGACCAAACCTCTCCTTGACAGAAGTTTCTAGACATTGTCAATATTGCAAATAATAATATGAATAACTTTGTCGTCTCAATTATTGATTTAATAATATAAGATATTATGCAAATGATATTGTGACAATAATTGAATCAATAATATGAGAGATATTATGCAGGAACTACTGTAGCAATAATTGAGTATAACTGTGACGCCCCCAAAACAGGTATACATCACCCATCTTAGGTCGCCAGATACAAGGTACTGAATACAAATACAACTTAATTATACAACAGTCGTGTAAAATACGACAAAACATATGCTGTGAGTTTTAATACAAATATTGTCATCTAGACAATATCCACACTAAATGGAGTCCTCATTACATTTATTATCACACTATTTCACAGAATAGTGATGACTACTAATGCACCATCTAGGATCATCACTCGTTCCCCGACTAGTAGTCAAATATGTTTCTCATTTCACAAGAGAACGAAGGAAAGAAATGGTGAGCTCAACTAGCCCAGTAAGAAATATTATGACTAAGATAATGCAGAATAAATTATCATTATCCTTCAACGGTGTTAAACTGATAAAATATAATAAACATCAAGTTTAACTGTCGCGGAACAAGCAATCCATTAGAAGAGTCATGTAAAGAATAAAATCTACTATCTTATATGATTTAAAAGGTTTTTCATCACTTTTATCGCTGAGACTCAGCTAAATAAATAAAATCGAATCATCCCTGCTCCACGGCCATGGATATTCATGTAATCATCAATGGTCATGACTATACCGAATAATCTCTGGTCATAATCATACCAACAACTGTCCACCAATGAACTACAGGCCAATGAGGACTTTTAACGCATCATTCGTCACATTACGATCATGATTATACCAAATAATCGATGGTCATAATCATACCAAGTCCATCTATGCACGTAAGCCAAAGATGACTTTCAACATAATATAAGCATGAGGATTATGGCAATTCAATAAAACAAGTTCAAGAATAAATTTTAAAGATTTATAAGTTAATTTATCATGAACTCAATAACATCCAACATGATATTGCTTTGTGCAGTAAAATTCAAGAATGCTCAGAAGAATATTTCCATGAAAAGATACTGGATGAAGCGCAAATATCAAGGATATTCCACTAATTTCATGGAGTATAGAAGCCAAAACTTTAACCAACTGAGTATAAAAGAATATATGAAACTGTAAATGGATTTTCACCCGCCATGCGGTAATCCACATATACAGATCATTTCCGCAATTTAAAAAGGAATGAATACAAAGGATCATTCACCATGCATATGGTAATCCACATAGAGAGGTTATTCCAAATGAAATAATAAAGAATAGAATAACGAGATGATTCACCATGCGCGATATAGACCGCATGACATGTGTTATTCCCAATAGAATAATAAATAACGGAACCGGTCCCCAAGCGCCTGACGCATGCATGGATATTCCGACAAAATAATAAATAATGGAACCAGATCGGGCGTAAACGCACAGACAGGATATTCCGAAAGAATAATAAAGAATGGAATAACAATAATAAAGAATGGAGTAATTGAATACTGGAGTAGTGAAGTAGCAGAACACTTTTCTTCTTTCTCTCTATAGTTTCTCTCTCTAGAGTTTCAGTGAATTCGTAAGAAATAATGAAGGAATGAGCTTCTATTTATAGGAGAAAGGACTGAATAGTAACTAATTCATGAACGGTCTAGATTGATTTACTATTATATCTTCAACCAATGGTCTGAAAAATTAGCACATCTCCTCATGGAATAATATTGTACCCAAAAAAGATTTGGACCGAAAAAAAATATATCTTACGGGTGAATAGTACCCCGTGAATAGTAACTCTTGAATAGTAGCTCGTAAATAGTAACTCATGAATAGTAACTCGTGAATAGTACTCCGACACGAAAAGTATCCCGAATACCCGATTGAATAATATAACCTCTAGACATCAATTATACTAACACAAATAAGTCCAACACAATGGAACTATAAAATTCAACTTTAATCAACACGAACTTATTCATCATTAATATTATAATTCACAATATTTAACAACCGTGTCGTTTCCGTGAAAGAGGGGCTTTCCGATAAGGATTTCTCCTTATTGGCGCGCAATTAGGTGACCAAACCTCTCCTTGACAGAACTTCTAGACATTGTCAATATTGAAAATAATAATATGAATAACTTTTCCATCTCAATTATTAATTTAATAATATAACATATAATGCGTATGATAATCGTAATAATAATTGAATCAATAATATGAGAGATATGATGCAAAGAATTATCAGTAGCAATAATTGAGTATAACCGAGTGACTTCTCACGTAAGCATCAATAATCAATACCGTGTCTATTATGCAACCACGCCAGACATCGTGATTTTTACTACCGGGTAGATCAATGCGGTTTTAATTCAGTATACCTCACGTAGTTATTTTTATAGAAAGACAATTTTGTCGTTTTCTAATTACGACAATACTTTTGTTGTGGGGTCCACCAATGATTGTGCCGTCGTACAATATTCCCTATTAAAACGAATATTCCCCGACCAATCGAATATTATATAACCACTTGCTTACTCTGCAAAATTTATAAATACTATCCATAACTGTAACATTATATCAAATCCACACAATAATATTAAAAAATTATTTCGAGAAAATTTAATATTTATTCATAAAATCTGGGGTCTCACAATCTCCCCTCCTTATGGAATTTCGCCCTCGAAATTTACGTACGTACCTGGTATGCTGAAGAGGTGAAGGTATCATGACTTCATTTCAGATTCTAACTCTTGAGGTATAACCTTTGAGTGTTGAATACGACCCTTCTTATCCAAGATTTTAACACGTACTCCTCATACGTTAAATCTTATGCTATCTCGTCTAGTTTTAATTCAATAATGTGGTTCAGGTCGTCCACATATTTACGTAACATTGATACGTGAAAAACGTTATGAACACGCGACATACTTGGCGGTAAAAGGAGTCTATAGGCCACAGTTCCTACTCGATCAAGGATTTCAAATGGGCCAATAAAATCGAGGGTTGAGATTTCCTCTCTTCATCGATTCTTACTTCTAGAATAACGCCCTCTTGAACCTTCTTCTTCACATTCATCAACTCCGAGAGTATGTAGCTTGCGGCTTTAACTTTATCGATTAAGGTCGATTCTACTCAGTATATTTGATATCACCACGCGGGTCCTTAGAGTCTTTAACTCTATCTTCATCATTTGTAAGTTATACTGAAATAGGTTTTGTGTTAACAACATCGCACTCAAAAACGATATATCGATCTTCTACTCAATGCGTCAGCTACCACGTTCGCTCTTCCATAATGATATTGAATTGTACGATCGTAATCTTCAACAGCTCAAGCCAACGTCTTTGGCACATGTTACGTTCGTTTTAGGTGAAGAAAATATTTGAGGGTTTAAGAAATGGTTTTTGTACTGGGGTCAATACAAAATTCGATTTCACGCTCTAGGGGTAGACTAAGAAGTCTTCAAGAATACGTTAGGAAATTTATTAACAATAGAAATATCATTCTAAACTGTGACCCTCATCCAAGACTTAGATAGTACGTCACATTGATACCTATCAACTTGTCATCGTCATTCATGACATCACTTACAGAACGTCTGGCTTCGGTGCATTTCACACAAGGAAGTCAACAACGAAAGGACCGGGGCTCTTTACTTATGGCATGATATGACAATGATTGACTTTAGTGGTTTGGTTGCTTGGATTCGCATAACAGTTTGGTTAGGAATATGAAAGATTACAATCTTACGAAAAGCATGATGAGTAGTTAACCAATCGATCCCTAAAATCGCATCAAAGGCAAGTATTTTTAAAGAGATAAAATTAACAGGTAACGTGAAAGTGTCGATTTGAATTAAACAAGATTTATAAATAGTAGATGTAACGAAGGTTTCTCCCCACTGAGTTTTAACAGATTAATCAAAATCTAACTTCTCCGGAGTTAAATTCAAACATTGAACACAACTAGGTGAAATAAAAGAGTGCGTAAAACCGGTATCTAACACGGTATAGACTTCGCAAGAGTTTATGATTAACTTACTTGTGATAATTTTATTCAGGTTCCTCATCAAAAAAATGCTCTCTCTTAAACTACCAGCTTTGGCTTGTCTGGGACAGCCTTTGGCATCACTATCCCAGCTGGACTTGACTTTGGTGCATGACAAAATTGGGCTAGGTGACCTTCTTTTCCACAATTGTAACATGTTTTGGACTGATATGTCCCTCCCCTCCGCATTTGAAGCATACACCGGTGGTCGTTCTCCTTCCTTAACAGGTGCTGGTGTTGTTGTCTTTCCATCATTATTGAACCTTCTCTTCTTGAAATTTCCACTTCTATTATCTTGGCCATGATTAACACCGAAGTGGTTACCATTCTTAGCGTGATAATTTCCCCCACGATGGTTATCATTATTCCGATGGCCGTTGCCACCGGTATGATTATTATCGTGTTGTTGGTTGTTACCTTTTGGCTGTGCTGAATCATTATCGCGCTCTAATAACTGAGCCCTATTCACAACATCTGAATATAAACATAGTTTATGAGAAATAAGGTATTGACGTATATCGGGTTTCAAACCTCTTAGAAACATTCTCGTCATTCGCTCCTCATTATCGACCAAATGGGATGCAAATAGGGATAACTCAGCAAACTTAGCCTCGTACTGCGACACGGTCATATTGTTTTGTTCCAACTAGATAAACTCCACCTCCTTCATGTGACGAATACTTTCGGGAAAGTACTTGTCGTTAAACAGCTCTTGGAACTTCTCCCAAGACATATTGAGTGCTTCAGGCTGGGTACGTTTTACAGATTCCCACCAATAATCTGCTTCTTCACGCAACATAAAGATGGCAAAGGGAACCTTTTACTCCTCGGAGCATCCCTAGACATCAAATATCTTGGTGATCTACTTTAACCACGTCTCCGCCTTAAGTGGTTCTGGCTTTCCCAAAAACTCCGGTGGTCCCAGCTCCTTGAACTGCTTAGCGGTGACCAACCGTGGGTTGCCATTGTTTCCACCTGCATTATGAACATGAGTCTCTCTCGCCTGATGTTACATGAATTGCATAAAGCCTCTGAACATCCCATCGTTCATCATTTCATCGGTGTTATTGTTTACCTGAGGATTATTGTCTTCCTGTTGCACATTATCCTGGATATTGATCGTTGGTGACTCAACGGTCTCATGTGCTTCATTACTTATCCCAACATTTTTGGATGTCATTTTCAAATACTGCCACAAAATAAGTGTTAATTAACATGTCACATATTATCCATATACTCTGACCGGCCAATTAAATACCAAATAAACTTAGGTAGGTCATACTAGCGAAGGAATTCCCCGTCTCTCCCCTCCTAGTTTTTGTTTCACATCTCAGCCAGGGATCATATCCCTAAGCTTTGATACCAACTGTGACTCCCCCAAAATAGGTATACATCACCCATCTTGGGTCGCCAGATACAAGGTACTGAATACAAATACAACTTAATTATACAACAGTCGTGTAAAATACGACAACACATAGGCTGTGAGTTTTAATACAAATATTGTCATCTAGACAATTTCCACACTCAATGGAGTCCTCATTATATTTATTATCACACTATTTCACAGAATAGTGAGGACTACTAATGCACCATCATGATACTGCTTTGTGCAGTAAAATTTAAGAATGCTCAGAAGAATATTTCCATGAAAAGATACTAGATGAAACGTAAATATCAAGGATATTCCACTAATTTCATGGAGTATAGAAGCCAAAACTTTAACCAACTGATATAATAGAATATATGAAACTGCAAATGGATTTTCACCCGCCATGCGGTAATCCACATATACAGATCATTTCCACAATTTAAAAAGGAATGAATACAAAGGATCATTCACCATGCATGTGGTAATCCACATAGAGAGGTTATTCCAACATATTAATAAAGAATGGAATAACAGAAGGATTCACCATGCGTGCGATAGACTGCACAGATAGGTTATTCCCAACAGAATAATAAATAATGGAACCAGTCCCACAGAACGCACGAGCATGTGATATTTCCAATGAATAATAAATAATGGAACCAGGTCCGACGTAAACATACAGACAGGATATTCCGACAGAATAATAAAGAATGGAATATTAGAAGAATTTCACCATGTATGCGGTACTTCGCATAAACAGGTTATTCCAACAGAATAATAAGAATGGAATAACAGAAGAATTTCACCATGTATGCAGTACTTTGCATAGACAGGTTATTCCAACATAATAATAAAGAATGGAATAATAGAAGTTCTCTTCATGAATAAGAAAGAAAGAATACCCCTTACGAGTACAACAAATAATATCCCCTACCTTAGAAGAAACTGGATATTGGAGTAGTGAAGTAGCAGAACACTTTTCTTCTTTCTCTCTATAGTTTCTCTCTCTAGAGTTTCAGTGAATTCGTAAGAAATAATGAAGGAATGAGCTTCTATTTATAGGAGAAAGGACTGAATAGTAACTAATTCATGAACGGTCTAGATTGATTTACTATTATATCTTCAACCAACGGTCTGAAAAATTAGCACATCTCCTCATGGAATAATATTGTACCCAAAAAAGATTTGGACCGAAAAGAAATATATCTTACGGGTGAATAGTACCCCGTGAATAGTAACTCGTGAATAGTAGCTCGTAAATAGTAACTCATGAATAGTAACTCGTGAATAATAACTCATGAATAGTAACTCGTGAATAGTAACTCATGAATAGTAACTCGTGAATAGTACTCCGACACGAAAAGTGTCCCGAATACCCGATTGAATAATATAACCTCTAGACATCAATTATACTAACACAAATAAGTCCAACACAATGAAACTATAAAATTCAACTTTAATCAACACGAACTTATTCATCATTAATATTATAATTCACAATATTTAACAACCAGGTCGTTCCCATGAAAGAGGGGGCTTTCCGATAAGGATTTCTCCTTATTAGCGCGCAATTAGGTGACCAAACCTCTCCTTAACAGAACTTCTAAACATTGTCAATATTGCAAATAATAATATGAATAACTTTGTCGTCTCAATTATTGATTTAATAATATAACATATAATGCAGATGATCTCGTAACAATAATTGAATCAATAATATGAGAGATATGATGCACGTGAATTCTCGTAGTAATAATTGAGTATAATCGGTGTGACTTCTCACGTAAACATCAATAATCAATACCGGTGTGCTACTACGAAACCACGCAGACATCGTACTTTTTTACTAAGGGTAGTTCAACAGTTTTAATGGTAACACCTCTGCCGTTATTTTTATAGAAAGATAATTTTGTTGTTTTCTAACTACGACAATACTTTCGTTGTGGGGTCCACCAATGATTGTGCTGTCGTACAATATTCCCTGTTAAAATGAATATTCCCCGACCAATCGAATATTATATAACCACTTGCTTACTTTACAAAATTTATAAATACTATCCACAACTATAACATTACATCAAATCCACACCATAATATTAAAAAATTATTTCGAGAAAATTTAATATTTATTCATAAAATTTGGGGTTTCACAATAACTGAGTGACTTCTCACGTAAGCATCAATAATCAATATTGTGTGCTACTATGCAACCACGCGTATTACTTTACTTTTACCACCAGGTAGTTCAACAGTTTAACGGTAAAACGTTCGTCGTTATTTTTATAAAAATGTAATTCTGTCATTTTCTAACTACGACAATACTTCCGTTGTGGGGTCTACCAACGATTGTGTCGTCGTACGAATATTCCCTATTAAAACGAATATTCTCCGACCAATCGAATATTATATAACCACTTGCTTACTTTGCAAAATTTGTAAATAATACCCACAACTATACCATTATATCAAATCCACACCATAATATTCAAAAATATATTTCGAGAAAAATTAATCTTTATTCAAAAAAGTTGGGATCTTACATTATTTATTTTATTAAACTCCTTTAATTAATTGGGCTCCCAATCTTATTAGGAATAATTAATTAAACTCTTTTAATTAATTTGTCTCCTAATCTTATTAGGAATATATGTGAGTACTTTTATTAATTAATTTCCAAACTCTTTTAGGAATTAAATAATAATAGTAATAATAATAATTATAAGACTCCTCTTATTAATTTATATTTAATATTTCCTAAATATTAAATAATAAATATTAAGCTATTTAATTTATTCTATCACCATAGATTAAATTAAATATACTTAACATATTATTACAATTATGCCATTAACTTGTTAAATAAGTATTCTTCCTTTTATGGTGTGACCCTTTAGGTTCTTCATATTAAACCTATTGTGAATAAATTAATTAGAACAATTCTAATCTTATTTAAATAAATAAATTAAACTATTAATTTATTTAAATAAATAATATTTATTCTACAATAGGGATCTTCCTTAGCAATCAACGACTTTCTAGGTAATATAGATTTTAACATTAATTATAAAAGAATATTTGAGTAAATAGTTACCGTATAATTCAATCATTCCACCATACAATGTCCAAATTAAATATAAGACATGAAATTACTGTCAACTTGTGACGCCCCCAACCCAACCCATTCTGAGTCGTAAAATACATGGTACAGAAAATAACTACAACTTTATTATTACAATTGTTGTGCAAAATACAACATCACATATGTTGTGAGTTTTGATACAAATATATACCAACTGTGACTCGCATCCCAACTGTAATATTCCAGTTTTTTTATGTTTTATGTAAATTATAAATATTTATTGATTTATATAAATATTTATTAGATGTGTTTATTATTGGATAAATAATTGTTCAATTTGATTAATTTGATTTATTTAATCATTTATTTGGTAAGTAATTAATGTGTTATGTGGATTGAGTTATGTGATTAAGTGATTTATTTAATAAATTGTTATTACATAAAGTGTGACAAATAACTATGTGATAAAGAGTTATTAAAATAAATTAAAGTAATTTAATTTAGTTTTACCCAAACAAAGCTTAAGGATATAAATTATTTTATTTTAAAGGGGTTTGCCAAACAAAGCCCTATGGCTTTTGGATTTTTAAAATTTAAATTGTTTATAAAATAAACTAAATAAATAATATATATATTTATAAGTTTTATGTTATATATTTTATAACTGATGTTATTATTGATTAGGCTTATTATGGCTATGTCCGTTTTATGTTACGCGTATTGGATATCAGTTGAGTTACGTTGTTAGTAGTCTAAATTATTACTGAGAAAAGAAAGAAGGGCTAGAGAGAGTTTTGAGAAAAAGAAAGAAGTTTAGAGTTTGAGAGAGTTTGAGAGAAAACGTGATTTTCAAAGCAAGTTTGTTAACAAAGATTCGTAAGCAAGCAAAAAGGTGGGTTTCTCTAACCTTAATATATGTACATATAAATATTTATGGTTTCATGATGCCTAATGTCTCTGTGTTTTTCAACTTTACTGTGTATAAGATTTTTACAAAACTCTCTGTAAAACTATGTTTGTATAATTTGTTAGAGAAGCATATGTATGTATAGTTGCAATTGTTATCACTAGCATGTCTATATATATATATATATATGTGTGTGTGTGTGTGTGTGTGACTATATACTAATTACATGATAAAGGAAGGAAATTTTGTTTTACATTGAAAAACATGTTTGAACTTATGTTTTGCAAAATAACAAAATTGGTATGTGATTATATAAATTGTGAACTACTATGAAATTGAACTATACATGTTAATATGTGGGTATACTTGTATTTCAAAGGTATTAATTTGGTTATAAGCATAGAATTACGTTCACTGTAATTTAATAAATCAACAATGGAGTTTTTGTTTTAGAAACATTCAAAGAATTAGTTTATGATATTGTTGATTAGTGGTTGGTAATTGGTATATAGATGATTGTTAACGTTCATGTGTAATTTATGTGAAGTTATACATGTTAATTGGGGTTAATTGTTGTTAGAAATCAAGACAGTAGCTTTGGCTCTGTTCTTCATTTTGTTTCTGTGAGTTCCGGCTACTTCAAATAAAAAATTCACGCCTAGCGTCAAGTTTCATACTAACGCCAAAATCGGCGCCATTTCAACTTGTATTCGTGGTCGCAAAGATCGAAGTCACGGCACGAGCACCGGACTTCACACCGCAGCGCCGAGTCCCTATATAAATCTCGCCACGGAAGGAAGCCATCATCATTGCCGCAATATGCATACGATTCAAATTGTGGTATTGTATGCACATCACTTAGCAAAATGTTCTAAAATGACTTCTGTCTTGCAGAAAAGTCTGAAATTTTTAATAGTAATACTATTAGACCAAATAATTCTGTTATTATAGTATTGTAATGTGTTGAACGAATATGGTGTTAATACCTAATGAGTTTATTATCATTTAGGAATATAATTTGATTTCATGGTTAGACATTTAAACCATACGTGATGTAGCGTTGATTATGACTAATCATGTCATGTTAACATATGTATATAGAATATTGTGATTTGGATATTAACGGTTTAATCTACGCGCAAGGCAAGTTCTCTAACTCCATACTCTCGTTGAATTAGTTTGTTGTGTTTATGCAAGTTTTCTAATCCTAAAGCTTCGTTATGCAAAATCCATATTGAGTAAAGTTTTTCTTCCATTAAGCAATTTAATTGTATCTAGTTATTCATGAAGATACAAGCTTCCCATCTCCACATTTTCGTTGAGATAGTTATTATTATTATGCAAGTTTTTCTTAACTCTAAACTTGTTATATTAGCATGCAAGTACCTTTATTCTGGTGTACAAGTTTATCGTTCAAGTTATTATTTGTTGTGCATGCTTGATATTAAATTCTATGATGTAACCTTAGCTTAATGTTATTCAAAGCAAGGTACAATGTGTTATTCAATGGTTATGCTATTAGATTATCCCTAAAACATGAACTTAGAACGAAATGTTTATTCAGTCAGGATTATTCAATAACATAGTGTTATTATCTTTTATTCAACTAATCCTTAGTTGATGTCCATTCAATTCCAAATTACCTTGAAGTGTATCCAAACCAAACTATCTTTGGGGCGGACTTGTACTCAAAATACTGAGATGAACAACCCTATTTATAGGGGTTACGCTTATTTTTGTACTTTGCGCTGAAATGTTTGTATACAATACATGTACGAAGGGTTGATCCCCCTAAGTACCCTGAAGTCATTATAGTCGCATGACTGTAAAAGTTAAAGTTGAAAGATTACTTATAACTGTGGACAAGGTTCGTGGTCATTAGACCCTTAGTTGAATGTTTAAGATGTTAATAGAATTTATTATTCAATTCTATTGAGCCCCTGAATGGGCAAGGAATGTTTCAGTTCTTTTAAGCCTCTGAATAGGCAAGGAACGTATAAGAAGTTAATAGAACTTATTGTTCAGTTCTATTGAGCCCCTGAATGGGCAAAGAATGTAAAAGTTTTATTCATTGATATTTCAAGTGAGCCTTGTTTGCTCACTCTGGCCTGTAAAATCCTTACAGCTAAAGATGGAAAGGGTGACGTACCTAGCACCAGTAAAGGAAAGGGAAAGATGAACAAGTACTAAAGACTTGTAATAGTTTGATTGTTTTATTATCAGACCTTGATTTAAAGATTGTAATGATGTTTATTTTAAATTTTCCGCAGGAATGATTGTTTGTAAAGGTTAGATAACCTGGGAGATTTTATTTTATGTAATTCCTGTATGGGAAGGTTTATTATTCAATTTTATTTATGATTGGGTAGTTATAAATGAATATTTTGATTACGTGAACACCAAATCTTGAGGTAATGAAGTACCGGGATTTGGGGGTGTCACACCAACATTGGATAGCACGTCACAATAGCACCTTACATAAAGGTACAGTTAATAACTGTTTTAGAAATTAAAATCTTCGGAAAATGCTCAAGGAAACCTTCGTACATGGGAGGCCATGCATTTAAGTTATAATAGATATCATAAGACTGGAGAATTATCCTTGGTTGACCCAATAGACCCCAAAGAAAAACAAGAAGATTACTATCATATTCTTTCCAATGGTGAGTCTTCTCTTGACATATAATTATCTCCATTGTCTCTAATTGAGAATTATATTTCATCCAAACTCCAAGATTATATAGGTAGTGCTCGTAGATATACTCAGCAAGTGGATGTGCACAACCCTATCTTATGATAACACGAAGTCGCATGTCGTTAGACATCTTGTATGATAGTGGCAAAACCCTCTTCCAACGTTGGGTTCGCCTCATCCTATTTGATTCATCAAATATAACTATTAAATGATGTATAAAATATAACACGCTATTCTAAAGTTCTCAATCAAATTATTTCCATACTATTTAGGGAGAACCTCTGTGACGCCCCCAAAACAGGTATACATCACCCATCTTGAGTCGCCAGATACAAGGTACTGAATACAAATACAACTTAATTATACAACAGTCGTGTAAAATATGACAAAACATAGGCTGTGAGTTTTAATACAAACATTGTTATCTGGACAATATCCACACTCAATGGAGTCCTCATTACATTTATTATCACATTATTTCACAGAATAGTGAGGACTACTAATGCACCGTCTAGGATCATCACTCTGTTCCCCGACTAGTCCCAGCTACGTTCTCATTTCCTGAAGAGAACAGTGAAAGAAAGGGTGAGCTCAACTAGCCCAGTAAGAAATATTATGACTAAGATAATGCAAAATAAATTATCATTAGCCTGCAAAGGTGTTAAACTAATAAAATATAATAAACATCAAGTTTAACTGCAGCGGAACAAGCAATCCATTAGAAGAGTCAAGTAAAGAATAAAATCTACTATCTTCTATGATTTAAAAGGTTTTTCATCACTTTTATCGCTGAGACTCAACTTAATAAATAAAATCGAATCATCCCTGCTCCACGGCCAAGGATATTCATATAATCATCAATGGTCATGACTATACCGAATAATCCCTGGTCATAATCATACCAACAACTGTCCACCAATGAACTACAGGCCAATGAGGACTTTTACCACATCATTTGTCACATTACGGTCATGATTATACCGAATAATCCCTGGTCATAATCATACCAAGTCCATCTATGCACGTAAGCCAAAGATGACTTTCAACATAATATAAGCATGAGGATGATGACAATTCAATAAAACAAGTTCAAGAATAAATTTTAAAGATTTGTAAGTTAATTTATCCTGAACTCAATAACGTCCAAATTGTCAACATGATACTGCTATGTGCAGTAAAATTCAAGAATGCTCAGAAGAATATTTCCATGAAAAGATACTGGATGAAGCGCAAATATCAAGGATATTCCACTAATTTCATGGAGTATAGAAGCCAAAGCTTTAACCAACCGAGTATAATATATATATATGAAATCGCAAATGGATTTTCACCCGCCATGCGGTAATCCACGATATCTGAGATCATTTCCATAATTTAATAAGGAATGAATACACGTGGATCATTCACCATGCATGTGATAATCCACATGATGTGTTATTCAGCAATGAATAATAAAGAATGGAATAACAGAAAGATTCACCATGCGTGCAATAGACTGCACCGATAGGTTATTCCCAACAAAATAATATATAAAGGAACCAAGTCCGGCGTAAAAGCACAGACGGGATATTTCAACAGAATAATAAATAATGGAACCCGTCCGTCCCATAGAACGCATTGCAGATTGGGATATTACGACGTAATAATAAATAATAGAACCAGGTCCGACTTAAACGCACAGACAGGATATTTCGATAGAATAATAAAGAATGGAATATTAGAAGAATTTCACCATATATGCGGTACTTCGCATAAATAGGTTATTCCAACAGAATAATAAGAATGGAATAATAGAAGAATTTCACTAAGTATAGGGTATCCCGCGTATACAGGTTATTCCAACAGAATAATAAAGAATGGAATAACAGAAGTTCTCTTCATGAATAAGAAAGAAAGAATACCCCTTATGAGTACAACCAATAATATTCCCTACCTTAAAAAAACTGAATACTTTGAAGTAGTGAAGTAGCAGAATACTTTTCTTCTTTCTCTCTATAGTTTCTCTCTCTTGAGTTTCAGTGAATTCGTAATAAATAATGAAAGAATGAGCTTCTATTTATAGGAGAATGGACTAAATAGTAACTAATTCATGAACGGTCTAGATTGATTTACTTTTAAACGGACGGTCCATATTGGATTACTATTAAAACTTAAAGCAACGGTCCATACTGATTTACTATTAAAACTTTAAACCAGCAATCCATATTGATTTATTATTATAACTTTCCACCAGCGGTCCATATTGATTTACTATTATATCTTCAACCAACGATCTGAAAAATTAGCACATCTCCTCATGAAATAATATTGTACCCAAAAATGATTTGCACCGAAAAAAAATATATCTTACGGGTGAATAGTAACTCATGAATAGTAACTCGTGAATAGTAACTCATAAATAGTAACTCATGAATAGTAACTCGTGAATAGTACTGCGACACGAAAAGTGCTCGGAATACCCAATTGAACAATATATCCTCCAGACATCAATTATTATCGAAATAAATGTCGATTTCTACTAACACTAATAATCCCAACACAATGGAACTATCAATTTAATCTTTAATCAACACGAACTTATTCATCATTAATATTATAATTCACAATATTTAACAACCGTGTCGTTCGTGAAAGAGGGGCTTTTTCGATAAGGATTTCTCCTTATTGGCAATTAGGTGACGAAACCTCTCCTTGACAAAACTTCTAGATATTGTCAATATTGCAAATAATAATATGAATAACTTTGCCGTCTCAATTATTGATTTAATAATATAACATATTATGCAGATGATACTTTAACAATAATTGAATCAATAATATGAGAGATATGATGCAGACAGACCATAGGCGTCCATTCGCTGAGACGTTCGAAAACACACCATATTATTATGAGTCACGAACTTACCATAAGTATGAGTTTCAAGAACTCGCACCTACCTTATCGTTCTCTACCTATCAAGCATATATATGAGAAAAGATTCACCTGCTCGTCATATACATCTTGATAGTGCGACTAATTCCAATGATTATCACTGTAATAAACTGAGCAGTTATTACACCAAGCACAAACCTCTGCCCATAACAAAGGTTCATAAAACTCAGCTATCACATGAGTCCTCAATTGAAATTTTACAACTTCTAAATTTCTCTTTACTTAATACAAATTTTCTTTAATTTGTATGTTATCCTGCTCATCTCAATCTGAGTTCTTCTTACCGTACTACTTCGTAGTACTATTCATTCATAGCATTTGCTATAAATCATTCATCGTTTAACAGCTCATATGTTATTACGA
Organism: Panax quinquefolius; assembly: GCA_020205615.1. Classification (NCBI taxonomy): domain Eukaryota; kingdom Viridiplantae; phylum Streptophyta; class Magnoliopsida; order Apiales; family Araliaceae; genus Panax; species Panax quinquefolius. The sequence goes on from CM035169.1 coordinate 67,247,564, forward strand.
TTCACTATGATCACGTGGTGATCTTCTTATCCTTTTCTCTACGATCATAGTCTTAGGTACTCCTACCTAAGGTTTATAACCTATCATCTCTGATACCTGTTAGGTTTGTAATATTCAAGAACGCAATCAAATTGCATATATAAGCGAAAACATGTAAAATCAGAGTTTAAAAATTTTACAAACCATAAACCCGGATCACCCTTTATGCACAATTATTAATTAAACGAAAAAGATGAATAAGAAACATACCCTTGAAGATCCGAGCTTCCTCAGGTACAAGTTCACCTCCAATCTTTTTTGCGTTCAACTTGAATCCACCGGGTTTGGTTCCTTCCTTTGATCAACGTTAGCCACCCAAGTGTTTGGCCTCTAGAGGTGATCCACCAAGGAAGAATAAGAATTCAAGAAGATGGGTGTTATAGCTAACCCTAGTTTTTCTATCTCTATAGAAAAAGCGTACTCTCCAACAAATTGGAATTATTACGTATGTTGTAAAAGTCAACAACCACATCACCCATAATAAGACTCCTCTTATTTATAGATGTGGGCAACCCACCTTAACAATTAAGGAATTGGGATTTATTTAATTAATTAAATTCTTTTAATTAATTAAGCTCCCTAATCTTATTAGGGATAATTAATTAAACTCCTTTAACTAATTTTCCTTCCTAATCCAATTAGGAATAAATGAGAGTACTTATATTAAATTAATTTCTAAACTCTTTTAGAAATTAAAATAATAATAATAATAATTGTAATAATATTAATAAGACTCCTCTTATTAATTTATATTTAATATTTCTAAAATATTAAATAATAAATATTAAGCTATTTAATTTATTCTATCACCATAGATTAAATTAAATATACATAACATATTATTACGATTATGTCATTAACTTCTTAAATAATTATTCTTCCGTTTATGGTGTGACCCTTTAGGTTCTCCATATTAAACCGGTTATGAATAAATCAATTAGAACAATTCTAATCTTATTTAAATAAATAACTTAAACTATTAATTTATTTAAATAAATAATATTTTTTCTACAATAGGGATAAGCCTCCCTAACGATCAACGACTTTCCAGATAATATAGATTTCAAAATTAATCATAAAAGAACCTTTGAGTAAATAGTTACCGTACAATTCAATCCTTCCACCATACAATGTCCCAATTAAATATAAGACATGGAATTACTGTCAAGTCTTATTTTATTTAATTATATGTATTTCGACTCTTAAATGCACAACTCAAATAATGCAAATTAGAAACTCCTTTCTAATTTCATTCGCATTGCCAAGGACTCTTGGGTTGTCATTTATCGAATCACATAGGACATTTCTCTTCTTTTATTAAAGTGGTAGATTCTTTATTGATCATATATTTTCTCCATGTACAACTTGTTATACCCAAGCATACCCTTTGATATAACCTAAGGGTCTTAAGGAATAAGTCAAAGTATAACTCATCATACACAAGATACTATAATGATCTCAAGTCCAAGGATCACTTGTACTACTATCACTACAGGAATTCCTATTGACAAGCAAGTAAAACTCCATTAGGTATTCCTTAGCGAGCCACGTTCAGTGAACTTATTCTCTAATAAGCACCTACATACTTGCTTTAGTGTCTCCACACAAATGATCATGAGATCAATCATCCTCATCCAATGAGCAAGCAACGTATGTACCAATCTATCCGGATTCACTAATCCCCAATTTAGTAATCCAACGATTGGGAACTATTTTAGTTTTAAGCTTTCTAAGAATTTAGATCTCATTAGAATGATTATCATCATTATTCTAAAAGCATTGCTTAAAACTATGGGTTTATCACATATTATAAAACAGCATCGTGTAGATAATTAAAAGCCTTTAATAAATTAATACTCTTTATTTATAAATGAATAAGATTGTCACAAAGTATATGCTTTATCATCAAACATGATTGGCGTGTGTGCATATTACTTTCAATACCAACTTGTAACGCCCCGAAATCCGGTCTATCTTCACACCTGGATTCCGTACGTCACGAGTACATCCTTCATCCAACATACATCATTATATACAGAAATATAACAACATACATTCTCAAATCCCAGGTTTTGGAAACCTTATAACCTTTTTCATTACAAATAATGATAATTACATTATCCATTTCATCTTACAAGAGTGACTTTTATCCGCCACCAAGGATACATAATAGTTCATTAACTAGTCTATTGTTCAATTTCATCTTTCTAAATTACAAGTCTTCACTTGATCTTCTCACTTCTTCACATTCTGAATGACAATTCATCTGGATACCGTCAGCTTGATCTTTACGGGATCCTTAAGTTCTTCTAACCTTGTTCGCTGAAAATTGTTTTTCATTTAAAGCAAGTGTGAGCATTCAATTGCCCAGCAAGTCATAACAGTTGAACAAACAACTTCAGAATTAAAACATTTCTTTAGAACTTCTATAACCGAACAAAGGTTATGAAGCAGCTTGAATAATAGGAATAGTCTTGATTCCTATCATCTTAAAGCATCAATCACTTTCACTTTGAAATACTTTCATTCCTCTACCTTTTTAATACACATCTTGTCTGGCTAGAATCATTAGCACGGACTTAACAATAAAGATTCATGTATAAACAAAACATACTTGTATTGAACAGCTCAATCACAGAATAATTCATATCATAGAAACACCGAAGTGTTCAAACTGTGGCTCAAGGCCTCATACGTTCTACCACATTGTACAAATATCTCACATTCGCACATAGACAGAACTCCTCAAGTACAACATCTGTGAAGTTTAAAAAACTAGCATTCATATAATATGAATGAAGTTAGGAAACTTTCCTTACGCCCAGCTACAGCTTACGCTGAACTACTCATTCCAATTCCTATATAACACATAACGAGAAAACATAAACACCAATTAGTCATATATTGAACTTACGTATTGGTTTACTCAACTTTACTTCTTAGGGTTCGCGTTCTTGCAATATAAGTTTACACGACTAACTTCCTTTACCAGTTTATGGCTTTATGACATACGGAGATGTCTTACTCATACATTCATCATCTTGGATGATTTATATTCTTATCTTCTTCTTATAACTTCTCTAGGACTCAGCACACCTCGCGTCTCTGCTAGTAGTCCATATGGTACTCTGAGTGGTTTCCCACAAACAACCAACAAACAAGTTCCCGTCTCATCTACACTATCCCACAACAGTGAGTTAGATCGGTTGCCAGTTTTGTATATACCTTCGCTCTCTGAAGGAATTGTTTAACCCAGCTCCAATGTATCAACCATCAAAGTTACGATTGTACCATAACCTAACTTCTCTTAACTTATGCGAACTAATAAACTATAATGTTCGATTAAGTCAATTTCTTATTCCTTATGGCTTTCTGGCAACTAAATGCCATATTCTGGATTCATTCCTTATCGACTCACATTCGGCTTTCATTAATCTTATTACCGTTCATTACGGCTTTCTAGATAATTCATATCTTATTAATACTTTCGTTATCCATTACTTGAACCCCATGTTCATTAGTCATTCTTAATGTTGAAGCCATACCGATCGTTGTATGCTAAGACCGATCGTGCATCGCAACATCGTTGCGTTCACAGTGTCTATACGCTTTACACTTATCTCTCCTTATCATGACATAACATCAAAATGTTATTCATTACCCTCGTCACTCAACGTCTAAGGAATCACAACCATAGCAATCCCTTGCGTTCGTTTATTGCGACTACGGTCCCCGGATATCGGTTACGTAACCCACGTTTATATCCTTCGTCATTTAATCTTGTTAATCTATGCGTTCAACCTTTAATAAAGGTTTACATTACTTGATTAAGTGTTACATTAGTTGAATATTATATTCTTTATCTCCCCTTATATTTCCCCCAAGAGCTAAGCAGTTAAAAGCTCATCTCTGGCTTTTTCTCAACACTGGAGCTGCGGCGCCACTCTCTTCTATATCTTTCCTACCGCTCCGCGAGTTAATAGAACTCAGCCCCCGATCTAGCGCTACCGCTCCACTCTACAAGGCATGACTGGCGCCGCGACGCCAAGCCCTAACCCTAGAAATTTTCTCTTAAGTGTTAAATCAATTTTGAGATGCTTACTTCGCGATCTCATAACTCCTTCGTTATAACTTGGAACGAGGTCGTTCCAAAGCCATTCTCTTCTTTATCTTATGTACTTTAATACCCATCAAGCAAAAATTTAATCTAACTCCATTACCGTGTCATCCAATTAGCTTGATCTTCACCCTTTGTTCATTTTATGCTTTTAACGCTTTTTGTTCGTTCGTCCGTAATTCGGTCATCCGAACTCGGAACTCGTTCGTTCTTGAGTCCATGACTCACATTTTCTACACTCTCTTACTTTCTTATGAAACCCTACATATTCGGGTTCAGTTACTAACTTTCTAATTCTCATTCGTCTTTTACGAAATTTCGCCATAACTTCGTTATAGCTAAGTTTTAATCCGTTCTTCATGAACATTTCTACCGTTCCTAACCAAGCAAGAAGCAACTAACTTATACACGATGGTTTTAAACTTGTCCATCAACAACAATTATCCTACGATGGTTTTAAATTTGTCTATCAACAACGTTCTTCGTGTTCTTCGCGTGTTCTTCGTTTGTTCTTCATTTTAATCGATATTTTGGATTATGATTTCACTTGTTATTGGAATTTGATGTTATAGAACACCATTCCTTACTTATTCCACCTACTTATTCATATAATCCACTCGGATCACTCTAATTCATTACGAATCTTATACTTCCTTAAGAAATTTATAAACTAAATTTCTAAGTTCTTATTTCTTCTTTTCTCATGATTTCAACCATATGAAATCATTTATAACATCATCTTCTCCCTATTCTCATTAAGCAATGTTTTAAACATATTGAACTTCAAGAAAATATTAGAAGAAACTATGTTTTAAGCCGATGATTTGCAAGCTTTGTTATTACACGATCACTTTCGATCCGATCATTCATACTCACGCTCTTCCTTCTCCCTCCCATCCGAACCCTCTCTCTCTCTCTCTCTCTCTAAGGTGTAAGATTTTCAAAATCCAAAACAAATGAAATAAGCTTACTATTTATAGATTTTCAAAGCTAAGGGCATTTTAGTCATTTCGCCCCCACCTCCTTACTATTCCCACCTCCTCCCACAACTTAGCCACCAATTTTACTTGGCCACCACCCTTACTTGGTGGCCAAGTGACCACCCCTCTTGCCCATGGGTCACCCCATGGGTTGCCCCATTTGTTTTACCCATCCATTTATCCATCGGTTCGATCGCGGTTTCTTTTCTTGGTTTGGGCCTTAACCCTAATTCTTATTGGGCCTATCTTGGGCTTGATTTCACAAAGCGTTGGGCTTGACATAATCCAAGTCTAATTAGATTCTACAAAGTCCATGAACTCAAAGTCCATTAAGACTAATCATATTCTACGCATCTCATTCTCGTATTCTCATATTTTCTTCGTATATAGTTCGTACGATAATCGTATTATACGTCGTACTAATCTTCTTACTATACTCATATAATAACTAGTATTATCCTCGTATTTCTCACGCATAATAACCCTAATGATTATACGTGATCATAAAATTCTCGGAACTCACTTTTCCTAACCCTTAGGTTTTGAGTCCGCAGGCGAAAACTTCGTTTTTGCCATAACTGAAATATTATTGAATATTCCATCACGTCTCAAAATTAAACGTAATCAATAACTTCTCAGAATTTCAAAATAAATCTCCGAGCATAAATGGATGAATGGTGCCTATTTCATCTTTTTCCCCGAAAATAATTTATTCCCGGAAAACTTTCGTTTTCGTCTTGAAAATTCTTATTCGCTTAGTCTAGATCGTAGCCAGAATCCTCCCGATTTAGAATCATCCTAGGTTATAGAACGATTAATAAACACATAGCACATAATAGTTGTGAGACCCCAGATTTTATGAATAAAGATTTAATTTTCTCAAAATATTTTTTTTTAATATTATGGTGTGGATTTAAGATAATGTTATAGTTGTAGGTAGTATTTATAAATTTTGCAAAGTACGCAAGTTGTTGTATAATATTCGATTGGTCGGGGAATATTCGTTTTAACAGGGAATATTCATACAACGGCACAATCATTGGTGGACCCCACAACGGAATTATTGTCGGATTGAGAAAACGACAAAAATATTTTATAGAAATAACGGCGGAAGTTTTATCGTTAACTGTTGAAACACTCGATGTTAAAAGTACAGTAATACGCATGGTTGCATAGTAGCACACGGTATTGATTATGGATGCTTATGTGAGAAGTCACTCAGTATTGTTCAATCGGGTATTCGGGACACTTTTGTGTCGGAGTACTATTCACGAGTTACTATTCACGAGTTACTATTCATGGGTTACTATTCACCTAAGTTACTATTCACCCGATTACTATTCACTCTAGTATTGTTCACTCGGGTATTTGGGACACTTTTTGTGTCGGGGTACTATTCACAGGGTACTATTCTCGAATTACTATTCACGGGGTACTATTCACTAAAAAAATATATATTTTTTCGGTCCAAATCATTTTTAAGTACAATATTATTCCATGAAGAGATGTGCTAATTTTTCAGAACGTTGGTTGAAATTATAATAAAGGTTATAAGTTTTATTTTATTGGTATTATTAATGTAATAAAAGCAGAAAAAGTTTTTATATAAAATGAATACTTTTATAAAGTTATTCTATAAATAGAATATATTATATTCTATTATGCATAGTGTTTTGCATAGTAATATCTTTTTATATAAAACAAAATACTTTTATAAAGTTATTTGTTTTATTATACAATAATCAGAATATATTATATTTTATTATGCATAGTGTTTGCATAGTAAAATCTTTTATAAAGTTCTTCGTTTTATTAGTTTATAAATAGAATATATTATATTTTATTTAAAAGATTTTGCTTTAAATATGGACCGTCAGATTAAAGTAAATCAATCTGGACCGTTCATGAGTTAGTTACTATGCAGTCCATTTTTCTATAAATAGTAGCTCATTCCTTCATTATTTCTTACGAATTCACTGAAACTCTAAAGAGAGAAACTATAGTGAGAGTTCTTCTTCTATAATCTTGAGCGTATTTCTTTAGAGTTTAAGAAAGCTTTGAGCGTAGTGCAAGTTTTCTTCGAGTGTATCCTTGACCTACTAGTCGAAGTACTCTTCTTTCAAAGGTAGGGAATATTATTTGTTGTACTCGTAGAGATTATTATTTCTTTTGTATTCATGAAGAGAACTTCTGTTATTCCATTCTTTATTATTCTGTTGGAATAACCTGTATACGCGGACTACCCTATACTTGGTGAAATTCTTCTGTTATTCCATTCTTATTATTCTGTTGGAATAACCTGTTTATGCGAAGTACCGCATACATGGTAAAATTCTTATAATATTCCGTTCTTTATTATTACAGCCGGAATATCCTCGTCGCATGCGTCGCGTTCTGGCGGACACAGTTCCATTATTTATTATTCGCCGAATATCCATGCGTGCGTTACGTTGGACTGGTTCCATTATTTATTATTCTATCGGAATATCATATCGTATGCGTTCTGGCGGGACTGGTTCCATTATTTATGATTCATCTTAATATCCTGCTTTTGTGCGTTCTGGGGACCGGTTCAATCCTTTATTATTCTGTTGGAATAACCTTCATGTGTGGTCTATCGCATGCATGGTGATTTCTTTTGTTATTCCATTCTTTATTATACTCAGTTGGTTAAAACTTTGACTTCTATACCCATGAAATTAGTGGAATATCTTTGATATTTGCACTTCATCCAAAATCTTTTCATGGAAATATTCTTCTGAGCATTCTTGAATTTTACTCTACAAATCAGTATCATGTTGACAATTTGAACGTTATCAGTTCCTGGATAAATTAATTTTTGAACTTGTTTTATTGAATTCTTATATCATTGTCATCATCCTCATGTTTATATTATGTTGAAAGTCATCTGTGGCCTGTAGTGCATAGATGGACTTGGTATGATTATGACCAGGGATTATTCGGTATAATCATAACCGTAATGTTATAAATGATGTGGAAAAAGTCCTCATTGGCCCGTAGTGCATTGATGGGCGCTTTTTGGTATGATTATGGCTATGGATTCTCTTTGGCGTAGTAATAAAGATGAATTGTTTTATGGCATGATCGGGACCGTTGATGAAAAACATGATTATCTTTAGTCAGTAGTGCATGGATAATTCGTGGTCGTGATACTAAAGAATATCCTTGGTAGTAGTGCGGGGTGATTCGATGATGTGGATTATTTATTAAGTTGAGTCCCAAATGATAAAAGTGATGAAAAACCTTTTAAATCATAAAAGATAGTAGATTTCATTCTCTACTTGACTCTTCTAATGGATTGCTTGTTTACGCTACGCTTAAACTTGATAGTTATTATATTTTATCGGTTTAACACTATCAAGGCTAACGATAAATTATTACGCATTATCTTAGTCATAATATTTCTTCTTGAGCTAGTTGAGCTCACCCTTTCTTTCACCGTTATTCTCTTGGAAATAAGAACGTGGTGGGACTAGTCGGAAACAGAATGATGGTCCTAGATGGTGCATTAGTAGTCCTCACTATTCTGTGAAATAGTGTGATAATAATTGTAATGAGGACTCCTTTTGAGTTTGTGTAATCTCTAGTAGACAATATTTGTATTCAAACTCACAGTTTATGTTTTGTCGTATTGTACACGACAGTTGTATTACTAAATTGTATTTAAATTCTGTACCATGTATCTGGCGACTCAAGATTGGTGATGTATACCTAATTTTGGGGGCGTCACAATTGGTATCAAAGCTTAGGGAGATGATCCCTGGCTAAGATGTGAGACTAGAATTAGGAGGGGAGAGACAGGGAATTCCTTCACTAGTAGGACCTATTTAAATTTATTTTGTATTTAAATTGGTTGGTCAGAGTTTAGAGATATTATGTTACATGTCAATTAACCTTTGTTTTGTGGCAGTATCTGAAAATGACATCCGAAAATGTTGAGAATAGCAATGGAGCACAAGAGACCGTTGAGTCTCCACATATCAATAATAAGGAGAATGTGCATTAGGAAGGTGACAATCCTCATGCAAACAACAACACTGACCAAATGATGAATGATAGATTGTTCAGAGGCTTTATGCAATTCATGCAACAGCAGGCGAGAGCGGCTCCTATCCAAAATGTAGGTGGAAACACTGGAAACTCTCTCAAGGTCATCGCTAAATGCTTCAAGGAGTTGGGACCACCGGAGTTTCGTGGAGAGCCAAAACCACTTATAAGCGGAAGCATGGATAAAGCGATCACCAAGATATTTGATGTCTTGGGATGCTCAGGAGCAAAAGGTTCCTTTTGCGCCTTTATGTTACGCGGAGAGGTAGATTCTTGGTGGGAATCGGTAAAACGCGTCAACTCGCCGTATTAAAGATGTCTTGGGAGAAGTTCCAAGAGTCATTCAACGACAAATACTTTCCCAAAGTATTCGTCACATGAAGGAGGTGGAATTTATCAAATTGGAGCAAAATAATATGGCCAGTGTCGCAATACGAGGCAAAATTTGCGAGTTATCCCATTTAAGGTCCCACTTGGTGGATAATGAAGAGAGAATGGCGCGAATGTTTTTAAGAGGTTTGAAGTCGGAGATACGTTAACATCTTATTTCTCATAAACCGTGTTTGTATTCGGATGTTGTAAATAGGGCTCGATTGGTGGAGCGCGATAACGAGTCAACGCAAAACCAAAAGAGAGCGTAATGCAAAATGATAATACTGGGTGATAACAAATCATCAAAGCGGTGACAATAAGCATGGAGGAATCAACATGCCGAAATGGTAACCACTTGGTGGTAATCATGGCCAAAACAATAAGAATGGACATTACAAGAAGAGAAGGTTCAACAATGACGTAAGACGCGTCGGCACAAAGACCCGTTTCAAAGGAAGAAGAACGACCACCGGTCAGATGTTTCAAATCTGCGGGACGGAGAGGACACATCCGTCTCAAAGCATCTGTGAAAGAATCCAAAACGTATTTTAATTGCGGAAGAGAAGGTCACCTAGCTCAATTTTTTCGTATGGTGAAGTCAAGTCCAGCTGGGATAGTGATGCCAAAGGATGTCCTAGACAAGCTAAAGCCTAGTTTAAGAAAGAGCATTTTTTTTTCTCGTGACAAGGAACCTGAATAAAATTATCACGGGTATGTTAGTCATAAACTCTTACAAAGTCTATACCATGTTAGATATCGGTTCTACTCACTCTTTTATTTCACCTAGTTGTGTTCAATGTTTGAAGTTAACTCCGGAGAAGTTAGACTTTGATTTATCTATTGAAACTAAGTTGGGAGAAACCTTCATTACCTCCACTATTTATAAATCTTGTTCAAATAAACACTTTCACGTTACCTGTCAATCGTATCTCTTTGAAAATACTTGCCTTTGATGTGATTTTAGGAATCGATTGGTTAACTACTCATCATGCTTTTCGTCAGGTTGTTAGCTTCCATATTCTTAACCAGCCTGTTATGCGAATTCAAGCAACCAAATCACTAAAGTCAATCATGGTCATATCAAGCCATAAGTAAAGAGCCCCGGTCCTTTCGTTGTTGACTTCCTTGTGTGGAATGCACCAAAGCCAGACTTTCTGTAGGCGACGCTGTGAATGACGATGGCAAGTTGATATGTATCAATGTGACGTGTTACCCAAGTCTTGGATAAGAGTCACAGTTTTGAATGATATTTCTATTGTTAATAAATTTCCTTACGTATTCTTGAAGACTTCTTAGCTACCCTAGGCGTGAAATCAATTTTGTATTGACCCCAGTACAAAACCCATTTCTAAAACCCTCAAATATTTCTTCAACTAAAATGAACTTAACATGCGCCAAAGACATTGGCTCAAGCTGTTGAAGATTACGATCGTACCATTTAATACCATCGTGGGAAAGCGAACGTGGTAGCTGACGCGTTGAGTAGAAGATCGTATGTGTTTACAAGTGCGATGTTGTTAACACAAAGACCCATTTCGTATGACTTACAAATGATGAAGATAGAGTTAAAGACTCTAGGAACCCACGTGAAGATAACGAATATACGAGTAGAATTAATCGACTTTAATCGATAAGTTAAAGTCGTTCAAGCTACACACCCGGAGCTGATGAATGTGAAAAATTAAGAAGGTTCAAGAGGGCGTTATTCTAGAAGCAAGAATCGATGAAGAAGGAATACTTTGAGTTAACTCCAGACTTTGTGTTCCTAACAACCCTGATTTTAAGTATAAAATCATGATGGAGGCGCACAACACATCGTTTGCAATCCATCCTAGGAGTACCAAAATGTATCATGATCTTCGACATACATTTTGGTGGGGCAATATAAAGAGAGAGATAGCGCTGTTTATCTCAAGGTGTCTAACGTGTCAACGAGTCAAGGCAGAGCATCAAGTACCAAAAGGTCCATTGCAATCACTTGAAATTCCAGAATGGAAGTGGGAGCACATTACCATGGATTTCGTTACTTGGCTTCCCAAATTTCCTCAAGGCATAGATGCGATTTGGGTCATTTTTGATAGATTGACCAAGTCTGCTCATTTCTTACCGATACAAGAAACTTATACACTTAAATGTCTTGCTCGTATGTACATAAATGAGATTGTAAGACTACATGGTATGCCAGTATCCATAGTTTCTGATCGAGACCCAAGATTCACTTCGCGATTTTGGGTTAGTTTGCAAAAAGCTATGGGCACAGATTTACGATTTAGCTCGGCATATCATCCTCAGACAGACGAACATTCGGAGAGGACTATTCAAACTCTTGAAGATCTATTAAGACTTTGTGTCCTTGATTTCAAGAGAAGTTGGGACAAGTTCTTACCATTGGTGGAATTTTTCTACAACAACAGTTATCAAGCAAGTATTGGCATGGCTCCATTCGAAGCGTTATATGGAAGAAAGTGTCGTTCTCCAGTATGTTGGGATGAGGTGGGTGAAGCAACGTTGTTGGGACCAAAGTTGGTACGTATGACTACGGAAAAGATTCAAACGATCCGGCAAAGTATAAAAACCTCACAAGATCAACAAAAGAGTTATGTTGATCTTCATCGAAAGGACGTGGAATTCGATATAGGAGATCATGTGTTGTTATGTGTTGCTCCATGGAAAGGAGTTACGAGATTTGGAAAGAGAGGAAAGCTCAACCCTCGATTTAATTAGCCCATTTGAAATCCTCGATCGAGTAGGAACTGTGGCATATAGACTCGTTTTACCGCCAAGAATGTCGCGTGTTCATAATATTTTTTCTCACGTATCGATGTTACGTAAATATGTGGATGGCCCAAACCACATTATTAATTTAGAACCGGACGAGATAGCGGATGATTTAACGTCTGAAGAGATACGTGTTAAAATCTTGGATAAGAAGAATCGTATTCAACACTCAAAGGTTAAACCTCAAGAGTTAGAATTTGAAATAAAGTCGAGGTATCCTCACCTGTTCAGCATACCAAGTACGTACGTAAATTTCGAGGGTGAAATTTTATAAAGAGGGGAGATTGTGAGACCCCAGATTTTATGAATAAAGATTTAATTTTTTCAAAATATTTTTTTTAATATTATGGTGTTGATTTGAGATAATGTTATAGTTGTGGGTAGTATTTATAAATTTTGCAAAGTACGCAAGTTGTTGTATAATATTCGATTGGTCGGGGAATATTCGTTTTAACAGGGAATATTCGTACAACGGCACAATCATTGGTGGACCCCACAACAGAATTATTGTCGTATTGAGAAAACGACAAAAATATTTTATGGAAATAACGGCGGAAGTTTTATCGTTAACTGTTGAAACACTCGGTGTTAAAAGTACAGTAATACGCGTGGTTGAATAGTAGCACACGATATTGATTATTGATGCTTATGTGAGAAGTCACTCAGTATTGTTCAATAGGGTATTCGGGACACTTTTTGTGTCAGAGTACTATTCATGAGTTACTATTCACCTAAATTACTATTCACCCGAATAATATTCACTCGGGTATTTGGGGTATTTTTCGTGTCACAGTACTATTCACGAGTTACTATTCACAGGTTACTATTCACCCGATTACTATGCACTCTAGTATTGTTCACTCGGGTATTTGGGATACTTTTTGTGTCGGGATGCTATTCACAGGGTACTATTCCAGAATTACTATTCACGGGGTACTATTCACCCGAAAAATATATTTCTTTTCGGTCCAAAACATTTTTAAGTACAATATTATTCCATGAAGAGATGTGCTAATTTTTCAGACCGTTGATTGAAATTATAATAAAGGTTATAAGTTTTATTTTATTGGTATTATTAATGTAATAAAACAGAAAAGCTTTTTATATAAAACAGAATACTTTTATAAAGCTATTCTATAAATAAAATATATTATATTCTATTATGCATAGTGTTTTCAATAGTAATATCTTTTTATATAAAATGAATACTTTTATAAAGTTATTTTTTTTATTATACAATAATTAGAATATATTATATTTTATTATGCATAGTATTTGCATAGTGCCTGCATAGTGTTTGTATAGTAAAATCTTTTATAAAGTTATTCGTTTTATTAGATTATAAATATAATATATTTTATTTTATTTAAAAGATTTTGCTTTAAATATGGACCGTCAGATTAAAGTAAATCAATCTGGACCGTTCATGAGTTAGTTACTATGTAGTCCATTTTTCTATAAATAGTAGCTCATTCCTTCATTATTTCTTACGAATTCACTGAAACTCTAGAAAGAGAAACTATAGAGAGAGTTCTTCTTCAATAATCTTGAGCGTATTTCTTTAGAGTTTAAGAAAGCTTTGAGCATAGTGCAAGTTTTCTTCGAGTATATCCTCGACCTACTAGTTGGAGTACTCTTCTTTCAAAGGTAGGGAATATTATTTGTTGTACTCGTAGAGAGTATTATTTCTTTTGTATTCATGAAGAGAACTTCTGTTATTCCATTCTTTATTATTACATTGGAATAACTTTTGTCACGCTGGACTACCCTATACTTGGTGAAATTCTTTTGTTATTCCATTCTTATTATCCTGTTGGAATAACTTTGTTTGCTGAAATCTGCATGAGACATGGTGAAATTCTTATAATATTACGTTCTTTATTATTACGTGGAATATCACATCATGCATTTACACCGGACTGGTTCCATTATTTATTATTACGTTTGAATATCACATGCGTGCGTTTCGCCGGACACAGTTCCATTATTTATTATTACGTTTTAATATCACATGCGTGCGTTTTCTGGCGGGACTGGTTCCATTATTTATTATTACAGCCGATTAATATCACGTGCGTGCGTTTACTGGGGGACTGTTCCATCCTTTATTATTACATTGGAATAACTTTTGCGTATGCGATACATTGCATGCATGGTGATTTCTTTTGTTATTCCATTCTTTATTATACTCAGTTAGTTAAAACTTTGACTTCTATACCCATGAAATTAGTGGAATATCTTTGATATTTGCACTTCATCCAGTATCTTTTCATGGAAATATTCTTCTGAGCATTCTTGAATTTTACTCTACAAATCAGTATCATGTTGACAATTTGAACGTTATCAGTTCCTGGATAAATTAATTCTTGAACTTGTTTTATTGAATTCTTATATCATTGTCATCATCCTCATGTTTATATTATGTTGAAAGTCATTTGTGGCCTGTAGTGCATAGATGGACTTGGTATGATTATGACCAGGGATTATTCGGTATAATCATAACCGTAATGTTACAAATGATGTGGAAAAAGTCCTCATTGGCCCGTAGTTCATTGATGGACAGTTTTTAGTATGATTATGTCTATGGATTCTCTTTGGCCGTAGTGCAAAGATGAATTGTTTTATGGCATGATCAGGACCATTGATGAAAACATGATTATCTTTAGCCGTAGTGCATGGATAATTCGTGGTCGTGATACTAAAGAATATCCTTGGCCGTAGTGCAGGGGTGATTCGATGATGTGGATTATTTATTAAGTTGAGTCCCAGCGATAAAAGTGATGAAAAACCTTATAAATCATAAAAGATAGTAGATTTCATTCTCTACTTGACTCTTCTAATGGATTGCTTATTCCGCTGCAGTTAAACTTGATAGTTATTATATTTTATCAGTTTAACACTATTGAAGGCTAACGATAAATTATTCTGCATTATCTTAGTCATGTTATTTCTTACTGGGCTAGTTGAGCTCACCCTTTCTTTCACTTTGTTCTCTTGAGAAATGAGAACGTGGTTTGGGACTAGTCGGGAACGAGTGATGGTCCTAGATGGTGCTTTAGTAGTCCTCACTATTCTGTGAAATAGTGTGATAATAATTGTAATGAGGACTCCTTTTGAGTTTGTGTAATCTCTAGTAGACAATATTTGTATTCAAACTCACAGTTTATGTTTTGTCATATTGTACAAGACAGTTGTATTATTAAATTGTATTTAAATTCTGTACCATGTATCTGGCGACTTAAGATGGGTGATGTATACCTAATTTTGGGGGCGTCACAATAGTATTAATAAAAATTAGTTTTTTTAATAACTAATTCTTTAAACCCAAATTCTAGACGATCCGAATTTTCGGGTCGTCACATTCTTCCCTCCTTACAAAAATTTCGTCCTCGGAATTTTTTAAAACCACACCCTTTCCCGGGTCATCACATTCACCCCTTCTTCACAGAATTACATCCTCGAAATTTTAGCCTACCTTCTTCTTAACTTCACTTCAACGGAGTTCTTATCTTTCCCTCATTCCTAACCCCCATAACATATTAAAAATCATGAAGCGGAAGGAATAACGAGGAATATAAAATTTCCTCTTAAAATGTTTCATACTTTTGCTGAGGGGTCGAATCGACCATGAACTCTTACTAGGTTAAACAGCATTTCGCCGTAAACCCTTCTTTAATGGTCTGTTTACAATCACAAATGAAGTAAACTACCTCTTCCATGTTCTCCTCAGACTTGATCATTAGATTCTGCACCAAAACAATTTGGTTTGACACAAGTTCTCAAAGAAAGCTCGATTTTCTTATAACATGACATACCATTCGTCTTCGCCAAAACAATTAGCTTAGACCATCCCAAGAATTTTTTTTAGATATCAACTGGAAACATTCGTCTAGTCAATTAAATTGACATCAACTACTTCTTTAAATTCTTTTCGCAATATATCAAAACTTTTTATGACGTCATGATACCGTACTTTTCATAGTACGTTGAGGACTTCGTCAGTTTGTGACTTCGTCATTATACATCATACCATAGCAGGTTGTTGATCCAAAGATCACATCCAACACCAGGTTCAATTGCATTAATAACTCCATCTTTTTACCATCCTTGCATCAAATGCACTGATGATATAAAATTCATTTTGATATTTCAAATCAATTTCTGTCTAGCCAAAGCAATTGGCATAGACATACCAAGAATAGCTCTTTTAAAATACGTTGGTTCCAAAAGTTGAACCAATCCTTTCCTTTTCAAAATGTACATATCCGCACGAGTTCAATAAAGTTTGAAATCTAGCATAGCTAGATGACTTGGAATATCCTATTTCCACATCTTCCTTCATTACCTTACTGCGACAATACTTAATCTTCTCTAGCACCTTCAATACTAAGCCTACTGAAAACAACTCATTTTCAGTGTAAACATTCCTATATCTTAGTATAGTCCATCAACTTACCACACATTATGAGTTCAGGAACTTTCCAAAATAATATGAGTTTAAGAACTATCCAGACAGACCATAGGCGTCCATTCGCTGAGACGTTCGAAAACTTACCATATTATTATGATTCACGAACTTAACATAAGTATGAGTTTCAAGAACTCGCACCTACCGTATCGTTCTCTACCTATCAAGCATATACATGAGAAAAGATTCACCTGCTCGTCATATACATCTTAATAGCGCGACCAATTCCAATGATTATCACTGTAATAAACTGAGCAGTTATTACACCAAGCACAAACCCCTGCCCATAACAAAGGTTCATACAACTCAGCTATCACATGAGTCCATAATTGAAATTTTACAACTTCTAAATTTCTCTTTACTTAATACGAATTTTCTTTAATTCGTATGCTATCCTGCTAATCTCAATTTGAGTTCTTCTTACCGTACTACTTCATAGTACTATTCATTCATAGCATTTGCTATAAATCATTCATCGTTTAACAGCTCATCTGTTATTACGATTCACTATGATCACGTGGTGATCTTCTTATCCTTCTCTCTACGATTATAGTCTTAGGTACTCCTACCTAAGGTTTATAACCTATCAGCTCTGATACCAACTTGTAACGCCCCAAAATCCGGTCTATCTTCACACCCGGATTTCGTACGTCACGAGTACATCCTTCATCCAATATACATCATTATATACCGAAATATAACAATATACATTCTCAAATCCCAGGTTCTGGAAACCTTATAACCTTTTTCATTACAAATAATGATAATTACTTATCCATTTCATCTTATAAGAGTGACTTTTATCCGCCACCAAGGATACATAATAGTTCATTAACTAGTCTATTGTTCAATTTCATCTTTCTAAATTACAAGTCTTCACTTGATCTTCTCGCTTCTTCATATTCTGAATGACAATTCATCTGGATACCGTCAGCTTGATCTTTACGGGATCCTTAAGTTCTTCTAACCTTGTTCGCTGAAAATTGTTTTTCATTTAAAGCAAGTGTGAGCATTCAATTGCCCAGCAAGTCATAACAGTTGAACAAACAACTTCAGAATTAAAACATTTCTTTAGAACTTCTATAACCGAACAAAGGTTATGAAACAACTTGAATAATTGGAATAGTCTTGATTCCTATCATCTTAAAACATCAATCACTTTCACTTTGAAATACTTTCATTCCTCTACCTTTTTCATACACATCCTGTCTGGCTAGAATCATTAGTACAGACTTAACAA
Organism: Panax quinquefolius; assembly: GCA_020205615.1. NCBI lineage: Eukaryota > Viridiplantae > Streptophyta > Magnoliopsida > Apiales > Araliaceae > Panax > Panax quinquefolius. The sequence goes on from CM035169.1 coordinate 67,265,626, forward strand.
TAAAGATTCATGTATAAACAGAACATACTTGTATTGAACAGCTCAATCATAGAACAATTCATATCATAGAAACACCAAAGTGTTCAAACTGTGGCTCAAGGCCTCATACGTTCTACCACATTGTACAAATATCGCACATTCGCACATAGACAGAACTTCTCAAGTACAACATCTGTGAAGTTTAAGAAACTAGCATTCATATAATATGAATGAAGTTAGGAAACTTTCCTTATGCCCAGCTACAGCTTACGCTGAACTGCTCATTCCAATTCCTATATAACACATAACGAGAAAATATACACACCAATTAGTCATATATTGAACTTACGTATTGGTTTACTCAACTTTACTTCTTAGGGTTCGCGTTCTTGCAATATAAGTTTACTCGACTAACTTCCTTTACCAGTTTACGGCTTTATGACATACGGAGATGTCTTACTCATACGTTCATCATCTTGGATGATTTATATTCTTATCTTCTTCTTATAACTTCTCTAGGACTCAGCACACCTCGCGTCTCTGCTAGTAGTCCATATGGTACTCTGAGTGGTTTCCCACAAACAACCAACAAACAAGTTCCCGTCTCATCTACACTATCCCACAACAGTGAGTTAGATCGGTTGCCAGTTTTGTATATACCTTCGCTCTCTGAAGGAATTGTTTAACCCAGCTCCAATGTATCAACCATCAAAGTTACGATTGTACCACAACCTAACTTCTCTTAACTTAGGCGAACTATTAAACTATAATGTTCGATTAAGTCAATTTCTTATTCCTTATGGCTTTCTGGCAACTAAATGCCATACTTCTGGATTCATTCCTTATCGACTCACATTCGGCTTTCATTAATCTTATTACCGTTCATTACGGCTTTCTAGATAATTCATATCTTATTAATACTTTCGTTATCCATTACTTGAACCCCATGTTCATTAGTCATTCTTAATATCGAAGCCATACCGATCATTGTATACTAAGACCGATCATGCATCACAACATCATTGCATTCACAGCGTCTATACGCTTCACACTTATCTCTCCTTATCATGACATATCATCGAAATGTTATTCATTACCCTCGTCACTCAACGTCTAAGGAATCACAACCATAGCAATCCCTCACGTTCGTTTATTGCGACTACGGTCCCCAGATATCGGTTACGTAACCCACGTTTATATCCTTCGTCATTTACACTTGTTAATCTATATGTTCAACCTTTAATAAAGGTTTACATTACTTGATTAAGTGTTACATTAGTTGAATATTATATTCTTTATCTCCCCTTATATTTCCCCCAAGAGCTGAGCAGTTAAAAGCTCATCTCTGGCTTTTTCTCAACACTGGCGCTGCGGCGCCACTCTCTTTTATATCTCTCGTGCCACGATGCGAGTTAACAAAAATCAACCCCGATGCAGTCTTCTGCTGCCACTTTCTCTAAAGCATGATGATCAGCGCGCATTGGCTGAGCCCTAACCCTAGAAATTTTCTCTAAGTGTTAAATCAATTTTGAGATGCTTACTTCGCGATCTCAATACTCCTTTGTTATAACTCGGAACGAGGTCGTTCCAAAGCCATTCTCTTCCTTATCTTACGTACTTTAATTCCCATTGAGCAGAAATTTAATCTAACTCCATTAACGTGCCATTCAATTGGCTTGATCTTCACCTATTGTTCATTTTATGCTTTTAACGCTCTTTGTTCGTTCGTCCGTAATTCGGCCATCCGAACTCGGAACTCGTTCGTTCTTGAGACCATGACTCACATTTTCTACACTCTCTTACTTTCTTATGAAACCCTACACATTCGGGTTCAATTACAAAATTTTGCCATAACTTCGTTATAGCCAAGTTTTAATCCGTTCTTCAGGAACGTTTCTACCGTTCCTAACCAAGCAAGAAGTAGCTAACTTATACACGATGGTTTTAAACTTGCCATCAACAACAATTATCCTACGATGGTTTTAAATTTGTCCATCAACAACGTTCTTCGTGTTCTTCGTGTGTTCTTCGTTCGTTCTTCATTTTAATCGATATTTTGGATTATGATTTCACTTGTTATTGGAATTTGATGTTATAGAACACCATTCCTTACTTATTTCACCTACTTATCCATATAATCCACTCGATCGCTCTAATTCATTACGAATCTTATACTTCCTTAAGAAATTTATAAACTAAATTTCTAAATTCTTAATTCTTCTTTTCTCATGATTTCAACCATATGAAATCATTTCTAACACCATCTTCTCCCTATTCTCATTAAGCTATGTTTTAATCATATTGAAATTAAAGAAAATATTAGAAGAAACTAGGGCTCGGATTACCGTTCTTCTTTAATCCTCTCCCGTTATACAAAGCCAGCGATTTGCAAGCTTTGTTATTATACGATCACTTTCGATCCGATCATTCATACTCACGCTCTCCCTTCTCCCTCCCATCCGAACCCTCTCTATTTCTCTAAGGTGTAGGATTTTCAAAATCCAAAACAAATGAAATAAGCTTAATATTTATAGATTTTCAAAGCTAAGGGCATTTTAGTCATTTTGCCCCCACCTCCTTACTATTCCCACCTCCTCCCACAACTTAGCCACAAATTTTACTTGGCCACCACCCTTACTTGGTGGCCAAGTGGCCGCCCCTCTTGCCCATGGGTCACCCTATGGGTTGCCCCATTGGTTTTACCCATCCGTTTACCCATCGGTTCGATCCGCGGTTTCTTTTCTTGGTTTGGGCCTTAACCCTAATTCTTATTGGGCCTATCTTGGGCTTGATTTCACAAAGTGTTGGGCTTGACATAATCCAAGTCCAATTAGATTCTACAAAGTCCATGAACTCAAAGTCCATTAAGACTAATCATATTCTACGCATCTCATTCTCGTATTTTCGTATTTTCTTCGTATATAGTTCGTACGATAATCGTATTATACGTCGTACTAATCTTCTTACTATACTCATATAATAACTATTATTATCCTCGTATTTCTCACGCATAATAACCCTAATGATTATATGTGATCATAAAATTCTCGGAACTCACTTTTCCTAACCCTTAGGTTTTTGAGTCATGATGAAAACTTCGTTTTGCCATAAGCTCGAAATATTATTGAATATTCCATCACGTCTCAAAATTAAACGTAATCAATAACTTCTCGGAATTTCAAAATAAATCTCCGAGCATAAATGGATGAATAGTGCCTATTTCGTCTTTTTCCCCGAAAATATTTTTTTCCCGAAAAACTTTCGATTTCGTTTTGAAAATTCTTATTCGCTTAGTCTAGATCGTAGCCAGAATCCTCCCGATTTAGAATCATCCTAGGTTATAGAACGATTAATAAACACATAGCACATAATAGTATTAATAAAAATTAGTTTTATTAATAACTAATTCTTTAAACCTAAATTCTGGACGATCCGAATTTCTGGGTCGTCACATATCACGTAAGCATCAATAATCAATACCGTGTGCTACTATGCAACCATGCGTATTATTGTACTTTTACTACTGGGTAGTTCAACAGTTTTAACGGTAACACCTCCGCCGTTATTTTTATAGAAAGATAATTTTGTCGTTTTCTAACTACGATAATACTTATGTTATGGGGTCCACCAATGATTGTGCCGTCGTACGAATATTCCCCGACAAAAATAATATTCCCCGACCAATCGAATATTATACAACAACTTGCATACTTTGCAAAATTTATAAATATTACCCACAACTATAACACTATCTCAAATCCACACCATAATATTCAAAAATATATTTCGAGAAAATTAAATCTTTATTCATAAAATCTAGGGTCTCACAATCTCCCCTCCTTATGAAATTTCGCCCTCAAAATTTACGTACGTACCTGGTATGCCGAAAAGGTGAGGATACCTTGACTTCATTTCAGATTCTAATTCTTGAGGTATAACCTTTGAGTGTAGAATATGATCCTTCTTATCCAAGATTTTAACATGTATCTCATCATACGTTAAATCTTCTGTTATCTCGTCTGGTTCTAATTTAATAATGTGGTTCGGGTCATCCACATATTTACGTAACATCGATACGTGAAAAAAGATATGAACACGCGACATACTTGGCGGTAAAGCGAGTCTATAGGCCACAGTTCCTACTCCATCCAGGATTTCAAATGGGCCAATAAAATCAAGGGTTGAGATTTCCTCTCTTCATTGATTCTTGCTTCTAGAATAACGTCTTCTTGAACCTTCTTCTTCACATTCATCAGTTTCGGGTGTGTAGCTTGAGCGGCCTTTAACTTTATCGATTAAAGTCGATTCTACTAGTATATTCGTTATCTTCACGTGGGTCCCTAGAGTCTTTAACTCTATCTTCATCATTTGTAAGTTATACGAAATGGGTCTTTGTGTTAATAACATCACACTCGTAAACGCATATGATCTTCTACTCAACGCGTCAGCTACCACGTTCGTTTTTCCCACGATGATATTGAATGGTACGATCGTAATCTTCAACAGCTCAAGCCAACATCTTTGGCACATTACACATTCATTTTAGGTTTTAGAAATGGATTTTGTACTGGGGTCAATACAAAATTCGATTTTACGCTCTAGGGGTAGACTACGAAGTCTTCAAGAATACGTCAGAAAATTTATTAACAATAGAAATATCATTCAAAACTGTGACCCTCATCCAAGACTTGGATAATACATCAGATTGATACCTATCAACTTGCCATCGTCATTTACGACGTCGCCTATAGTAAGTCTGGCTTCGGTATATTTCACACAAGAAAGTCAACAACGAAAGGACCGGGGCTCTTTACTTATGGCTTGATATGACAATGATTAACTTTAGTGGTTTGGTTGGTTGAATTTGCATAACAAGTTTGTTAGGAATATGAAAGCTAACAACCTTACGAAAAGTATGATGAGTAGTTAACCAATCGATTCCTAAAATCACATCAAAGACAAGTATTTCAAAGAGATAAGATCGACAGGTAACGTGAAAGTGTCGATTTGAATCAACAAGATTTATAAACAGTGGAGGTAACGAAGATTTCTACTATCAAAGTTTCAACCAATAAGTCAAAGTCTAATTTCTCTGAAGTCAAATTTAAACGTTGAGCGCAAGCAAGAGAGATAAAAAAATGGGTAGAACCGGTATCTAATAAGGTATAGACTTTGCAAAAATTTATAATTAACTAACCCGTGCTAATTTCGTTCGAGTTACTCGCTTTTTGAGAAGTCACAAAAAATGCTCTTCTTGAAACCACCGACTTTGTTTTGTCCGTATCCGCCTTTGGTGCCACCGTCCCAGCTGGACTTGACTTTGGTGCACGACAAAATCGGGCTAGGTGACCTTTTCCACAATTGTAACATGCTTTGGACTGCATCGCACAGTTTGGACTGATGTGTCCCTCCACTCCGCATTTGTAACATATGACCGGCGGTCGTTCTCCTTCCTTAACAGGTGCTGGTGATGTTGTCTTTCTATCATTATTGAACCTTCTCTTCTTAAAATTTCCACTCCTATTATCTTGGCCATGATTACCACCGAAGTGGTTACCATCCTTGGCGTGATAATTTCCCCCACGATGGTTATCATTGTTCCGATGGCCGTTGCCACCGGTACGATTATTATCGTGTTGTTGGTCATTACCTTTTGGTTGTGCTGAATCATTATCGCGCTCCAATAACTAAGCCATATTCACAACATCTGAATATAAACAAAGTTTGTGAGAAATGAGGTATTGACGTTTATCGGGTTTCAAACCTCTTAGAAACATTCACGTCATTCGCTCCTCATTATCGACCAAATGGGATGCAAATCAGGATAACTTGGCAAACTTAGCCTCGTACTGCCACACGGCCATATTGTTTTGTTCCAACTTGATAAACTCCACCTCCTTCATGTGACGAATACTTTCGGGAAAGTACTTGTCGTTGAACAGCTCTTGGAACATCTCCCAAGACATCTTGAGTGCGTTAGGCTGGGTACGTTTTACAGATTCCCACCAATAATCTGCTTCTTCACGCAACATAAGGGTGGCAAAGGGAACATTTTGCTCCTCGGAGCATCCCAAGACATCAAATATCTTGGTGATCTTCTTTAACCACGTCTCCGCCTTAAGTGATTCTGGCTTTCTCAAAAACTCTGGTGGTCCCAACTCCTTGAACTGCTTAGCAGTGACCGACCGTGGGTTGCCATACCTACATTATGAACAGGAGTCTCTCTTCGCCTGATGTTGCATTAATTGCATAAAGCCTCTGAACATCCCATCGTTCATCATTTCATCGGTGTTATTATTTACCTGAGGATTATTGTCTTCTTGTTGCACATTATCCTGGATATTAATCGTTGGTGACTCAACGGTCTCATGTGCTTCATTTCTTATCCCAACATTTTCGGATGCCATTTTCAAATACTGGCACAAAAGTATTCTACTACTTAACTACTTTTATATTCGGTTTCTTTTACGGTAAGGGGTGTTATTCTTTCTTATTCATGAAGAGAACTGTTTTTATTCCATTTCTTATTATTCTGTTGGAATAACTTTTGTATACACTACTACCTATATACTTGGTGACATTCTTCTATTATTCTATTGGAACATCACATGCATGTGTTTTACATCGGACTGGTTCCGTCTTATTATTATTACGTTGGACCATCACATGCATGTGTTTTTTACATCGGACCTAGTTCCGCTTTTATTATTACATTGGAACATCCTGCCGGTGCAAATTTTGCCTCGACTTCGGTTCCGTTATTATTATTACTGTTGGAATAACTCGCCTGTGCGTCTGCAATCCGCATGCATGGTGATTTCTTTTGTTATTCCATTCTTTATTATACTCGGTTGGTTAAAGTTTTGACTTCTATACTCCATGAAATTAGTAGAATATCCTTGATATTTGTGCTTCATCCAATATCTTTTCATGGAAATATTCTTCCGATCATTCTTAAATTTTACTCTACAAAAGCGATGATCATGTTGACAATTTGGGCGTTAATAATTCTGGATAAAATAATTCTTGAACTTGTTTTATTGAATTCTTATATCATTGTCATCATCCTCATGTTTATATTTTGTTGAAAGTCATACATGGCTGTAGTGCATAGATGGACTTGGTATGATTATGACCAAGATTATTGATTGTAATCATGGCCGTAATGTTTCAAATGATGTGGTAAAAGTTCTCATTGGCCCATAGTGTATTGATGGATGAGTTGTTGGCATGATTATGACCATTAATGAATACACAAATATTCTTGGCACAGTGAGTGCATGGATAATTGTGGTTGTGATACTAAAGAATATCCTTGGCAGAAAGTGCGGGGTGATTCGATGATGTGGAATATTTATTAAAATGAGTCTCAATGATAATGATGATGAAAAAACCTTTTAATCATAAAAGATAGTAGATTTTATTTTCTACTTGACTCTTTTAATGGATTGCTTGTTCATTTGCAATTAAACTTGATGTCTATTATATTTTATTAGTTTAACATTGTTGGAGACTAATGATAATTTATTACGCATTATCTTAGTCATAATATTTCTTCTTTGGGCTAGTTGAGCTCACCTTTCTTTCACCGTTTCTCTTGAAATGAGAATATAGCCGGGGGACGCAGTCGGGGAGCGGAGTAATGGTCCGGAGGATAGCATTAGTAGTCCTCACTATTCCGTGAAATAGTGTGATAATAATTGTAATGAGGACTCCTTTTGAGTTTGTATAATCTCTAGTAGATAATATTTGTATTCAAACTCACGGTTTATGTTTTGTCGTATTATACCTACAGATTGTATTAGTAAGTTGTATTTGAATTACATACCATGTATCTGCAACCCAAGATGGGTGATGTATACCTAATTTTGGGGGCATCACAGTTGGTATCAAAGCTTAGGGATATGATCCCTGGCTAAGATGTGAGACTAGAACTAGGAGGGGAGAGACGGGGAATTCCTTCGCTAGTATGACCTACTTAAATTTATTTTGTATTTAAAGTGGTTGGTCGGAGTTTAAAGATATTATGTTACATATCAATTAACCTTTATTTTGTGGCAGTATCTGAAAATGACATCCAAAAATGTTGAGAATAGCAATGGAGCACAAGAGACCGTTGAGTCTCCACATATCAATAATCAGGAGAATGTGCATCAGGAAGGCGACAATCCTCATGCAAACAACAACACTGACCAAATGACGAATGATGGATTGTTCAGAGGCTTTATGCAATTAATGCAATAGCAGGCGAGAGCGGCTCCTGTCCAAAATGTAGGTGGAAACACTTTGAAACTCTCGGGCGATCACAGCTAATGCAGTTCAAGGAGCTGGCACCACCGGAGTTTAAGGAGAGCCAAAACCACTTATAGGCGGAAGCATGGATAAAGCGGATCACTAAGATATTTGATGTCTTGGGATGCTCCAAGGAGAAAAGGTTCCTTCGCCTTTATGTTATGCGGAGAGGCGATTCTTCGTGGGAATCAGAAACATACTCAACTCGCCGTCTTCAAGATATCTTGGGAGAAGTTCCAAGAGTTGTTCAACGACAAATACTTTCCCGAAAGTATTCGTCACATGAAGGAGGTGGAGTTTATCAAATTGGAGCAAAACTATATGGCCGTGTATGCATGATACGAGGCAAAATTTACGGAGTTATCCGGTTTGCGTCCCCACTTGGTGGATAATGAAGAGAGAATAGCCTTGAATGTTTTAAGAGGTTTGAAGCCATGAGATATGTCAACATCTTATTTCTCATAAACCGTGTTTGTATTCGAGATGTTGTTAATAGGGCTCGATTGGTGGAGCGCGATAACGAGTCAATCTGACCAAAAGAGAGCGGTAGTGAAAATGATAATACCGGTGAGAGAGCGATCGCATGAGCGGTGACATCAAGCGTGGAGGGAATCAACGGGCGAAATGGTAACCACTTGGTGGTAATCAGGGCCAAAACAATAAGAATGAACATTTCAAGAAGAGGAGATTCAACAATGATGGAAAGACGTCAGCACCAGCACCTGTCATTAAGGAAGGAGAACGACCACTTATCATATTTTTCAAATGCGGAGGGGAGGGGTACATCAGTCCAAACTGCGCGATGCCGTTCAAAGCATGTTATAATTGTGGAAGAGAAGGTCACTTAGCCCGATTTTATCGTTCACCGAAGACAAATTCTGCTAGGATGGAGGCACCAAAGGCCGTCCCAGAAAAGTCAAAACCGGTAGTGCAAGGGAGAGCGTTTGTTGTGACCTCCCAGAAAGCAAGGAACCCGAATGAGGTCATCACGGGTAAGCTTATCATAAACTCTAACGAAATCTATACTTTATTTGTTATCGGTTCTACCCATTCTTTTATTTCTCATGCTTGCGCTCATCGATTAAATTTGACTCTGAAGAAATTATACTTTGACTTATCTGTCGAAACTTCGTTGGGAGAAACCTTCATTACATCCACGGTTTATAAGTCTTGTTTGATTCAAGTTGGTACCCACACATTACATGTCGATCTTATTGCATTAAAAATACTTGCATTTGATGTAATTCTAGGGATTGATTGGTTAACTACTCATCATGCAAAAATTGATTGTTTTCATAAGGTTGATAGCTTTCATATTCCTAATCGACCTATTATGCAAATTCAAGCAACCAAACCATTAAAATCAATCACTGTCATCTCAAGCCATAAAGCTATTCGTTTATTAAAAAATGGATGTCAAGCTTTCTTAGCTCATGTCACAGATCTAAACAAAAATACGTCAGTTTTGAATAATATTTCTATTGTTAATGAATTTCCTGACGTATTCCCTGAAGAACTTCCTGGCCTACCCCCAGAGCGTGAAATTGAATTTTGTATCGACCTTGAACCCGGTACAAAACCCATTTCTAAATCCCCATATCGAATGGCTCTATTGAACTTTGGAGTTAAAAACTCAACTGCGCAGGAATTGTTAGACATTGGCTTTATTAAATCCTAGTACTTCTCCTTGGGGTGCTCTGTTTCTATTCGTGAAGAAGAAAGATGGGAGTATGCGACTTTGTATTGATTATCGGGAGTTGAATCATGTCACCACAAAAATAAGTACCCATTGCCACGTATTGATGACTGTTTGACCCGGTTGCAAGGAGCCAAATTCTTTTCAAAGATTGATCTTCATTCCGATATCACCAATTGAAGATTAGAACCGATGACATTCCAAAGACGGCTTTTAGAACTCGGTACGGGCATTATGAATTCCTAGTCATGTCCTTTGGATTGACTAATGCTCCTACTGCCTTCATGGATATGATGAACCGAGTATTCAAGGAATATTTGGATCACTTTGTGGTCGTCTTTATTGATGACATCCTCATATATTCCAAAACCCGTGAAGATCATGAGCAACACTTGAGGCTGATACTCCAAAAGCTTCGTGAATATAAGCTTTATGCCAAGTTGAAGAAATGCGAGTTCTGGCTTGAGGAAGTAGCATTCCTTGGGCACGTGGTATCAAGTCATGGAATATCTGTTGACCCAGCAAAGATTGAAGCTATTCAATGTTGGGAGCAACCTAAATCAGTGACCGAAGTACGTAGCTTTCTCGGCTTAGCTGGTTATTATCGGAGATTCGTAGAAGGGTTTTCTCGAATCGCTACTCCACTAACTCAGCTGACTCGGAAAGATACAAAGTTCGATTGGAGCGAGGAATGTGAGAAGAGTTTTCAAGAACTCAAGAGGAGACTCATTTCAGCACTTGTTTTGACAATACCATCTGGTTCGGAGGGAATTGTCATCTATAGTGATGCTTCGGACAAAGGGTTAGGATGTGTTCTCATGCAACATGGGAAAGTCATAGCCTATGCCTCACGACAACTCAAAGAATATGAGAGGAATTATCCTACTCATGATCTAGAGTTGGCAGTAGTTGTCTTCGCACTAAAGATTTGGAGGCATTACTTGTATGGGGAGAAAGTGGAGATCTTTGCGGATCATAAAAGCCTCAAATATTTCTTCACTCAAAAGGAACTCAACATGCGACAACGACGTTGGCTTGAACTGTTGAAAGATTATGATCATACTATCCAATACCATCTGGAAAGCGAGCGTGGTAGTGGATGCATCGTTGAGTAGAAGATCATATCTGCGAATCTGAGTACCAATATTGTCAACGCAAAGCCCATTTTGTGTGACTTGCAAAGGATGGAGATAGAGTTAAAGACTCGGGGACGCGTGTGATGATAGCGAGTATCTGAGTAGAACCGACTTTAATCGATAAAGTTAAAGTTGCTCAAGCTACGGACACGGAGGTGATCGTGATGAGGAAAAAAGTGCAAGAAGGTGCTATCTTTTAGGAAGCAAGAATCGATGAAGAAGGAATACTTGAGTCAACTCAGGACTTTGTGTTCCTAACGACCACGATTTAAAGTATAAAATCATGATGGGCGCAACACACACCATTGCAATCCATCTGGGAGTACCAAATGTATCGTGATCTTCGACATACATTTTGGTGGGGCAATCTGAAGAGAGAGATAGCGTTGTTTATCTCAAGGTGTCTAACATGTCAACGAGTCAGTAGACATCAAGTACCAAAAGGTCCATTGAAATCACTTGAAATTCCAAAATGGAAGTGGGAGCACATTACCATGGATTTCGTTCTTGGTCTTCCCAAAGTTTCTCAAGGCATAGATGCGATTTGGGTCATTGTTGATAGATTGACCAATTCTGCTCATTTCTTCTGCGATCACGAGAAACTTATACACTTGAACGTCTTTTCGTATGTACATAAACGAGGTTGTAAGATTGCATGGTATGCCAAGTATCCATGGTTTACGATCGAGACCCAAGATTCACTTCAGCGATTTTGGGTTGGTTTGCAAAAAGCTATGGGCGCAGTTTATGATTTAGCTCGGCATATCATCCTCGAGACGGACGGACGATCGAGAGAGGACTATTCAAACTCTTGAAGATCTATTAAGACTACGTGTCCTTGATTTCAAGGGAAGTTGGGACAAGTTCTTACCATTGGTGGAGTTTTCTACAACAACAAGAGTTATCAAGCAAGTATTGGCATGGCTCCATTCGAGCGTTGTATGGAAGAAAGTGTCGTTCTCGATATCTTTGGGATGAGGTGGGTGAAGCAAATGTTGTTGGGACCAGAGTTGATACGTATGACTACGGAAAAGATTCAAACGATCCGTGAACGTATAAAACCTCACAAGATCGACAAAAGAGTTATCTTGATCTTCATCGAAAGGGCGTGGAATTCGATATAGGAGATCATGTGTTTATTCGTGTTGCTCTATGAAAGGAGTTACAAGATTTGGAAAGAAAGGAAAGCTCAATCCTCGATTCATCTACCCATTTTAATCCTTGATCGAGTAAGAAGCGTGGCCTATAGACTAAACTTTTACTGCCAAGTATGTCTCGTGTTCATAACGTTTTTCATATATCCATGTTACGTAAATATGTGGAAGACCCGAACCATATTATTGAGTTGGAACCGAACAAAATAGCGGAAGATTTGACGTATGAAGAGGTTCCTGTTCAAATCTTGGATAAGAAAGAACATATTCTACGCACCAAGGTTATACCTCAAGTCAAAGTTTTGTGGAGAAACCACAATGTTGAGGAAATGACTTGGGAGTTAGAATCTGAAATGAAATCAAGGTATCCTTACCTCTTCGACATACCAGGTACGTACCATAATTTCGAGGACGAAATTTCATAAGAAGGGGAGATTGTAAAACCCCAACTTTTTGAATAAAGATGAATTTTTTATAAATATTAATTTTGAATATTATGGAGTGAAATTGATATAATAATTGTGGGTAATATTTATAAATTTTGCAAAGTACAGAAGTTGTTATATAATATTCGATTGGTCGGGGAATATTCGTTTTAACAGGGAATATCAGTACAACGGCACAATCATTGGTGGACCCCACAACGAAATTATTATCGGATTGAGAAAACGACAAAAATACTTTACGAAAATAACGGCGGAAGTTTTTACTGTTTAGCTGTTGAAACACCCGGTGTTAAAAGAAATACGATGTCTGGCGTGGTTGCATAGTAGCACACGGTATTGATTATTGATGCTTACGTGATAAGTCACTCGGTTTTGTTGGTATTATTAATGTAATAATCTGAAAAAATCTTTTATATAAAACAAAATACTTTTATAAAGTTATTCTATAAATAGAATATATTATATTCTATTATGCATAGTGTTGCATAATGTATACGCATAGTATTTTGCATAGTAAAAACTTTTATAAAAAATGAATACTTTTATAAAAGCTATCATTTTATTAGATAATAATTAGAATATATTATATTTTATTATGCATAAGGCTTACTACATAGTGTTTGCATAGTAAAATCTTTTATAAAGTTATTCGTTTTATTAGATTATAAATAGAATATATTATACTTTATTTAAAAGATTTTGCTTTATATATGGACCGTCAGATTAAAGTAAATCAATCTGGACCGTTCATGGATTAGTTACAATGCATTCCATTTTCCTATAAATAGAAGCTCATTCCTTCATTATTTTCTTACGAATTCACTGAAATCTAGAGAGAGAAACTATAGAGAGAAACTATAGAGAGATAGAAGAAAAGTATTCTGCTACTTAACTACTTTTATATTCGGTTTCTTTTTACGGTGAGGGTGTTATTCTTTCTTATTAAGTGAAGAGAAGCTGTTGTTATTCCATTTCTTATTATTACATTGGAATAACTTTTGTCTCACATGATCCTACCCTATACTTGGTGACATTCTTCTATTATTACATTGGAACATCCTCATGCATGTGTTTTACACGGACTGGTTCCGTCTTATTATTATTCTGTTGGAACATCACATGCATGTGTTTTACACCTAACCTAATTTCGTCTTTATTATTACATTGGAACATCCTCATGCATGCAAATTTTGCACGACTGGTTCAATTATTATTATTCTTTGGAATAACTTTAATCATCTTGAAAATCTGCATGCATGGTGATTTCTTTTGTTATTCCATTCTTTATTATACTCAGTTGGTTAAAGTTTTGACTTCTATACTCCATGAAATTAGTAGAATATCATTGATATTTGCGCTTCATCCAGTATCTTTTCATGAAAATATTCTTCTGATCATTCTTGAATTTTACTCTACAAAACAGTATCATGTTGACAATTTGGACGTTAATAATTCTTGGATAAAATAATTCTTGAACTTGTTTTATTGAATTCTTATATCATTGTCATCATCCTAATGTTTATATTTTGTTGAAAGTCATCTGTGGCCTGTATTGCATAGATGGACTTGGTATGATTATGACCAGGGATTATTCGGTGTAATCATGACCGTAATGTTACAAATGATGTGGTAAAAGTTCTCATTGGCCCGTAGTACATTGATGGGCCAATTTGTTGGCATGATCATGACCATTAATGAATACACAAATATTCTTGGCATGTAGTGCGTGGATAATTGTGGTGCGTGATACTAAAGAATATCCTTGGCCAGAAGTAGTGCGGGGGGATTCGATGATGTGGAATATTTATTAAAATTTGAGTCTCGATAATAGTGATGAAAACCTTTTTAATCATAAAAAGATAGTAGATTTTATTTTCTACTTGACTCTTTTAATGGATTGCTTGTTCGTTACTTGCATTAAACTTGATGTCTATTATATTTTATTAGTTTAACATTGTTGGAGACTAATGATAATTTATTACGCATTATCTTAGTCATAATATTTCTTCTTGGGCTAGTTGAGCTCACCCTTTCTTTCACCGTTCTCTTGAAAGCGAGAATATAGTTTTGGGATGAGTCGGGGAACGGAGTAATGGTCCAGAGAATAGCATTAGTAGTCCTCACTATTCTGTGAAATAGTGTGATAATAATTGTAATGAGGACTCCTTTTGAGTTTGTATAATCTCTAGTAGATAATATTTGTATTCAAACTCACAGTTTATGTTTTATCGTATTGTACACGGCAGTTGTATTAGTAAGTTGTATTTGAATTCTGTATCATGTATCTGGCGACCCAAGATGGGTGATGTATACCTAATTTTGGGAGCGTCATATGAATAGTGCCGTATACATGAATAGTAACCCTGACATGAAAAAGGTAGAAATTCCACAATAAAATTCATACCAATATTTCGGTATAATGATATTGAAAGAATAACATCATTATGAATAAAATAACATCTCGTACAATCCCTTACCTCAAAAGAATAGTACTTCTAGCTGGAATTTTGGATGTAATACCGAACGAAACTTGCACTGAATAACAACTCTCAAAGTATCTAAATACTCACAAAATATGCTCGATAATATATAGAGAGAGAAAACTTGTTTCTGATGTGATTTTCAATTCTAACTAAACACTCTATTTATAGGAAATTGCTAGAACGCCATTGTAGACTAAAATTTAATAAAGTAATATTTTATTAAAAAATTCTACGCCCACCATCTTTGCCCAAACTTCAGCCACCACAAGTGGAACCCACAATTCAGCAATTTTCCACACCAACCAAAATGGGGCCCACCCATATTTTTAATAAAAATATTTATTCTCCGAAACTTCAATAATTCATAATAAATAGCCCATTTATCAGAAAAATACAAATTTTATGTCCATTCCATAGGAAAATCGAATTCTCTACAACTTTGTAGAAGAAAGTATTTCCAAATTCCAAACGAAAAATGATCGAAATCCACATACAGACGATTTTCAACACCTCTTCAAATTCATAACAAATCATACGTTAATCTTTAACGGTTCAAAATTTGTGGACATATACTCGACTTATATATGTATAACATGTCCAAAAATTACAACGATCCAACTGTCGGATTAAAAATATAACTCACGCAATAGAGCTTTAAGAACACTGATTTGATTTTCGGACTATAAGTCCCTCGTACCAGTTTCACTCAAACAGTCACCACGAAAAATCCACAAAGAATATTTGGGTGATTTAAATTTATACGGTTAGCTTACTTACAGGGCTTTCTTTTGATAAATGGCTCATCTCCTAACTCATTATACACAAAGAGTTATGGATTATACAAAATCAAGTAATAAACTAATTTTTTCTTAAAATCTCCATATTTTGTTCTTCTTTTGATTTCTAGATTTCTCTCATTTGATTCATGCACCGTGAATTTAGTGTGAAAATATCACCATTATTATATTATTATATAACCACATTATACATTTACAATGTAAGATAAAATATCAATTTTTAACAATTGACACTTTTCTAAGAATTCCTCCATTCCGACAAAATACTGATAAAACACCTCAGTATTAATTCCTTCATTTATATCCACACAAAATAAATATTTCCCTATCCATCAACTATATCCACATAAAATATATATTTTCTTATCATATAAATCAATAATTAATTATTCACAAATAATATTACAGAATCACAATAATGACAACCAGGTTGTTCCCAGGAAAGAGTAGGCTTTCCGATAAGGATTTCTCCTTATTGGCGCGCAATTAGGTGACCAAACCTCTCCTTAGACAGAACTTCCTTAGACATTGTCAATAATGTTATCTAATAATATTATTCAAATAATATGAACTATTGATCTGATAATGGGAAATACTGTGCAATGACAATTATTGAAACAACAATAATATAAAATATCAACGCAACAATTATTGAATCAATAAAATAAAATATTGAACAGTAATTACTATAACAATTATTGAGTAGTGCCTTCTTACTTAAGAATCAATCATTCAAAATATTATGCAATACCGTGTACTACTGTGCAACCACGCGTATTACTGTATTTTAACCACCGGGTATTCCAACAGTTTTTAACGGTAATAGTTTTGTCGTTATTTTTATAAAAATATTATTTCTGTCACTTTCTATATCCGACAGTTATTTCGTTATGGGGCCCACAAATGGTTGCGTCGTCGTACGAATATTCCCCGACAACAAGAATATTTCACGACCAAACGAATATTCCCTAACAGAAATGAGTATTTTATAACCACTTGTGTATTTAAAATATTTACATATATCACTCTTAACTTTAACCTTTTATCAATTTAACTATTTATTGAATAATAATTATAAGAAAAATTGAATACTTTTATTTAATAAAATTCGGGGTCTTACACAAGTCTTATTTTATTTAATTATATGTATTTCTATTCCCAAATGTACAACTCCGAATGAATGCAAATTAGAAACTACTTTCTAATTTCATTCCACCTTAGTCAAGGATTCCTGGGTTGTCATTTATTGAATCACATAAGACATTTCTCTTCTTTTTGCTAGAAGTGGTAGATTCTTTATTGATTATTTATTATCTCCATATATAACTTATTATACCCAAGCATACCCTTTGATATACTCTAAGAGTCTTAAGGAATAAGTCAAAGTGTAATTCATTATATATAAGATATTGTGATGATCTCAAGTTTAAGGATCATTTGCACTACTATCACTATATGAATTTCTATTGACAGACAAGTAAAACTCCATTAGGTATTCCTTAGCGAGTCACGTTCAGTGAACTTATTCTCCAATAAGCACCTACATATTTGCTTTATTGTCTCCACACAAATGAGCATGAGATCAATCATCCTCATCCAATGAACAAACAACGTATGTACCAATCTATCCGGATTCAATAATCTCCTTTTTAATAATCCTTTGATTGAGAACATTTTAGTAAGTTGGTCAATAGATCAATAGAGTGTTGACACGCAAGCGAGACTCTATGTATGTCAGTATTCTATTGGTCAATTAACTAACTTATCAAAAAATAAATTTCATAATAATCGGATCTCTTTCAGATCAATGCCCACTAGTGGAGCCGCCAATAACAACATCAACCAAAATAGGATAAGCTATGACCATATAACCAATTATATTACTCCTTTCATTTCAAAAAATAAAGTTTTATGTGTTGGTTATTCCTATTTCACAAAAAAAATCATTTTTTTAATTTTATTGTTATATTTCACACTATTAAACTAATATTTTTTTAAAAAATATATAATATTATAGATATAATTTGACTTTTAAAATTGAAACAATAGCATATTAAATTTCAAATTGATGTGAGTTTATTTAATTTTAATTGATACAATTATTATAATTATATAGTATATAAAAAACTATTAATAACAAAAAAAAAATTCATTCTAAAATTTTACGAGACATACCAAATTTGAAATTTAATATTCCGTCTTTTGATATCGAAAGTCAAATTTTGTATCTCTAATTTTAGAACGGACAATATATATATATATATATTTTTAATATTTACGAAATGAATTCCAAATAGAAATTTTTTGAAACCGAGGGAATAAAAAACTAATACCAAAACTATGTATTGAATATGAGGAAGCGGAACCAGATATGCTAAATATGATCTAGATACGTCACAAAAGTATTCAAAATTCAGAGTGCATCATAATCTCCAAGAACATCTATCTCGTGAGAAGTATAAGACTCGTAATTAAATAAATTCGAAGGAAACATTTCCTCCAATTTCTCCGCCATTTGAGAACTAAACGTATCATCAAAAGGCTCAAACAAAGAATCTGAACTCGTGGGCGAATCGCGATAAGGATCCACCACCAAAGAATCAAATCGAACCGGCCTAAAAACATTAGCCTCATCATCATTGACCAAATCCAATACGACTCGATCATCACGCCCATAACTTTCAGACGACTCCGCATTCAGGTCCGAGATCCG
Organism: Panax quinquefolius; assembly: GCA_020205615.1. NCBI lineage: Eukaryota > Viridiplantae > Streptophyta > Magnoliopsida > Apiales > Araliaceae > Panax > Panax quinquefolius. The sequence continues at coordinate 67,284,322 of CM035169.1, forward strand.
AGACCCGTCAGGCGACTCCGCATTGAAATCCGTGTACCGCGACACGTCAGAGTCCCGGCCCGTAAGCTCTTGCACAAGAGCTCTAAAGTTTGAGGCACAAGTCTTTACCTTCATTGGACTCGATATGTAGACAACTTTCACCAACTTGTTTTTCTTGTTATTTTTATTTCTATTCCGTGTGCCCCTCTTCACGCCTTTGCTCTGTATTTGATGAACACTAGAGAAATCCATATAGCCAACAAAATATATTATTGATGGATATCACAAATATGACTTCAACTAAGGCTTAAATAAGGTACGGTAGGTTCATAATTTCAAAGGGAAAAGGTGGTTTCTCGGAAGTGGAGAAAAGCTTAGGCTTGACTAATTGTACAAGAAATTGTGGGATTGAAAGTGAATTGGAAGCTTATAGGAAAATATATTAATAAATGAAATATATAGTTTTAGAAGATTCTATGAAGATACTTAAGTGACCCGCAAGCTCATAATTACTTGGTGATCTTTTTGACTTTAATATATGGAAATACTCACGTGCGCAGACTTAGGTGACTATGGATAATTCTTTTCTATTCACAAGGAACCTAGAATGTCTTATATGTGGGTAGATATTATTGGTCATGGGGTTTGATTTTGGTATGTGATATAATTCCTTCTTTTTTTTCTTTGGAAATGAAAATAATTTACATATTTAGGAAGAAATTAAATTGCAAGTTGGGTAAAATTTTAAATAATAAGATATATTAAAATATACCAATCTTATATTGGAATATGTAAATAGAATTTATTTTGTTTTTCAAATTACATCTAAAATTTTATTTGTTTTTCTTTTAATTTTTTTAATGAATTTTCAAAGTGTTATTAAAATTTTATTCATTAAATAAAAATAAATTATATTTATTAATTTATGTATTTTTAAATGTCAAATAAAAAAAGGACGAAGAGAATATATCCAAGGTTGGGTCGGGTTAAAAATGCCTAATCTTTCAATTTGATATGCGTGGCGATACTCATCTCTAATGACGTCCTTGATGAGGTAAGTTTGCCACATCCTATCTTCTTGGTCAATTATTTTGACACCAACTTCATTTTTTTTCATTTTTTTTCTTTCATCTCCAATTAAATTATATTTATCAACTTGATCCTATGAGGCTAAGAATATTATTGAAATTTCGTATTTAATTTTATTAATTAAATAAAAATTAATTATATTTCTTAATTTAAGTAATTATATTTCAAATAGAAAAAGGACGAAGGGTATATAGGTCACGTAAAAAATCTTTCAATTTGATATTTGTGGCGATACTCATCTCTAATGACGTCCTTCATGAGGTAAGTTTGCCGCATCATATCTTTTTGGTCAATTATTTTGACAACAACTTGATTTCCCCCTCCCTCCCTCCCTCCCTCCCTCCGTCCGTCCGTCCTCCAGATTGTGGGACTGGGGGAGGTGATGCACCGAATTAACGATCGGTACAATATTAATTTTATTTTTTTAATTATTTTTTAATTATAATTATCAGAATAATAAATAAAAAATAATAGAATAAGTTTAAACAAAAAATTATAAAAAAGTATATTTTTTATTAAAAAAATATTGTAAACTGTTTACTGTGCTTTTTTAATAAAAAATATACTTTTTTTTATAATTTTTTGTTCATACTGTTGGAATATTAGCATAAATTAACAAGACTAAACGCCAAATAAAATTAGAACAACTTAGTTGGAAACCGAAGAAAGCCGAGGCGTAGCAAAGCTACTATACTAAAAAGTGATTCCGCCCTCATAAGTTGTAAACCGTTGGTACAGTTGAGCTTCACGGCGTTCACCCTCCAGGATTCAACGTCGAACCTTCAATTGCGTGTACTCGCAAAAGAAGGTTATGAACTTGTATTTGTGGATTGCCCAATTAACAGAGTTTTGATATATATAAGAAAGAAAGAAAGAACATATTATATTGTATGTGTAGTGGAAAGAACAAAATCGCAATGTACTTTCTCTGCAGAACAACCTGGTATTTATAGGAGGACAAGAAGAAGAAGAAGAACGTTGGGAACGTAAATAAGGTTTACGTTGTAGTGGGAGTTACAGAAAACGTAAATAAGGGTTACATTGAGAATTAATGATAAAAACGACTAGGGTATTAAAAATTGGCTTAGTATAAAAAGGAAATAAAAATAGCAAAAACAATGGGCTACCTGGGTGCACCCGCAAGACATAATCGACCGGATCGGCACCCCCCTGCGCGGTCGTATCGCGCGCACACACGCACTATGGTTTTCTGGCCGAAAGTCCAAGAACCAAGCTTGGCCTTGGCCTAGACCAATTCCTTAGCCGTCCTCATGTGCGCGAGCCCATCCCTTTTTTCCAACTAGGTTACTTACCCAAGCCAACATATGTGCTAAATATACCCATAGAATATTTTACAAATAGATGATATGAGACTTTATCAAAACTATAGATTTTGGAGCATAACCAACACAAACTTGCTCTATTATTTTTTATTTATTATTCTGATAATTGTGATTAAAAAAAATAAAAAATTACTGTGTACCGGTCGTTAGTCCGATACATTTTGTACCAATTTAATAAATGTTGTTGTAGTTTTTTGTTTTGATTTTATATACTATAGAATGTTATTAATATTTTATTCCTAAAATTATATTTTAATAGTATATTTCATCAAATATTGTTTAAAAGTTTATATTTAGTTTTTTAGATAACATTGTTTATTTATAATTATATAATAAATTTGTTTATAACAGTTCAAAAGGTTAAAATAGCATAATACGTATATTCGGATATTTTAGATAAATAATTATCAAACACATAATTTAATTCAGATTTTCAGATTTTCTATTTCATTCGTCTCATTCAAATTTTCTTATACATTTATATATTTTCATTCAGCTTTATAAAACAACCCTACGAATGACAAGACATACACTCCATAATATATTACGTTGATGTTTGTGAATTTGTAAATTTAAAAATAAGTGTAAAGTGAATTTGTTAAGTGTTTGAAATAATAATATTGTACTTAGTAATAATTTTTTAAGTAATTTTAATATTTTATACTCTTTTTTTTTTCAAATATAAGATTATTATTGTTTTTAAAGGTTAAATTGGATATTTTTAAATTCAAAGTTGACATGATTTTTCTTTATTCTTATCAACACAATGAGCCATATTATAAACTATGTAAAAAAAAATACTAATAATATGATTTATTAATTTGTAATTGTTAATAAATTAAATCAATTTTAAATTTAAAAGTTAATACTAATCTTATCATTTGAAACATAATAAATATTATTTTTAAGCCACATTTTGGGGAATACAATATTATCTCAAACAAGTGAAAATTGAAAATTGAACATGAGATGTAAAGGTTAAATATATCAATCTTAACAAATAGGCTGAGATCTAATTGGCAAAATAGAATAAATATTATATTAATTCACATTAATTTGGAATTTAAGATTTTGTAATTCATTAAAAACAATTAAAGATAAGGCAAAACAGAATAAGTGTTAAATTAATTCACATTCATTTGGGATATAAGATTTCGTAATTGATTAAAAACAATTAAAGATTAAAGTATTGTTCGGACGTGATTATTAGGACTTGAATTATATGGTGGGTCAAAGTTCACATGGAGGTATTTACCTCGCTTATGAATCTCGTTTGATAGTAAAGTACTTTAAGGAATCAAAGATTTTTAATTATATTTGATTTCCAACTCCTAAGGAAAGTGTCAAGATATAATCTGACTTCCTTTCTTTAAGGAGATTCAATTCAATCCTATTAAGGAATCATACCTAATGAGGAATCCTATTTTTATACGGGAAAAGACATTGTAGAGGATATGTGATCACCATAAATACAAGACTATACTTTGGTTCTTAGGTACACACAATTCATTATTATTTTCCAACACTAAATACCTCCATTGTTAAACCTTGTTCAGCCTGTACTTATTCTCACACTGAAACTATCCCTTGGCGGCCCAAGCTGTCAAGTTTCTCCGTGTGACTTCGTTTCTGTGCATGATTGGACGCACTATTGGTGATTGGGTGCGTGGATGAATCTTGGCATTAACATTGACACTAGAAAGAGGGATCGTTAGTGCTATATAGTTACTAGTACGGTGAAGACAACCTCTCTACGAGATCAATCCATGGCTGATCCCCCTCCTCAACCACGGGGTTCATCCAAAGACAGGTTGGGGTCGTCCTTAAGTGCCTCGGAACGACTTGGGTACCACGCCAATTCTATGGCGCTACCGAACGAGAAGGTAGATGTTGTCCGCCATAGGCTATTCTTAACGGCTAGGAAATAAGTAAGACCCAATGAACGTGTCGAGGACAACCCATCCCAAACACGGACCTAGGGGGACCAGAACTCTAGGAGAAATGATCGAGACGAACGACTAATGATCCTAGCAAAAAAAGTTTAAAAGGCCAGTGATACTATGAAGGCCATACTTCTTCAAAAAAAGGAGTGGGATGCTCAGTTGGCTCTTTTGAATGGTGAGGACAGTGCTTCCAGCGACAATCGAAGGCAGGCGCATTCGCCAAGGAACCAGTCTAGGACACATTGTTTAGACGATTATTGGAAATTGAAGAGCAGTCACTGAAGCCGCTCGTATGAAATGAGCAGGCACCGAAGCCGCTCGCATTAAAGGAGCAGGCACCGAAGTCCTCAGATGAGAGGAGCAGGCATAGAATCCGCTCCCAAGAAGGTAGATCTGAATGGAGAAGGAAGATAGCCTCTCTAGAACATCGACGTTAGAACAGGTGAGAGTCGTCCCCCCAAATAGATGGTGTCGAGGCCTTGGCCCGAAAATTAGTAGATTTTGAAAAGAGATTAGCCAAAACCAATAAGGATAAGAAGGCTACGGTCAGTTCAACTTCACCTTTCTCACCAAAAAATTGCTTTGGTTGGGGCTAATCCAAACAAGAAAGTTCCACATATGAAAAATTATGATGGATCAAGTGGTCCCTATGATCATAGCCTGGCAAATGATCAACTGGTGGATGACTACGATTACTCTGACGCCGCCAAGTGTCAGATGTTCATTACCACTCTCAGGAAAGATACTCGGCAGTAGATGACGAAGCTAGTGTCGAACTCAATCTCGTCATAGAAAGAACTCTGTGACAAGTTTCATAGTTGGTTCAGGAGCAATAAGAAAAGAGGTAAGCCGACCAGTTCCTTAACACAGATAAAACAGTATTCAAATGAGACCATGAGCCAATATGTGAAAAGATTTAGGGAGGCGATCGGTCAAGTGATAGATCTAAATGGTTCCCAAGCCCTAAGATACTTTCATATGGGGTTAGATGTAGCTAGATCAAAGAAGTTAGTGAAAGACTTGATGTTCAACATTCCGAAAGACTTGTGCGAAGCATTTGATAGAGCCGAAGGTTTCATAGTAGTTGTTACCTCTTTTTTAGTCGTAACAAAAGAGCTCTAACTCATGCAAGCATACATGTGTCAACAAGAAATACAGAGCAAGTAAAGTATCGATCCCACATAGAAAGTTGTTTAATTCAAATCACTATGCATTAACTAAATCACTATATTTATATGCTCAAACTAATGAATAAGATTGGTTTGTTCTCGAACTGCGAATAACGACTAAAACAATAATAACAACGGAATAAATCAAATCTGGAAATAATGCGATCTTAACTTCATTTAATATTTCATTTAATCACCACTATCATGCATGACTTGTTCACATATCACGTAAAAAGTAGCCAAGAACACTAAAAAAGTTTAGCCATTTTTCATGCACTAAGACCTACTTACACAACATCCATGGATGATAGACTCTATGTAATCATCAATATAACCAAAATCACTATATGTCATGTGAAATTGCAACTATATTGAATTTAAGTTCAAGCCCTTATCCTAACTCATACGGTGAAACAATATATATCTATCCGTTCACGAAATACATAAGCCATATAAAAAAATTTCACATATCGTATACTATCATGATTATAAACCATACTTGCATGTTCATTGTTAATTCCATACAAGTACTGAAACGAATGGTGATCAAGCATTCATACATGTAAAACAATCATGATAGACATCCCATATGATATGTAAAACAATCCAACATTCAAGCATGCAATCAAACTACATATTAAAATCCGTTAGAATCCCATAATGGAGTTTAGTTCATGACTGAACCAAAAGCCATTATGGGATCAAATCTAAACATGATTAATAAACAAACAATTGAAAGATGAAAGATAGAACTATCAAACCCAATTGCTGAATAGAATCCACTATTAATATTCAAATCCGCATAACAATCCAGCAAATACTAATAATAATCTACTCTAGTAGAAAATCCCAAGAAGAAGTAGAAAAGTAGAGTTTTGGCCTCCTTCTACGTTGAAATCTCTCCTAGAGAGTAAACCCTTGTTACGATGATGAAAATATGACCAAAGATATCAAAGATACGTTTGACACCAGTCAGATATTGTTTTTAATCAATTACAACCATTTTAATTGAAAAATAAAATAAAATAAATCGTCGACTTTTAGACCTCGGCGGCAAGGCTTCCTTTTCAAGACATTCATCTCATGCATGGCGAGACTTGCGATAAGTCATGATGTCGGCCCGGGGCTCTCGCGCGTGGCGCCCCCTAAGCTTGTCATGCTCATGGCCACAGCTAACTTGCGATGAGGTAACATTTATGCGGCTAAGTACTGTGTAAGCGCGTCTCAAGCTCATCATCCTGCCATACAACGCGCGGCTTCAAGATTGATGAATTCGGTTACGCTCTGAGTTTGGTTCTACATTGTTGTTTGCTTCTCTCAAGTGTCCTATGTCCATCCATGCTTGTCCATCCATGCTCCACTCAATCCTCGACCATGCGTATTCCAGCTTTTACCTCGCCTCAGGCGTCCATTAGCCTTGTGCCCTATAATACCACCAAATTAGGTCGATTCCTGCACTTATTCGCCAAAAGGAGTTTTAAGTATATACAATGCAAACTAACATGAAATGCAGCTAAAATATACTAAAATGTACTTGAGATGGGCATAGTTCGCATGAATTGGTACTCCATAAGTAGGTATAAAACCCACTTATCAAATACCCCCAAACTTGAACTTTTGCTTGCCCTCAAGCAATGCAAATTAATGAACAAGGAAAATGCAGCTATATTACTATGCAACTAAATTACGATGTAACTAATCTCACATTGTTCCAATTATCATAGAAATTCAGTCCAATTTTCCTCAGCGAATTTATTCTAGATTCAAGAATACAAAGTCAAACCAAACTGCAGGCATAATGTCATACATTCAGATAATTCACAAATTTTATAGAGATGCTGTGTGTGTGTGTTGTGTTTGCCAAAACTTGATTTAGGCACAAAATACTCATGCTATATTTCTCAAAACAGAAAATTATAGCTTAAATTAAGACTTATGTGTATATATGCAACCAAGACTATTTCAACATCTTAAAATAAACTAAGGTTCAACAATGGGCTTAACTGCTTTATTTTTACTCAAGAGGGCGACTTTCGCACTTTCCCGATGTTTATTATTATATTTTCTTTTTCTTTTCTTTTTCTACATGACTGTGCAATGTCTTACTCCATTAGGCAACACTGCTACCCCTTAGAGAGCTTTCGACCAACGACTCCCAGACCATGAAAGACCTTAGGGCGCTAGGTGTAGAGACAATCCCCTCGGGCTTACTTACTCAAGTAGCCAGGGGCCCAAAATAAGACTAGCCACGTTATTACTATTTTTCTTTTCTTTTTCTCTTTTTTTTATACATAGCATACCCATATTTTCCCAAAGTTTAAAAATCAACGTTTTATACAGTCTAACTCACTTTTCACATATTTCCCTTTTTCAAACTATATTTTTCTATCGAGCAATGCAACACATACTTCTTATACCTACAAGTGTTTGTGAACACATTTGTGCAAACCGAAAGCATTTAAAAAACATTATGAATTGCATTGTGTAAAATAATATATCTCAGCTCATATTATCCGAAATACTCAAAAATCATTTAAAAACTTCACTATCATCATTGGCTAGACAAAAATTTCTATATGGCAAGAACGGTGAGATATGCAAACTAAACATGAAACTAAAGAATAGACTACAAGAATATGCAAAAAAATAACTATATGATGCAAAAATTTAAAACTAATCATGCTAAAACTAAAAAATTAAACTAATCATGCAAAACTAAACAAATACACTAATCATACCCTACTCTCCCCAATACCCCCAAACTTATAATATTCAATGCCCCATTGAATGAAGGTAAAGGGTAACGAAAAACTCCCCTAATTATCGGTGGTACCACCCTCCTCGGGTGGTGAATCTGGTGGTGGATATGGCGCTGCAGTTCCGAACTGAGGTCACTCTAGCGTTGTTCCTTGCTGCGCAAAAGCTTCGGCCAAGGCCTTTGTGAGTCCCGTCGTAAATGTGCTCAAATTATCGTACATGGCATTAACTTTTCGCTCCAACCTTCGGAGCTGGCGATCACCATGGGTGGCACGTGCTTGCGTGGACGGTCCTTCCTCATCTGTCTGAGGGGGCTGCTGTGACGACTCTGGAAAAGTGGGCTGAAGGATGAATCCTAGTTCGCATGGGTGAGGTACACCTCCTGTGCACTCCTTGAACCGTGCAATAACAGCATGAGTGATCGCGTGGCTTGGATGCTGCAACTGCTCATTATTCCATTGGACTCCTTGTTGGGTACAGAGCATGGCTACCACTGATGTATGCGGAATAGTCCCAGTTCTGCTCCCTCATATATAACGCAACATGTTTTGATGAATTAAAAGGCCTACATCAATGTACTTTCCTTTGATGATTCCCCACAAAATGATAGCACGCTCAGTGGTTATTGCATTGTAATGAGCTGATGGAACTAGCTTGGCATAGATAAACAGGTTCCATGCTTGGGCATATCGATTCAATGCTGACGATGGGAACGCTTTTGGTTTAGTTGTCCCAGCCTTATACTTCCATTTGGTGCCCGGAATACACAAATCAGTAATCACAACTGCTAGATTTGTTTCTAAATATTCACCTTCTATCCATTTATCGGGCCTTGGTTGGGTGGTGCGTCATATATATTGAATATTTCTCGATCATTTGAAGGTCGAAAATTCACCTGCTCTTCTCGAACCAGCGTTATGCCTCTTGTTATCATCTCCTCAGCATTCGCATAAAATTCTCTAACAATCCCCATTGTGAAAGGCATAGGAGATGCAGTCAAGCCACCCCAATCTCTTTCGCGTATCATATACCAGAGTTGGCCATCCTGCTTCTCAGGTAAAAGTCCTCGTTCCTTCACAAACGATTTGGCCACACTCCGATAATAGTCTTGCTGATAAATTTACTCTCGTCCAAGACATCTTCTTCTTGGTTATCGGAGGAAGATTCTGATGAAGAAGAGATGGAGATTGCGCATGCTCTTTTTGGACCCATGTGTGGATAAGAGAGAGAATGCAGAGGGATTGTTGATGAGCGTACCCCAAAAATTACTGCTACACAACCCAACAGAACCCTAGATTTATGTTAGGAAAAGGTGTATGAGAGTTGATGAGTATTATGAATATGGGAGAACAGAGGAATACGCTTCTATTATATCAGCTGAGAGACCCAAGTAGACCACGACTCGGATTTTATACTTTAAAAAAAATATCCACGTCTGCTATCGCTATGGCTGCAGCGTCCCCCTTAATGGGTTTGCGGTAGCGGCCGCGCGTGAGTGGCCGCCTTTGGTCTAAGATGTGTGGCGCGCGTGCGATGCATGATGCAGGTGTGTAATCATTACATACCCACGCCACCCTACTCTTCTTCTGCATTCTTTTAGACTCCCAAATTGATTACATGAGATTTCACTTTAAGATTCCTGCAGCACACCATTTACCCGTATCAATGTGTGAATTATAAAATAAGCATAAATGAACAAGTGGATTTTATACACTACTAAAACAATGTCCCATGCATACTCTAATACCTACTTACTTATGCTCACATAGCCCTCTATTACGAATGAAGTAAAGATGAACTAGCTAAATACTACTCACTAAATAAAAAGAAATAGAGATATAGATAATGGGTTGTCTCCCATCAAGCGCTAAGTTATAGTCAGTTAGCTTGACTATCTCGGATGCTCATGTTGAAGAAAGAATTGAGGCAAATTTCTGTCTGTCTACCTCACCACCAAAGTAATGCTTTAAGCGCTGTCCATTCACCTTAAAAGGCTTGTCTGGCAACGTATCGAATACTTCAATTGCACCATGCGGAAAAACAGTTTTCACAGTAAATGGTCCTGACCACCTCTATTTCAGCTTCCCAGGAAAAAGCTTAAGTCTGGAAATATAAAGCAAAACCCTTTGTCCTGGTTCAAATGCTCTCTCAATGATTTTTCGGGCATGCCACGTCTTCACTTTCTCCTTATCTAGCTTCGAAGTCTCGTATGCATGCAATCAGAATTCATCCAACTCATTGAGTTGATGTAGGCCTTTCTCCTCGATAACTTTCAAATCAAAATTTAGCTTTCAAATTGCCTAATATGCTTTATGCTTGAGTTCCATAGGAAGGTGGCAGGCTTTTCCATACACGAGTTGAAAAGGTGACATACCCAACAGTGTCTTATATGTCGTCTTATAAGCCCATACTTCATCATCCAACTTCAATGACCAGTCCTTCATCATGGGATTCACAACTTTCTCCATGATTCTCTTAACTTCTCGATTCGACACTTCAGCTTGGCCATTCGTTTGTGGGTGATATGATGTAGTAATGCGATGATTCACCCCATATTTAGCCAACAAAGTCAGAAGCGCTCATTACAAAAGTGACTGCCTTCGTCACTGATGATAGCTCTTGGAGTCCCAAACCTCGTGAAGATACTTCTGTGTAAAAATCTAAGGACGACCTTGGCATCATTTGTCGGAAGAGCTACCACTTCTACCCATTTCGAGACATAATCTATAGCGAGCAGAATGTAGAGATTTCCGCAGGAAGAAATGAAAGGCCCCATGAAATCAATTCCCCATACATCAAAAATTTCTACTTCCAAGATTGTATTCAATGGCATTTCATTCCTTTTAGAGATGTTCCCCACTCGCTGACATCTATCACACCGCTGGACAAAACTATATGCATCCTTGAAAATTGTCGGCCAGTAGAATCCTGCTTGTAGTATTCTAGCCACTGTTCTTTCACCCCCCATAGTGACCGCCATACACAGTAGAGTGACAATCCTACAGAATCCCCTCGGTCTCGCTATATGGAATACACCTTCTTATAACTTGATCAGAGCACTATTTAAATAAATAAGGCTCATCCCATATATACCATTTGACATCATGCAGAAATTTTTTCTTATGATAACCCACCAAATCAAAAGGTAGCATCTTACTCACCAAATAGTTTGCATAGTCGGCAAACCATGGCACTTCCCCTTTCACCACAAACAACTGTTCATCTGGAAATGATTCATTGATTAAAACCTTGTCATCTATCTCCCTTTCCGGATTCTCAAGTCGAGATAAGTGGTCCGCCACTTGGTTTTCAGTGCCCTTCCTGTCCTTGATTTCCAAATCAAATTCCTGCAGTAATAAAATCCATCTAATCAACCGAGGCTTTGCATCCTTTTTTGCCACTAAATGTCGAATTGCGGCGTGATCCTTATACACTATCACCTTTGTACCGATCAAATATGCTCGAAATTTATCAAAGGCGTACACCATTGCCAATAACTCTTGCTCCGTGGTGGTGTAGTTCAACTGTACATCTGTAAGGGTCTTACTGGAATAATAAATAACATGAAACATCTTCTCTTTCCTCTACCCCAAAGAAACCCCTACGGCGTAATCACTGGCATCACACATCAGCTCAAATGGCAAATCCTAATCTAGTGCAGTAATAATTGGTGCTGATGTTAATTTCCCTTTTAGGTGCTCAAATGCCGACACACAAGCCTTATCAAAGTTAAAATGCGCATCCTTCTCCAATAAACTGCAAAGTGGTTTAGTTATCTTGGAGAAGTCTTTGATGAATCTACGGTAGAAACCTGCATGTCCCAGAAAGCTGTGAACACCTTTTACCGAAGTAGTTGGTGGCAATTTTTCTATAGTTTCCAGCTTTGCTCTATCTACCTCGAGTCCCTTCTTCGACACTTTGTGTCCCAGTATGATTCCTTCTTGTACCATAAAATGGCATTTTCCCAGTTCAGTACTAGATTTGTTTCAACACACCGCTTCAAAACCATCACCAAATTTTCAAGGCATAGATCAAACGAATTCCCGAAGATTGAGAAGTCATCCATAAATACTTCCACATTCTGCTCCACCATATCTGAAAATATAGCCATCATGCATCTCTGAAACGTGGCTAGAGCATTGCACAGCCCAAAAGACATCCTTATGAAGGCAAATGTACCGTAAGGACATGTGAAAATTGCCTTTTCCTGGTCTTCTAGAGCTATCATTATTTGATTATAGCTTGAATATCCGTCTAGTAGGCAATAGTACTCATGACATGCTAATCTGTCCAACATCTGATCAATGAATGGGAGTGGAAAATGATCTTTCCTTGTAGCTTTGTTGAGCCTGCGGTAGTCCATGCATACTCTCCACCATATCACCGTTTCGTTTGTTGGAATCAACTCATTATTTTCATTAGTCACTACTACCATGCCACCTTTTTTGGTTTTTACACACACATTGGGCTCACCCATGAGCTATCTGGAGTCCGGATAAATTTTGCTGCCATCCACCATTTTAGTACCTCTTTCTTAACCACTTCTTTCATTATCGGATTAAGTCTACTTTGTTGCTCAACCGATGACTTACTTTCATCTTCCATCAGGATTTTATGCATGCAAAATGAAAGGTTGATCCCTTTGATATCCGCTATGGTCCAGCCAATTGCTGATTTGAACTCTTGAAGCACTCGTAGCAGTTTTTCTTCCTGAAAAGATGTTAATACAGAGGAAATAATCACAGGTAACTTTGAATCTTTATTTAAAAATACATACCAGAGATGTTCTGGAAGTGGTTTTAATTCAAGTTCTGGAGGTGTCTCAAGAGATGGCTTTAATTTTACTAATGATTCTCCCGCTTTTGTCAATGGTTCAACAGGTGTTCTAAATTTTCTAACTTGTGTATTGGTATCCAGATATTTCACAAGTTCGTCAAGTTCCTCGTCCTCTAAATCTGAATTTTTAGCAATTATTCTCCTTAAAGGTTCATCATCCACTCGACTCTGTACTTCATCATTTACGACTTGATCCACCAAATCAACCAGAAAAAATTCCTCTTCATCTGCTGGAAACTTCATAGCTTTAAAGACATTAAAGGTGACCTCTTGATCATGAACACGCATAGTGAGTTCCCCTTTCTGCACATCGATCATGGTCTTGCCTGTGGCTAAAAATGGTCTTCCCAGTATGATTGGTATATTTTTATCTTCCTCATAATCCAAAATAATGAAGTCAGCCGGAAAGATAAATCTGTCTACCTTCACTAATACATCTTCAACAATTCCCCGTGGATACGTGATGGATCTGTCAGCTAACTGCAAAGAAATGTTTGTTGGCTTTGGATCCGGTAGTCCCAATTGATTGAACAATGATAAGGGCATCAAATTTATGCTCGCCCCAAGATCACACAAACATTTTTCAAAATTCATCTTCCCGATTGTGCACGGGATTGTGAAACTACTTGGATCCTTCAACTTCAGAGGTAACTTCTGCTGAAGTATTGCACTGCATTCTTCTATCAAGGCTACTGTCTCAAATTTGTCTAATCTCCTTTTCCTGGATAGTATACCTCTCATAAACTTTGCATAGCTTGGCATTTGTTCCAATGCCTCGGCAAACTGTATGTTAATCTGCAGCTTTTTGAATACTTCTAAGAACTTGCTGAACTGTTTGTCTTCCTTCTGTTTGATTAACCTTTGCGGATACGACACTTGAAGGTGAATTGGTGGTTCTGGACTCTTGACCTTCTCCTCTAATTTTGTTTTGTCTTTCTCTTCCTGTTGCTCCTTAGACTTTTCCAGATTTTCCTTTCTTCAGTGAGCTACTCTGCCTCGCATAGCCGCGCGACTTCCTCTTGTGCAACATGCGCAGGTGCGCGACTTGCATTACCTAACAAATCTTTCCCAGATCTCAATGTGATCGCTTGACACTGTTCCTTCCCATTTCTTCTTGGATTTGTCTCTGTATTACTTGACAATGAACTCTGGGGCCTGTTGGTAAGCATGTTCGCTATCTGCCCCATCTGAGTTTCAAGATTCTTAATAGCCACTGCTTGGCTTTTGATCATAACCTCTGTATTTGCCATGTATTTCATCATCATCTCCTCCATTTCTGATTTCTTTTCTTCTTGAGGTGCGACTTGGTGTGATGTTGTTGTTGTTAAAAATCCCGTGAAAAAAAGGTGGTCTAGGATTAAATTAAGTTGTCTTTGGTTATGACTGAAATTGATTATTTGATTGAAACTGATTCTGTTGATTCCCTTGGTTATTTGACCAACTGTAGTTTGGATGATTTCGGTTGTTGGGGGTTGTATGTATTCTAAAACTGACCTTGGTCTTTTCTGTAGTTGTTCACATACTGTACTGACTCTGAGCTGATAACATATTAATCCGTCGAGTGTGACCCCGGACAAATCTCACATACGAAGGCAACTGTCTTTGTTTTGCCTTCTTCCAAAGTATCTATCTTCTTTGCCATGGCTGCCATCTGTGCTGACAACTGCGTGATAACATTAACCTCCAACACACCTGCAACTTTGGGTTATGGCATCCGAGATGTAGGATTTTGAAAATCATTCGATGCTATTGTCTCGATAAGGTTATAGGCTTCTTCATAGCTTTTTGCCCATAATGCCCCTCCTGTAGCTGCATCTACAATCGGTCTCGACTGCCATCCTAATCCATTGTAAAATGTGTTGATTACCATCCAATCTGGCATACCGTGATGTGGACACTTTCTCAGCATTTTTTTTTATCTCTCCCATGCTTCATACAAGGATTCACCTTGTTGTTGGTCAAACTGAGAGATAGCTGTCCTCATCTTTGCAGTCTTAGCCATTGGGAAGAACTTAGCTAAGAACTTCTGTGCTAAGTCCTCCCATGTAGTTATAGATCCTGCTGGCAAAGAATGAAGCCAACTTCTTGCTTTATCCCTCAATGAGAATGGGAATAACCTAAGTCTGATAGCATCTTCCTTCACACTGTTGTATCTGAATGTATCACAGATTTCGATGAAACTCAACAGGTGTTCATTCGGATCATCTGTAGCGGCACCCCCAAACTGCACTGAATTCTGTACCATCTGAATAGTGCCCATTTTTATCTCGAATGTATTGGCTGCTATCGCTGGTCTGACGATGCTAGA
Source organism: Panax quinquefolius (assembly GCA_020205615.1). Classification (NCBI taxonomy): domain Eukaryota; kingdom Viridiplantae; phylum Streptophyta; class Magnoliopsida; order Apiales; family Araliaceae; genus Panax; species Panax quinquefolius. The sequence goes on from CM035169.1 coordinate 67,299,746, forward strand.
CTGTAGTCCATTAATATTGGGCATGGAATATTCCTTCAGAGCCCTATGCTCCTCTCTTTGCTCTTCTCCTTGTGCCTCGGCTGTCATGTTAGCTGTCGTACTTTCTAACTTTGCTTGTAAATTTCTACGAACACTCGCTTTCCAACCTCTCCCGTTTATGTTATCCTGAATAGGTGTTAAGTCGGGGTTGATGACCTCATCTTATAAAAAATTTATCCAAATTCTCAAACAAAAAAAAAAACTGAAATGAGATAAGACTAGAATTGTCTAAGTCATACAATATAGTTTAAAACTAATGATAATAATACTAAATTAAACGCCTTTCCCCGGCAACGACGCCAAAAACTTGTTGCCTCTTTTTTAGTCTTAACAAAAGAGCTCTAACTCATGCAAGTATACATGTGTCAACAAGCAATACAGAGCAAGTAAAGTATCGATCCCACATAGAAAGTTGTTTAATTCAAATCACTATGCATTAACTAAATCACTATATTTATATGCTCAAATTAATGAATAAGATTGGTTTGTTCTCGAACTGCGAATAACGACTAAAACAATAATAACAACGGAATAAATCAAATCTGGAAATAATGGGATCCTAACTTCATTTAATATTTCATTTAATCACCACTATCATGCATAACTTGTTCACATATCACAGGAAAGTAGCCAAGAGCACTAAAAGTGTCATAGCAATTTTTCAATGCACTAAGACCTACTTACACAGCATCCACAGATGATAGACTCTATGTAATCATCAATATAACCAAAATCACTATATGTCTATGTGAAATTGCAACTATATTGAATTTAAGTTCAAACCCTTATCCTAACTCATACGGTGAAACAGTATATGTGTATCTTGTTCACGAAATACATAAGCCATATAAAACAGCCCCATATACGTATACTATCATGATTACAATCCATACTTGCATGTTCATTGTCAATTCCATACAACTACTAAAAAGAATGGTGATCAAGCATTCATACATGTAAAACAATCATGATAGACATCCCATATGATATGTAAAACATTCCAGCATTCAAGCATGCAATCAAACTACATATTAAAATCCGTTAGAATCCCATAATGGAGTTTAGTTCATGACTGAACCAAAAGCCATTATGGGATCAAATCTAAGCATGATTAATAAACAAACAATTGAAAGATGAAAGATAGAACTATCAAACCCAATTGCTGAATAGAATCCACTATTAATATTCAAATCCCCATAACAATCCAGCAAATACTAATAATAATCTACTCTAGTAGAAAATCCCAAGAAGAAGTAGAAAAGTAGAGTTTTGGCCTCCTTCTACGTTAAAATCTCTCCTAGAGAGTAAACCCTAGTTACGATGATGAAAATACGACCAAAGATATCAAAGATACGTCTGAAACCAGTCAGATATTTTTTTTAATCAATTACAACCATTTTAATTGAAAAATAAAATAAAACAAATCAGTAGCTTCAAACCTCGCGCGCGGCCGCGTGCTCCTCCAACACATTCCTCTCGCGGGCGCGAGAGTTGCAGTAACTCATGATGTCCAAATCTCTCTCATGCATGCGCGCGCGTCCCCTAAGCTTGTCATGCTCACGCGTCGCCAAGAACTTACAAGAGGGTAACATTGTCTCTGGTTGGTACTTCATGCGCTGCGTCTCAAAGCTCATCTGCTTGCCACATGGCTTGCGATTGATGAATTCTGGTTCTGATCCTAAGTTTGGTTCTGCATTGTTGCTGCTGCTACTGAAGTGTCCTATGTCCATCCATGCTTGTCCATCCATGCTCCACTCAATTCTCAGCCATGCATATCCCAGCTTTTGCCTCGCCTCAGGCGTCCATTAGCCTCGTGCCCTATAATACCACCAAATTAGGCCGATTCCTGCACTTATTCACCAAAAGGAGTTTTAAGTATATGCAATGCAAACTAACATGAAATGCAGCTAAAACATACTAAAATGTACTTGAGATGGGCATAGTTCGCATGAATTGGTACTCCATAAGTAGGTATAAAACCCACTTATCATTAGTAGAGGAAACGATGAGCAGTCTGAAGTCGAGCACAACAGAGAAGATGAAGGATCGAGGCAAGAACAACTATTCCAATAATAATAACAGAACGGATGGACAACAAAAGAAGTATTACAATAATAATGGCGATTTGGGAGGAGGCTGTCCACCTTTCCCGAATCAAAGGGTCAACAAGATTTATACTCCTCTCAACACTGATCGTGTAAGACCCCGAATTTTATGAAATGAAAGTATTCAAGTTTCTTATAATTATTATTTTATTTAGTAAATGGTTAAATTGATAAAAGGTTAAAGTTAAGGGTGATATATAAAAATTTTTACAAAGTAAGCAAGTTGTCATAAAATATTCGTTTGGTCGGGGAATATTCTTTTTGTTGGGAAATATCCGTACGACGACACAATTATTGGTGGACCCCACACCGGAAATATTATCGGAATTAGAAAATGACAGAAATATTTTTTTATAAAAATAACGGCGAAAGTTTTACAGTTAAACTGTTGAAATACCCGGTGGTACAAGTACAGTAATATGCTTGGTTGCATAGTAACACACGGTATTGTACAGTATCTTTGATTATTGATGCTTACGTGAGAAGTCACTCACTTATACTCAATTATTACTAAAGTAATTGTTGCATAATATCTTTCATATTATTGATTCAAATATTGTCATAGTATCATCTGCATAATATTTATATTATTAAATCAATAATTGAGACGATAAAGTTATTCATATTATTATTTGCATATTGACGATGTCTAGAAAATTCTGTCGAGGAAAGGGGTTTGGTCACCTAATTGCGCGCCAATAGGGAGAAATCCTTATCGAAAAGTTCACTCTTTCCTAGGAATGATCTGGTTGTTAAATATTGTGAGTTATAATATTAATGATGAGTAATTTTGTGTTGATTAAAGGTGAAATTGTTGATAAAAATATTTCCATTGTGTTGGGATTATTAGTGTTAGTAGAAATCGATATTTATTTTGATAATAATTGATTTCTGGATGTTAAATTGACCAAACGGGCAATTAATCGGATAAATGAACAATTAATTGCTATTAGTTCACATGCAATTTACTGTTGGTTCACATGTATGAAACTATTGATTCACATGCATGTACTATTAGGGGAGGTGGTGCAAGATAGATAATACATGCATGCCTAAATTAAAAATAGAGGTAAAGATGAAGGTACTATACTGTAATAATTTGAGCCCCTAAATGTGCAATTATCAAAACTATATTTTCCTATAAATAGAAGCTCATTCTTATTTCATTCTCACCAATTCACTAAGACTCACAAGAGCAATTTAGAGAGAGAAGCTATAGAGAGAAAGAAGAAGGGTATTCTGTTACTTCATTATTGCAGTATCTAGTCTTCTACTAAGGTAAGAGATGTTATTTATTTCTTATTTGTAAGGAATATTATTTTTGTTCAGTATTCGTAAGAAATTATATTTTCTTCCATACTCTGTAGTGTGTGAGTAATATTATTTCATTTCGTATTCCTAATTCTACACTCATTCTGTTAAAGTATTGCTTCGATACTCCATGAAATTAGTAGAATATCCTTGATATTTGCGCTTCATCCAGTATCTTTTCATGGAAATATTATTTTGAGTATTCTTGATAATTATTGATCCTTTCATGCCGGAATACTATTCATGAGGTACTATTCACAAAGTACTATTCACGGGTACTATTCATAAAGTACTATTCTTGGGTACTATATACAAAGTACTATTCACAGATACTATTCACGAAGTACTATTCATGAGGTACTATTCACTCGAGTACTATTCACTCGAATACTATTCATGACAAAAATTGATTTCTTTGTTGTCCAAATCATTTTTGATACAATATTATTCTTGAATTTTACTCCACAAAGCAGTATCATGTTGACAATTTGGACATTATTGAATTATGTATAAATTAAATTATAAATCTTTAAAAATTTATTCTCTGCTTTCTTTTAATTGAATTCTTATATCATTGACATCATCCTCATGCTTATATTGTGATGAAAGTCATCTTTGGCTTACGTGCATAAATAGACTATTGATTGGTATGATTATGAGTAGGGATTATTCGGTATAATCATGTCCCGTAATGTTACAAATGATGTGGTAAAAGTCCTCAATGGCCCGAAATGCATTGATGAACAATTGTTGGCTTGATCATGACCATTGATGATTACACGAATATCCTTGGCCCGTAGTGCATGGATAATTCGTGGACGTGATACTAATGAATATCCTTGGCCCGTAGTGCATGGATGATTCGATGATGTATTTTATTTATTAAGCCGAGTCTCAGCGATAAAATTGATGATAAACTTTTTAAATCATAGAAGATAGTAGATATCATGCTCTATTTGACTCTTCTAATGGATTTGTTGTTCCGCTGCAGTTAAACTTGATGTTTATTGTATTATATCAGTTTAACACTGTTGAAGGCTAACGATAATTTATTCTGCATTATCTTAGTCATAATATTTCTTACTGGGCTAGTTGATCTCACCCTTTTCTTTCACTGTTCTCTTCGGGAAATGAGAATATAGCTGAGACTAGTCAAGGAATGGAGTGACGGTCCGAAATGGTTGCCATAGTAGTCCTCACTATTCTATGAAATAGTGTGATAATAATTGTAATGAAGATTAAATTTGAGTTTGGATATTTTCTAGAAGACAATATTTGTATTTTAACTCACAGCTACGCTTTTGTTGTATTGTATAAAAGAAGTTTGTATTTGAGTTATATACTATTTGGCCACTCAAAATGGGTGATGTATACCTATTTTGGGGGCGTCACAGATCAAGCCACCATTCTAGAACAAATGAAGGATAAACCATACTTTGAACCGGTCAAAAGCAACATAAAATCTAGTAGAGGGAATCATAATAAGTACTATGACTATCATGGACGGTTATGCATTCTACCAAAACTTGTTGGAGTTTGATAAGTAGTTTTTATACCTACTTATCCGGTATCTATTACTTGAACTAGTTGCTTAAACATATGTTTCCTAGTTACTTTTCATGCATTTTGTGTTTATTTTGTAGATCTTATGCTTGAGAACTGTGTGAGCGGCTATTGGTATGAAAAAGTAAGTAAATGCAATCCGAACATCGTTTGGGCTTTCATGTTCATTTCATGTTCTAGACTTGGAACTTGGATTTTAATGTAGAATTACTTCTTAGCTTTTTGGAACATCTTGAATCATCCGAATTGGAGTTCGGATGCGGGAGTTATGACCTTTGTACCAACGGAACCTCAAAGTTTGGACTTTCTATTTACATAGCAATCACTTGAAGATTAATTTCGACCTTTATCTAGAAATTATTTCTCAATTCTCAAAGAATGAAAGTTGTAGAACTCGTCGAGATCTTCAATTTGACAAGTGGCAGGCCCCACAACTCTTTCCGAATAAAAAGTTATGGCTGTTTTACAAAAGAATATTGTAGTAGAACATAAAAACAAGAACTGCAGCATAGCGCGACCTCGCCATAATGACACTATAGCATAGCACGGTGTCACCCTGCAGTGCAACCTCGCCATAATTACACTATGGGACAACGCGGCCTCTCCCTACAGCGTGGCCTCGCCAGAATTAAGCTTGTGGGTAGTGCGGCCTCGCTAGTTTGACTGCCCAGATTTTGACTTTAACTTGAATGACCAATTGGATTGAAGTTTGAGCAAGGGGAAGAGATTTCGACTATATTTAGACATTTACAGTTTGTAATGGAGAGATAGCTAGATCTAAGACCTAATAAATCCCTTTTAGGGATAAATCCATCTTGTATATTCCTTCTTTAATTATTTTCTTAGATTAGATTGCAAAACCTTAGATTAGATTAGATTTGAAGGTTGAAGCAATTGAAGATCATTGAAGATTCAGATTGGAAGGAAGGGAATTCAGATTTGCTTACCTCAAACCCTAAATTCTCTTCTTACCTCTTTGTATCTTTCAATGTATAATCGATTGTGGATTGTGGATTTTGTTTCTATCATGAATTAAACTCTATTTTGAGATTGCAATGAATCTTATTAAGTAGTTTATTTTGAAATGCTTCGTTGTTAGTCTTATTAGCTATTCTTGGATTGGCTATTATGTTTTATGTTTTATGATTAATTACTTAATTGACTAGCTAACAATTATCATGATAATCCATATGAAATCGAGAGATGGATTATGGGTTTAGATATGATCATAATAGCTTATGTTAGTGACTTCTACATGGCGATGGAATTCATGAATCTCAAGTCTTCATTATCTATTCTCACTCTATGGGTAATTAGTATTAGCTTAATTTCATATTTTTAAATATTAAATCAATCGTTTAAATAAGATTAAGTTGGTTACGAGTTAGTGCTTGGTAATTTTTTAAGTAATTCTTTGTGGGAACGATACTCTACTTACTCTTTATTACTTGTTGACCGTGTATACTTGTACACATATATTGATCAGAAAATGACCAACAAGTTTTTGGCGCCGTTGCCAGGGAATTAGTTTAATAATTTTTGCCATCATTAATTTCAATCAAATTATTCTGAATTTAAACATTTTATTTTTATTTTAGTTCTCTTCCTATATTTCTCTCTTTTTAGGTACCATAGTTGAATCTAATTATCAATGGCCATATTCGAGTTTAAATCAGCCAAAGAGCATATGGATTGATAGACTTAATGCACTTTCTACATTGTCAACACAAATTAAAACACATTTGAAGAGGTTGGATGTTCTTGCAGCCCAACGTATTCGAAGGATAATAGTTACTTGTGATTATTGTGCTGGCAATTATCCGAGTCATCAATGCACCGTCAGTTTTGGACTGGTACAGTATGTTGGTAACTACCTCAACCAGTATGCATATCCTAAAAACTATCAAGGTTGGGGGTATCACCCAGATTCTTCATGGACCTATAATCAATAAGATCAATTCATTGCTCTATATCCAAAATATCCACCGGAATTCTCATGTCCACCTCAAATGCCGTAAGAATGAAATTCAAAATTGGAGGAATTTGTAAGACCCCGAATTTTATGAAATAAAAGTATTTAATTTTCTTATAATTATTATTTTATTTAGTAAATGGTTAAATTGATAAAAGCTTAAAGTTAAGGGTGATATGTGAAAATTTTTCAAAGTAAGCAAGTTGTCATAAAATAATCAGTGATAAAAGAACAGTAATATGCGTGGTTGCACAATAACACACGGTATTGTACAATATCTCTGATTATTGATGCTTACGTAAGAAGTCACTCAGTTTTATTCAATTATTGCCACAGTAATTGTTGCATAGTTTCTCATGTTATTGATTTAATTATTGTCATAATATTTTATATTATTAAATCAATAATTAAGACGACAAAGTTATTCATATTATTGTTTGCATTATTGACGATGTCTAGAAAGTTCAGTCGAGAAAAGGGGTTTGGTCACCTAATTGCGCGCCAATAAGGAGAAGTCCTTATCGGAAATCTCCCTCTTTCCCAGGAATGATCAGGTTGTTAATATTATGAGTTATAATATTAATGATGAATAATTATTAAAAGATTTAAAGATGTGTTATATATATTTATTAGCGATAAATGATGAGATTTAATTTAATAGTTAGTCAAGACTAATTAAATAGTTTGAACTAACTAAGAAAGCATAAGTGTGTATAAAACACAAGAAAATGAAATTAAAAATTGAATTTGAGTTCGAAGTTGAATTTAGAGACACGGACGAGATATTTGAGTCCGGGACGATGAAATTAGTAAAAATAGACTATAAACACAAAATTTGTCGGGGTTGACTTTTTCGGAAAAAGTGAAACTTCAAAAATTCAAAAATGAAATTGTTGATAAAAATATTTCTATTATGTTGGGATTATTAGTGTTAGTGGAAATCGACATTTATTTCGATAATAGTTGATTTCTGGATAAATGAGCAATTAATTGCTATTAGTTCACATACAAATAACTATTATTTCACATGCACGTACTATTAGGGGAGGTTATGCAAGATTGATAATACTTGAAGGACTAAATTAAAAATGGAGGCAAAGATGAATGTACTAAATTATAATAAGTCAAGCCCCTAAACGTGCAATTATCGAAACTATGCTTTCCTATAAATAGAAGCTCATTTCTACTTTCATTCTCACCAATTCACTAAGACTCACAAGAGAAACTATAGAGAGAGAAACTATAGAGAGGAAGAAGAAGAGTATTATGTTACTTCACTATTACAGTATCTAGTCTTCTACTAAGGTAAGGGGTGTTATTTCTATTCATACAATACTATTCATTCATACGGTACTATTCATGGATACTATTCATATAAACGATACTATTCATAGAGTACTATTCATGAGTAATATTCATATATACGGTACTATTCATAGAGTATTATTCATGGGTACTATTCATAAATACTGTACTATTCATAAATACGGTACTATTCATAAATACCGTATTATTCACGAAGTACTGTTCACGGGGTAGTATTCACGAAATACTATTCACGAAGTACTATTCATGGGGTACTATTCATGAGATACTATTCACAACAAAAATTGATTTCTTTTATGTCAAAATTATTTTGATACATGAATATTATTCTTGAATTTTACTCCACATTTAGTTATCATGTTGACAATTTGGATATTCTTGAATTCTGGATAAATTGAATTATAAATCTTTAAAATTTATCATTGATCTCATTTAATTGAATGCTTATATCATTGTCATCATCCTAATGTTTATATTGTAACGAAAGTCATCTTTGGCCCGTAGTGCATAGATGGACTGTTGATTATTGGTTTTATAGTTGTATATCTTTGGCTTACGTGAAAATATAGACGGTTGATTATTAGTTTTACAGTTGTATATCTTTGGCTTACGTGCAAAGACGAATTGTTGATTGATAGCTTTGGCCCGTATTGAAAAGATGGACAGGTGTATGACATGATCATGACCACTGGTGATACAAAAGAATATCCTTGGCCCGTAGTGCATGGATAATTCGATGATGTATTTGGCAGGATCATGACCATTAGTTAACAGTTGAATGTCTTTGGCCGTAGTGCACTGACAGGCAATTGATTGGTATGATCATGACCATTGGTTTTATAGTTGAATATCTTTAGCCCATAGTGCAAAGATAGACAACTGATTGGTATAATAATTTTTATTACATTTGAATATCTTTAGCCTTTGGGGTAAGGATGTTGAGTAAACATTCTATTAAGCCTTTGTGGCAAGGAGAAACTATTTATTTACATGATTATAAATATGAATTGTGAATTTAACTATAATCTTTAGTGGTTCAGGTGAAGACAAGTTATGAAAGTTCTCTTTGTCTTGGGTACATCAAAGAATTGTTGATGGGTATTACATGAATGAAATTTTAACGATGAACTTTTAATTTGGAGGAGATAGTAGACATTATGTTCTACTTAACTCTTCTAATGGATTATTGATTCCGCTGCAATTATGGTTGAAAACTTTTATTATCTACCATATGTTCTCAATCTCTGATTTATTATTGATGAAGGCTATTGATAATATAATTATCTTAGTCATAATATTCTTTACCGGGCTAGTTGAGCTCACCCTTTTTCTTCACAATTCCTTTCAGGTAGTAGGAGTGTAGCTGGGTCGAGCGGGGATAACAGGGGAATAGTGTGATGGTCCGAGATTGTGGAAGTTTCTCAATACATTATAAAACAGCATGATATGTAATATATAATTGTATTTCACTGTCTTCCTCGTCAGATTAGTCAACGGGGTCGCTATCTTAGAAAAATCTTGGATGAATCTTCGATAGTACCCAGCTAACCCCAAGAAACTCCTCACCTCCGTCGGCGTTCTTGGTTGTTCCCAACTACTTACTGCTTCAACCTTTTCGGTCTACTAAGATTCCATCTTCATCCACCACGTGGCCTAAGAATTGAACCTTCTTCATCCAAAATTTGCATCTTGAAAACTTTGCGTACATCTCCTCCTTTCGTAGTGCTTCCAAAACAATCTTCAGATGTTCGGTGTGTTCTTCCTCTGTCTTCGAGTAGATCAAAATGTCGTCAATGAAAACTACTACGAATTTATCCAAGTAGGGCTTGAAAACTTGATTCATCAAGTCCATGAATGATGCCAGAGCATTAGTTAAACCGAATGACATTACCAAAAACTCGTAATGTCCATAATGGGTTCGAAATGCAGTCTTTGGTATGTCCTCATCCCGCACTTTCAGTTGATGATATCATGTCCGTAAGTCAATTTTTGAGAAACATTTTGCTCCCTTTAGTTGATTAAACAAGTCGTCTATCCTCGATAATGGATATCTGTTCTTGATCGTTACTCTGTTCAATTCTCGATAATCGATACAGAGCCTCATTGATCCGTCCTTTTTCTTCACGAATAACAGTGGTGCTCCCCAAGGAGACACACTCGGTCGAATGTACCCCTTATCCAGTAACTCCTGAAGTTGTATCATCAATTCCTTCATTTCTACTGGCGCCATATGATATGGAGCTTTCGAAATTGGTGCCATTCCCGTTGCTAAGTCTATTACGAATTCGATTTCTCTGTCTGGCGGAAGACCAGGCAGATCGTCCGGAAACACGTCTTGAAATTCATTCACTACGGGTATATCTTTAATCTCGACTCCCTTTTTCTGAGTATCTACAATGTAAGCTAAATAACCTACACATCCTTTCCTTAACAACTTCTTAGCCTGCATCATCGTAACGCAACACGATTATTTAAGCGATGAGCTACCATAAAACACTACTTTAGACTTACTCGGAGTCTGAAGGTTCACACACTTGTTCTGACAGTCAATTATCGCTGCATGGTTATATAACCAATCCATTCCCAGTATTACCTCAAATTCTCCCAGTCTAATAGGAATCAAGTTTACGCTCAGTTCATGTTCTCTAATGTTTGCGCAACAATTTTGATAAACTTATTCTACAGGGATTATTTCCTTATTCGCAACCTCTATGTTCAAGGAATCTTCTAAATGTTCTCAGGGTGTACTAAATTTACTAGCAAATTCATCAGATACAAAAGAACAGGTGGCACCCGAATCAAATAATACACAAGCATTTATATTATTGATTGGGATTATACCCGACACCACGTCCTTCACAGCCACTGCATCCTGGACGCTAATGTTAAAGGTTCGAGCAATCGATCGGTTGGGTTGTGCTGGTCCACCAATCATTAACTTATTCCCTCTCCCTGGCCTCTGCCTGCTCCACCGCTTCCTTTCTTCGGGCAATCCTTTATCTGGTGCTCTATTAATCCGCAAGCAAAACATCCCCTGATCTTCTTTGGCTTTGGGCAATTTGGCGATAAGTGCCCCTCTTGACCGCCATTATAGCAAGTTGTCTTTCCTTTACAGCACTCCCCCTGATGGCTCCTTCCGCACTTGTTACAAGTTTCAGTCCTCCTCTTGAAATTTCCCTGGTGACTCCCACCTTGGTTATTGTTTCGGTTGTTGCTGTTGTGGTTGTTGTTGTTGTTTTCCCATTTTCTTTTTTCCTGAATTACTTTCTCCGCTGCTGCTCCCTCCACGATGCTCACTACCAACGTTCTTATTTTTCTTCTCCTTATGATATAGACTTAAGGCCTCACTGCCACCTTTCAAAATGATTGCCTTCTCCAATAATGTCGTAAAGGAATCAATCTAAAAGACTGATACCTTATTATACAACCACGACTTCAACCCTTGCTCGAAGCGTCTCACCTTCCTTTCTTCATCCCCAACTTGGTGCTCCGCAAATCGCGCTAGTTCATTAAACTTAGCAGCGTATTGCGCCACCGTCATATCTCCTTATTTCAATTCTAGGAACTTCACTTCCATCCCACTCTTCATACTTTCCGGGAAATAGTTCTCAAAGAAGAAGGTAGTAAACCTCTCCCAAGTTATCGTTCATTCCCCTGCTCTCTGCTGGTTAGTTTCCCACCAATAGTTTGCTTCGCCCCTCATCATGTATGTGGCAAATATAGTCTTTTGGTCTTCACCTAGGCGTGCTATAGTGAAGGCCTTCTCGATCTCCTTGATTCAGGTTTGCGCAACTATCGGGTCAGTTGTTCCCGTGAACTCTGGGGGTCCTACACTCTTAAAGTCTTTGAAGGTTGTTACTGGGACAACACGGGGAACGGGTGGTACAAGTTCGTTTCTTCCCCTCAAAGCTTCTCCCAGTCGCTGTATCAAATCTACTGGACCTTTCTCATCGTTAACTGACTCTTCTGGAACAGGTATTCTACGTCTGGGCGGAATTTTCTGCATCACAAAATTTCATCTTATTATCTAACTATCATATTTAGACATTTCTCAATTGAAAAGAACTAAAAGTTTGTAACACGTTTCTGAAATAAGATCATTTATATTCATATGCCAAATGGTTACAATATATGTTCTTTTCTAGCATACTGCTATAAATGAAAACACATATCCCCTAATATCACAAAAGATGGGGACAACACTAGCTTACTACCCCTCTAATATTTTTCAAAAGTTCAGGGTTTACCACTATCTCACATCTTACACAAAAGACTGAGATTACAATAATATTTTAACAACACATAATTAAGAATACTACACTACTTAACTTTTCCCTCTAGACTCAATCTAACATTCCACACTCCACGACGCTCTGATACTCCTTCTGTGTGATGTGTGCCACCATATCCCGACTTATGGTATGCCTGGTCTGTCTTTGCTCAGCGAGGTAGTGATTTACCCCATTGATCAACCTCTCCATAGCCGTGCGTAAAGCATAGCCCATCTTGTTCATCTTCTTCCTCTTGCACCACACCTCATCTTCTAGATCACCCACTCTGTCATTAGAATCCTCCCACTTCTCCTCGAAGTGGACCCTATCCATCACCTCCATCTCTAACTGAGTTCGGAGACCCTCCTTCTCCGTCCTCTCACTCAACACCATCTGTTCTAATTCTTCTAACATTCCTGCCAACTCAACATTCCTTGCCACCGATTGGTGAAACAAGGCACCCATCTGGATCCCTGCCTCCTTACGGTGAACAATTTCCACCTCCATCTCCTGCATCACTAGCTGCCTCTCAAGAGTCTCGGTCTCTAGCTCTTCGACTCTACTTCCTAACTCCAAAATTTGTTCCTCATACTCTCCTAGCATCCGATCCTCAAAAGTAGTCTCGTCGGAGTCCTCCATGGGCTCAGGTTCCTCCTCCATAGGCTCCTCCTCCGGATCAGACTCCTCAGGTAGATGCACCATCTCCTCCTCTTCATCATCGTCATAAATAGGGGCAACTACCGATATAGGCTCCACTATCAAGGGTGTCTCATAGACTACGTGAATATCACGTGGCTCCTCCTTTACTACTCGGCTAGGTCTGTAACATTCCAGTTTTTTTATGTTTTATGTAAATTATAAATATTTATTGATTTATATAAATATTTATTGGATGTGTTTATTATTGGATAAATAATTGTTCAATTTGATTAATTTGATTTAGTTAATTATTTATTTGTTAAATAATTAATGTGTTATGTGGATTGAGTTATGTGATTAAGTGATTTATTTAATAAATTGTTATTACATAAAGTGTGACAAATAACTATGTGATAAAGAGTTATTAAAATAAATTAAAGTAATTTAATTTAGTTTTACTCAAACAAAGCTTAAGGATATAAATTATTTTATTTTAAAGGGGTTTGCCAAACAAAGCCCTATGGCTTTTGGATTTTTGAAATTTAAATTATTTATAAATAAACTAAATAAATAATATATATATTTATAAGTGGTACGTTATATATTTTATAACTGATGTTATTATTGATTAGGCTTATTATGGCTATGTCCGTTTTATGTTACGCGTATTGGATATCAGTTGAGTTACGTTGTTAGTAGTCTAAATTATTACTGAGAAAAGAAAGAAGGGCTAGAGAGAGTTTTGAAAAAAATAAAGAAGTTCAGAGTTTGAGAGAGTTTGAGAGAAAACGTGATTTTCAAAGCAAGTCTTTTAACAAAGATTCGTAAGGAAGCAAAAAGGTGGGTTTCTCTAACCTTAATATATGTACATATATATATATATATATATATATATATATTTATGGTTTCATGATGCCTAATGTCTCATGTTCTTCTTCTTTCTTCTTGTGTATAAGATTTTTACAAAACTCTCTGTAAAACTATGTTTGTATAATTGGTTAGAGAAACATGTGTATGTATAGTTGCAATTGTTATCACTAGCATGTCTACACACACACACACACACACACATATATATATATATATATATGTGTGTGTGTGTGTGTGTGTGTGTGTGTGTGTGTGACTATATACTAATTACATGATTAAGGAAGGAAAATTTATTTTATAGTGAAAAACATGTTTGAACGCATGTTTTGCAAAATAACAAAACTGGTATGTGATTATATAAATTGTGAACTACTATGAAATTGAACTCTACATGTTAATATGTGTGACGCCCCCAAAATAGGTATACACAACACCCATTCTGAGTCGCCAAATACATGGTACAAAAAGCAAACTACAACTTCAATAATACAAATGTCGTGTGAAATACGACAATATATACTGTGAGTTTAAATATAATATTGTCTTCTAGACAATATCTATACTCAAATAAATCCCCATCATAATTATTGATTCATTATTTTACAAAAATGGTGAGGACTACTAAACAACTCTCTCTAGAACCTTCATTCCATACCCCGACTAGTACTCGCTACATTCTCGCCTCCTGAGAAGAAAAATGGAACAACAAGGAAAAGGGTGAGCTCAACTAGCCCAAGAAAAGAATATTAAGACTAAGATAATATACAACAAATTATCGTTAGTCTTCAACAGGAAAAATCGATAGAATACAATAGTATAACAAGTTTCGGATCAATATTCGCGAATGAAATAATAATTCATAGAAGAGTTACGTAGAGAATGAAATCTACTATAATCTATGAATTTAATAGGTCCATCATCAATATTTTATCCTCAGTAACATCAATCAATATGCATCTCGAATCAAATATTCATCTTTGCACTACAGTGCCAAAGATATTTATCGATTAGTCATGTTCATTTAAACACTGCTCATCTTTGCACTACTGAACCAAAGATATTAATCAATCGGTCATGTTCATCTCAACACTGCTCATCTTTGCACTACGAGCCAAAGATATTCTTCAAATCATTCATCTTTGCACCTGAGGCCCAAAGATATTCAATAATATCATCATTTAAGACCGAGGATGATGAAAAATATTTTTAAAGAAACGAATCCAAAGAAACAAAATGACAAGGATTAAGGATTAAGGATTCGTACTTGGTTTTATCCACGCCCAAAATACCTCAAAAATAATCATAGTGGTGTAAAATTCAAGAATGATCAAAACATGGATACAATCGAGTTAGTATCCGAATAGATATTTTGGACAAAAAAAGAAGAAATTTTATTTTTCTATGAATGAATAGTCAGATATCGTGAATAGTGCCTTATCGTGAATAGTGCCAGATAATGTGAATAGTCCATATATCGTGAATAGTAACTCAAACACCAAAAGATAGAAATTCCACAAAAACATCTTCACGCTTCATGAATAGTACTCGTGAATAGTAACTCGTGAATAAGAACTCATAAATAAGTAACTCGTGAATAGTAACTCATGAATAGTAACTCATGAATTAACCCATGAATAGTAACCCCGACATGAAAAAGTTCCAAATTTGATAAAACTTCAGATCAACATTTCAAAGATAAATGATATTGAAGAAATAATATCATTACTGAAAAAATAATATCCCTTACCTCGAAAGATCGGATTTCTAAATTTGAAACACCTGATATAAAGGCTATGACTTGGACTTGCACCGTATAGCAATACTCAAAGTATACTCAAAATACTCACAAGAATACGCTCGATAATATAGAGAGAGAAAACTTCAGTTTCTGGTGTGATTTTCAATTCTAACCTAAGCACCCTATTTATAGAAAATTGCTTAGAACACCAAAGCAGAAAATTTAATATAATATTAATATTTATTTTCCAAAACCTCATACGCACACTTGCCAACTGAATTCAGCTCCTACACATGTTAAATGAGGCCACCTAACATTCCAAAAACGTTTTCCTATTTTAAATATTTTAAACTTCCAAAATTAATTATTTGAGCTTGAACTTCAATAATTCATAATAAATAGCCCTTTCATCAGAAAATTCGAATCTCAAGAGTTTTTATAGGAAATTCAATTCTCTACAACTTTGCAGAAGAAAGTTTTTCCAAATTCCAAATAGAAATTGACCAAAATCCACAAACAGTGATTTTACAAGCTATAATCAAATTTCTATTAATAATTGTGTCCACCAACACACAAAACATGTGTTAAACATTTAATGCCACAAAAATACTCTTCCTCCTCATATACTCATATATCCCACATTCATTGTAAAAATATCACCGTTAATATATTATTAAAGTAATATATTTAAATGAATTATTTTATCGAAAAAGATAAAATATTAATTTTCAACAATTGTCATTTTAAAATTTTCTCCATCTATATCCACATAAAATCAATATTTTCCTCATCATATAAATCAATCAATAATTAATTATTCACAAATAATATTATTACGAATCACAATATTGACAACCAGTGCAGCCTTCCTCAGAAAGAGGGGCTTTCCAATAAGAATTTCTTCATCATAACGCATAATTAGGTGACCAAACCTCTCCTTAGATGTAACTTTCTAGACATTGCCAATAATGTTATCTAATAATATTATTCGAGATAATATGAATTATTGCTTCGATAATGAAAGATACGCGTAATGACAATTATTGAAACAACAAAGAATATAAAATATCAACGCAAAGAATTATTAACTCAATAAAATACTGAACAGTAATTACTGTAACCATTATTGAGTAGTGCCTTCTTACGTAAGAATCAATAATTGGTGCAATACCAAGTGCTACTGTTCAACAACGCGTATTAGTGTGTTTTAACCACCGGGTATTCCAACAGTATTAACGGTAACAACTACGCCGTTATTTAAAAACAACTTATATTTGTCGTTTTCTTCATCCAATCACTTTCCGTTATGGGGCCCACACACATGGTCATTACTGTTGTACTAATATTCTGACAAAGATTTAATATTCCACGACCAAACGAATATTCCCCGACGATAATGAATATTTTATAACCACTTGCTTAATTTGAAATATTTGCATATTTAACCCTTAACTATCCACATTAATCAAATCAACCCTTACTATTTCAAAATAATAAATAAAGGAAATTCCTTTTTATTTAAAAATTTCGGGGTCTTACAATATGTGGGTATACTTGTATTTCAAAGGTATTAATTTGGTTATAAGCATGGAATTACGTTCACCGGTAATTTAATAAATCAACAATGGAGTTTTTGTTTAGAAACATTCAAAGAATTAGTTTATGATATTGTTGATTAGTGGTTGGTAATTGGTATATAGATGATGGTTAACGTTCATGTGTAATTTATGTGAAGTTATACATGTTAATTGGGGTTAATTGTTGTTAGAAATCATGACAGTAGCTTTGGCTCGTTCTTCATTTTGTTTTTGTGAGTTCCGGCGGCTCAAATACAAAATTCACGCTCAAATACAGTTTCATACTACTAGCGCCAAAATCAATACTTGACCAGACTTCACGTAACGCCGAAGTCAAGCCACGAGCGCCTGAACTTCACACCGCAATGAAGTCCTTATATAAATCTCATGGGAAGCGTCACATCATCACATACAATATACTACATATTAGCAAATCAGGCGCATGGTGCCACTTAGCAGAATGTTCTAAAATGACTTCTGTCTTACACAGAAGTCTAAAATTTTTAATAGTAATACTATAAGACCAAATAATTCTGTTATTATAGTATTGTAATGTGTTGAACAAACATGGTGTTAATACCTAACGAGTTTATTATCGTTTAGGAATATAATTTGATTTCATGGTTAGACATTTAAACCATACGCGATGTAGCGTTGATTATGACTAATCATGTCATGTTAACATATGTATATAGGATATTGTGATTTGGATATTAACGGTTTAATCTACGCGCAAGGCAAGTTCTCTAACTCCATACTCTCGTTGAATTAGTTTGTTGTGTTTATGCAAGTTTTCTAATCCTAAAGCTTCGTTATGCAAAATTCATATTGAGTAAAGTTTTTCTTCCATTAAGCAATTTAATTGTATCTAGTTATTCATGAAGATACAAGCTTCTCATCTCCATATTTTCGTTGAGATAGTTATTATTATTATGCAAGTTTTTCTAACTCTAAACTTGTTATATTAGCATGCAAGTACCTTTATTCTGTTGAACCAGGTTTATCATTCAAGTTATTATTTGTTGTGCATGCTTGATATTAAATTCTAAGATGTAACCTTAGCTTAATGTTATTCAAAGCAAGGTACGATGTGTTATTCAATGGTTATGCTATTAGATTATCCTTAAAGCATGAACTTAAAATGAAATGTTTATTCAGTCGGGATTATTCAATAACATAGTGTTATTATCTTTTATTCAACTATTCCTTAGTTGATGTCCGTTAAATTCCAAATTACCTTGAAGTGTATCCAAACCAAACTATCTTTGGGGCGGACTTGTACTCAAAATATTGAGATGAACAACCCTATTTATAGGGGTTACGCTTAGTTTTGTACTTTATACTTAAATGTTTGTATACAATACATGTATTTAAGGGTGATCCCCTAAGTACCTCAAGTCATTATAGTCGATAACTCGTAAAAAAAGTTAAAGTTGAAAGATTACTTATAATCGTGGACAAGGTTCGTGGTCATTAGACCCTCAGTTAAATGTTTAAGATGTTAATAAAATTTATTGTTCAATTTTATTGAGCCCCTGAATGGGCAAGGAATGTTTCAGTTCTTTTAAGCCTCTGAATAGGAAAGGAACGTATAAGAAGTTAATAGAACTATTTGTTCAGTTCTATTAAGCCCCTGAATGGACAAAGAATGTAAAAGTTTTTGTAACACCCCGAAATCCGGTCTATCTTCACACCCGGATTCCGTACGTCACGAGTACATCATTCATCCAACATACATCATTATATACAGAAATATAATAACATACATTCTCAAATCTCAGGTTCTGGAAACCTTATAACCTTTCTCATTACAAATAATGATAATTACATTATTCCTTTCATCTTACAAGAGTGACTTTTATCTGCCACCAAGGATACATTTAGTTCATTAAACTAATCTATAATTTAATTTTCATATTT
This sequence comes from Panax quinquefolius, assembly GCA_020205615.1. Taxonomy (NCBI): domain Eukaryota; kingdom Viridiplantae; phylum Streptophyta; class Magnoliopsida; order Apiales; family Araliaceae; genus Panax; species Panax quinquefolius. Next base: position 67,319,077 of record CM035169.1, read on the forward strand.
CTACATTACAAGTCTTCACTTGATCTTCTCGCTCATTCACATTCTGAATGGCACTTCATCTGGATACCGTCAGCTTGATCTGTATGGGATCCTTAAGTTCTTCTAACATCGTTCGCTGAAAATGTTTTTCATTTAAAGCAAGTTTGAGCATTCAATTGCCCAGCAAGTCATAACAGTTGAACAAACAACTTCAAGAATTTAAACATTCTTTTCAGACTTTAATAACCGAACAAAGGTTACGAAGCAGCTTGAATAATAGGAATAGTCTTGATTCCTATCATCTTAGTACATTAGTTACATGCACTTTGAAATACTTTCATTCTCTACTTTCTTTCATGCACAATCTGTCTGGCTAGAATCAATAGCACAGACTTAACAATAACGGTTCATATATAAATGTAATATTCTTTTATTGAATGCTTCAAACATAGAACAGCTTCATCTCACGAAAACACCAAAGTGTTCAAATTGTGGCACAAGGCCTCATCGTTCTACCACCTTGTACAAATATCGCACATTCAAGACATGACGAACTTCTCAAGTTCGACATCCGAGAAGTTTTAGAAACTAGCATTCATTTAAAAATATGAATGAAGTTAGAAACTTGCTTGACCTTACATTTCATGACTTCTACCGAATCGCTTCATTCCAATCCCTATAACACATAAGGAAATAACAAATACACCAATTAGTCATATACTTGACTTACGCATTGGTTAACTTAACTTTACTTCTTAAGGTTCGTGATCTTACAATATAATTTTATGCGACTAACTTTCATTACCGGTTTACGGTTTCATGACATACGGAGATGTCTTACTCAAAACGTTCATCATCTTTGATGATTTACATTCTTATCTTCTTCTTATTCTTCTCTAGGACTCAGCACACATCGCTTCTCTGCTAGTAGTTCATATGGTACTCTGAGTGGTTTCCCACAAACAACCAACAAACATATTCCCATCTCGTCTACACTGCCCACACATTGAGTTAGATCGGTTGTCAGTTTCGTATATACCTTCGCTCTCTGAAGGAATTGTTTAGCCCAGCTCCCATATGTCAACCACCAAAGGTTACGATTGTACCACAACCTAAATTTCTCTTAACTTATACGAACTATTAAATTATAATGTTCGTTAATTCAATTTCTTATTCCATATGGCTTTCTGGCAAGCAATTGCCATACCTCAGGACTCATTCTTATCCGAATCACATTCGGCTTTCATTACTGTTCATTACGGCTTTCTCAACAATTCATATTTTACGTACTACCTTCGTCAACGTCTATGTCATACCACTAGGGTATACTTAGAATGTTCGTCCAACGTGAATACGATTTACGAGGATCGTTTACGTGCTCGTCTCTTAACCTCTCATTCAACCTTTACTCAAGGTTTTTAATCGCTTTTGATCATTATCCATCCCATGAACCCCATGTTCATTATAATTCTTTAATGTCAAAGCCATATGGTTCACTGTATTCTAAGACCGATCGTTCATCGCAACAATGTTGCTTTCACAGCGTCTAAAGGCTTTACATTCATCTCTCAATGCCACGTCATAACATCAAAATGTTATACATTAACATCATCATCCAACGTCTAAGGAATCACAACCATAACAATCCCATACGTTCTTTTATCGCGACTACGGTCCCCGGACATCGGTTCCGTAACCCGCATCTACATTCTTTGTCTTTTAATCTCGTTTAATCTTTTCGTTCAACCTTTATTAAAGGTTTAAAACACTTGATTAAGTGTTACATTAGTTGAACATTATGTTCATATTTTTTTCTTGCACATCCCTCGAGAAATTGAGCAGTTAAAATCTCATTTCTGGGTATTGCCTCAGATCGCGCCTGCAAGTGTCGTGTGCTTCTTCCTTTCTCTCGCTGCTGCTCGCTGACCTACTTCTCTCTCTCTCTTCAGGTAGGCAATATACGGCTGAGTCCTTTGTTATCTCTCGTGTTGCGGCACCACTCTCAAGAAGATTATGGCCGATCTCATGTTGCTGCCACATGACCTCCAACGCGACTTTCGCGTTGCGGCCTTGACGAGCACATGAAACCTAGATAATTTTTTCTAAGTCTTTTACAAGCTTGAGACGCTGATTTCGAAATCTCATAGCTTCTTCGTTATAACTCGGAACGAGGTCTTTCCAAAGCCATTTTCTTCCTTATCTTACATACTTCGATTACCCTCAGATAGAATTTTGTTCTAAATCAATTAACATGCCATTCAATTGGCTTAATCTTCATTCTTCGTTCATTTTAACGTTTTTAACATTCTTTGTTTGTTCGTCCGTAATTCGGTCATCCGAACTCAGAATTCGTTCGTTCTTGAGTCCACGACTCACATTTTATACGTTCTCTTACATTCTTATGAAACCCTACACATTCAGGTTCATTTACTAACTTTCAAATATTTGTTCTTCTTTTACGAAATTTTTGCCATAACTTCGTTATAGCTCAGTTTAATCTGTTCTTCATAAACGTTTCTAACGTTCCTAACCAAGCAATAAGCATCTAACTTATACGCGATGGTTTTAAACTTGTCCATCAACAACAATTACACTACGATGGTTTTAAATTTGTCCATCAACAACGTTCTTCGCGTTCTTCGTTTGTTCTTCATTTTTAATCGATATTTTGGATTACGATTTCACTTTTTCTTGGAATTTGATGTTATAGAACACCATTCCTTACTTATTTAGCCTACTCAATCATAAGATTCATTCAGATTTCTCAAAATCCTTACGAATCTTATACTTCCTTAAGAAATTTATAAAATAAATTTCTAATTCTTATTTCTTCATTTTCTTACGATTTCAACCATATGAAATCTTTTATAACTTAATCTACTTCTTATCTTCATTAAGTTATGTTTTTGAACATAAAACTTAAAGAAAATTTAGAAGAAACTAGTGTTCTGGATTACTGCTTCTTCTTTATTTCTCTTCCGTTATACAAAGCCTACGATTCACTAGCTTTTCTATTTCACGATCACTTTTGATCCGAGCATTCATGCTCACGCTCTTCCTCTTCCATCTCTCTCTCTCTCTCTCTCTCTCTCTCTCTCTCTCGAGTTATAGGATTTTCAAAATTCTAGAAAAATGAAATTTAGCTCTCTGTTTATAGATTTTTCAAAGCTAGGGTCAAAATGGTCATTTCGCCCCTAAAGTTACTATTCCCACCTCCTCCACATCTTAGCCACCAACTTAACTTGGCCACCACCCTTACTTGGTGGCCAAGTGGTTTACTTCACATGCCCATGGGGTCACCCCATGGGTTGCCCCAATGGTTCTTACCCATCCGCTTTACCCACTCCGTTCGATCCACTGGTTTTTTCTTGGTTTGGGCCTTAACCCCAATTCTTATTGGGCCTAACTTGGGCTTGGTTTCACAAATCATTGGGCTTGACATAATCCAAGTCCAATTGGATTCTACAAAGTCCATGAACACAAAGTCCATTTAGACTCATCGTATTCTACGCATTCCATTATCGTATTCTCGTATTCTCTTCGTATTTCGTTCGTACGATATTCGTATTATACGTCGTACTAATCTTCGTACTATACTCGTATAATAACTCGTATCATACTCGTATTTCTCACGCATAATAACCCTAGTTATTATACGTACTCATTACATTCTCGGAACTCACTTTTCCTAACCCTTAGGTTTTGAGTCCGCAGGTGAAAACTTCGTTTTTGCCATAACTGAAATATTATTAAATATTCCATCACGTCTCAAGATTTTACGTAATCAATAACTTCTCGGAATTTTAAAATAAATCTCCGAGCAGAAATGGGTGAATAGTGCCTATTTCGTCTTTTTTCCCGAAAATATTTTGTTCTTAAAAATTTTTATTTTCGCTTTAAAATTCTTACTGCTCAATCTAGCTCAGAGCTGTAATCCTTCCGATTAATAATCATTCTAGGTTATAAAACGATTAATAAACACATAGCATGTAATAGTATTAATAAAATTCATTTTATTAATAACTAATTCTTTAAATCTTAATTTCGGACAATCCGGATTTCCGTTGTCACATCCTTCCCCTTATAAAATGCCGCCCTCTAATTTCTTCAAACCATATCCATACACGGGTCATCACATTCACCTCGCTTTCAAAATTTCATCCTCGAAATTTTAACTTACTCTTCTTCTCAACTTCTCTCAAAGAAGTTATTATCTTTCTAACATTTCCTACCCTCCATAACTTATCAAGAATCATGAAGTGAAAGGAATAACGAGGAATATAAAGATTCCTTTAAAACATTTCAGAAGACCCTAATTTTATGAAATAAAAGTATTCAATTTTTCTTATAATTACTATTCAGTAAATGTTTAAATTGATAAAAGTTAAAGTTAAGGGTGATATATGATTTTTTTTTTCAAAATACGCAAGTGGTTATAAAATATTCATTGTTGTCGGGGAATATTCGTTTGGTCGTGGAATATTCTTTACGTTCAGGGAATATTCGTGCGGCACCTGGCGAGCCATTTGTGGACCCCATAATGTAATAATAATCGTTCGGATGAAGAAAACGACAAATTTGAGTTTTTATAAATAACTACAGTAGTTATTACCAATTAACACCGTTGGAATACACGGTGGTTAAAATACGATGTCTGGCGTGGTTGCACAAAGAAGAATACCACGGTATTACGCGTATTTTTGAATTATTGATTCTTACGTGAGAAGGCACTACTCAATAATTGTTACATTAATTATTTGCTCAATATTTTATTTTATTAATTCAATAATTGCTGCGTTGATATTTTATATAATTGTTGTTTTAATAATTATCACTGCACAATATCTCTCATTATCAGATCAATAATTCATATTATTTGAATAATATTATTAGATAACATTATTGGCAATGTCTAGAAAGTTCTGTCAAGGAGAGGTTTGGTCACCTAATTGCGCGCCAGTAAGGAGAAATTCTTATTGGAAAGCCCCCTCTTTCCTGGGAACGGCCTGGTTGTCAAAATTGTGATTTTGTAATATTATTTATGAATAATTAATTATTAATTTATATGATAAGGAAATATTTATTTGATGTGGATATAAATGATGGATTTATTTATGTGGTTATAAATGAAGGAATTAATGTTGAGGTATTTTATAAGTATTTTTGTCGGAATGAAGGTATTAAAAATTAAACTAGTATTTTTGAGATATATTGCGTGAGTTATAATTTTTAATCCGACCGTTGGATCGTTGTAATTTTTGGATATGTTATACATATATAAGTTGAGTATATGTCCACAAATTTTGAACCGTTAAAAATGAACGTATGATTTGTTATGAATTTTAAGAGGTGACTGATTCGGAAATTAGGTTTATAAATGATTTTGGTGGAAAATTCTATAATTGAGTGGGCCCCACTCGTGGTTGGTGAAGAAATGTGCTGAATTTATTTCAAATGTGGTGGGTGGGAATAGTAGCAGGTAAAGCCATCAGGTTGCAGGTCAAGTCTGCTAACATTTTCCTATAAATAGAGGGCTAAGTTAGAATTGAAAATCACACCAGAAATAAGTTTTCTCTCTTTCTCTCTCTAGATTATTGAGTGTATTTTATGAGTATTTATATACTTTGTGAGTTGATATTCATCAGTGCAAGTTTCCTTCAGCGTCATATCCGATATCCAGTCAGAAGTGCTGCTCTTTTGAGGTAAGGGATAGTAAGGGATTTTAAGGATTATTATGTTTTTCAGTTCGTACTTCTTCTGACCTTCAGAAAATTCTGGAAACATTTGAAATGATATGTTGATGAGTTTTATTGATTGTGTCCAAAAATGGTGATTTTGGATGTATAGATTAAGAGTTATGAATTTTATGAGAAAAGACTATTTTAAACGTAACCGCTTATAATTCCTTGTGGTTAACTTCAAAATTGATGAAATTTTTATTGGGAGTACATCTATATAATATCGATTATTACTCTGTAAATTTCGGAATTTTGGATAAAAGTACAATTTATGATAAATGTCTAAATATTCTATGGTTTTGGCCATATATGAAAATAGTAAATGAATTTTAAAAATTCTAAGAAAAATATATGTTCAATATGGGACTATATTCTGCTAAATCCTTAAAAGACATATTTTTGAACCGATTTGGTATTTTTCATGAAAATGGACTAGTTATGAATAAATGAGTTAAATATGTTATGTGAAGGAAGAAAATTGGAAAATATGATTTTATGGCTTGAGAATCATATATGTGGTATATGCAGATTTTTGATGAGGGTTTTGGTTATTGGTGATGAAATCTTATAAGTTTGGCATTTTATGATGATTAAATGCATTATTTAGTAAAGTGTAAACAATTAAAATAAATTGTTTATAAGTTTAAGAAATGTTATTCTTTCAATATCATTATACCGAAATATTGGTATGGATTTTATTGTGGAATTTCTACCTTTTTGTGTCAGGGTTACTATTCATGAATTACTATTCATGGGTTACTATTCATGAGTTACTATTCACGGGTACTATTCACTACAAAATTGGTTTCTTTTTCTAACCAAACTATAGTTGATTTATGAATATTACTCTGGAGATTAAAACTATATATTGATTATATTGATTTTATTATCATATATAACATTTTTATAACCTCGATGTTGAAATTCTCTTTCACTTGAGTATAAAGATGGGTAGATTATTGGTATATGATCATGATTAGGGTTCTTTTTTGCCGTGAGTGAAAAGTTGAATTGTGACCGGTATGATCATGACCATTGAATTTATAATTGAATATCTTTAGCTTAAGTGCAAAGGTGAATTGATCAACATGGTTATAATTATTGTTTATATAAATTCGAAATGATTATATATTTCTTTGAGATATTAATATATTTGGCTTCAGTAGTGCAAATATGAATCGTTGAAGAATATCTTTGGCTTTGTAGTCAAAGATGAACTGTTAATGAATATCTTTGGCCGTGAGTGCAAAGATGACTGTTGTCGAATATCTTTGGCTCAGAGTACAAAGATGAACTATTGATGAATATCTTTGGCCCAGAGTCAAAGATGACTTTGTTGTTGAATATCTTTGGCTCAGTAGTGCGAGGATGAAATGATAATGAATATATTTGGCCCAGAAGTGCAAGGATGAAATGATAATGAATATCTTTGGCCCGTGGTGCAAAGATGAATTTATTAGTATGATTATAAATGAGGAACTATGATTTGGTATAACCGCGATCTTTGATGTTTCGTAAAGACATGTGATGAAAATTATATTCGTCACCGGGTGCGAAGAGGAATTTAGAATTACAATTATGATTATGAGATATTCATATAATTGTGGAAAGGAACCGTTGATTGATGTTACAGGATAAAACATTGTTGGTGAACTTTTAACATGGAGAAGATAATAGGCTGTATTGCCTATTTGACTCTTCTAATGGATTGCTCATTTCACGCAACTATGGTTGAAATTTTTATCATCTACCATATGTTCTAAATCTCTGATTTGTTATTGATGAAGGCTATTGATAATTTAATTATCTTTAGTCATGATATTCTTTACTGAGCTACTTGTGCTCACCTTTTTGCTTCACAATTCCTTTCAGGCAATAAAAGTGTAGCTGGGTCGAGCGGGGGTAACAAGGGAATAGAACGGTGGTCTCTAGCTGTGGAGTTCTCCCTAAACAGTATAGACAAGTGTGTTGTATACATCATTTAGTAGTTATATTTGGTGAATCATATAGGGAGAGGCGAACCCAACATTGGAAGGGTGTTTTGCCACTATCATACAAGATGTCTAATGACATACAACCTCGTGTCATCATAAGATAGGGTTGTGCTCATCCACTTGCTGAGTATATTTACGAGCACTACCTATATAATCTTGGTGTTTGTTTGAAGTATAATTCTCAATTTGAGACAGTGGAGATAATGATAAATCAAGAGAAGATTCACTATTGGGAAGAATATGATAGTAATCTTCTCATTTTTCTTTGGGGGTCTATTAGGTCAACCAAGGATAATTACATGGCCATATGATATCTATCATAACCTAGAAGCATGGCCTCCCATGTATGAAGATTTCCTTGAGCATTTCCCAAAGATTTTAGTTTTTAAAACAGTTTTTGACTATACCTTTATGTAAGGTGTCACTGTGAGGTGCTGTCCACGGTTGGGACATGTGTCACATTTGGTATATATTTGTATCCAAACTCACAGTATATGTGTTGTTGTATTTTGCACGATAATTGTTGTAATAAAGTTGTAGTTGTTTTCTATACCATGTATTTAGCGACTCAGAATGGGTTGGGTGTTGTATACCTATTTTGGGGGCGTCACAATTTCATACTTTTGCTGAGGGGTCAAATTGACCATAAACTCTTACTAGGTTAAACAGCATGACGCCATAACCTTTCTTTCCATGGTCAGTTTACAATCACAAAGAAGGTAAACTACCTCTTCCATGTTCTCCTTAGACTAAATCCTTAGAATCACTTTTAAAACAATTTGGTTCTAAGATAACTCTTCAAAGAAAGCTAGATTTTCTTTTTAATCATGACATACCATTCGTCTAGCCAAATCAAATAGCTTAGACCATACCAATAAATTGGATATCAACTTGAAACATTCATCTAGTCAACTCAATTAACATCGACTACTTCTTTAAATTCTTTTGCAATACATCAAAACGTTTCATGACGTCATGATACCGCACTTTTCACAATACGTTGAGGACTTCATCAATTTATGACTTCATCATTAAGCATCATACCATAGCGGTTTATTGATCCTAAGATCAAATCCAACACCAGGTTTAATTGCATTAATAACTCCATCCTTTTACCATCTTTGCATCAAATGCACTGATGATATAAAATTCATTTTGATATTTTAAACCAATTTCTGTCTAGCTGAAACAATTAGCATAGACCTACCAAGAATAGTTCTTTTAAAATCCATTGGTTCCAAAAGCTGAACCAATTCTTTCATTTTCAAAATGCGCACATCAACACGATTTCAAGAAATTTTGAAATCTAGCATAGCTAGATGACTTGGAATATCCTATTCTCCATCTTCCTTCATTGTCTTACTTGCGACAACACTTAATCTTCTCTAGCACCTTCAATGCTAAGCCTACTGAAAATACTTACTTTCAGCCTAAACATTCCTATACCTTAGTATAGTTCATCAACTTACCACACTTTATGTGTTTAGGAACTTTCCACAACCATATGTGTTTAAGAACTTATCTTCGTAATATGTAATCCAAGAACAAATCAAGGACTATCCATATGCTTAGGGCTCAGAAACATAACATATAACTATGAGTCAAAAACTTTTCATAAGTATGAGTTTCAAGAACCCGCACCTATCTTATCATTTTCTACCTATCAAGTATATACATGAGAAAAGATTCACCTTCTCGTAATATACATCTTGATAAAGTGACCAATTTCAATGATTATCACTTTAATTGTAATACCCGAAAGAAAAATAAAATATTATATGATAAATATATATATATATATATATATATATATATATATATATATATGTTTTAAAACATATATTAATTGGACTCTGCTTTTCTTATTTGGGCTATTATTTTATTTGGGCCAAATTAATCAAGAAAATTTGTTGACTATAATAAGTAAATGGATTATGTTAATTTGGGCCTTTATATTATTTGGGCTAATCTCCTTCAATCCGATCTAATAAAATAAAATAAAATTTATTACAAATTTACCCATTAACAACATAAAATTTTTAAATTTATTATCAAGTAAATTTTATAATTTTATCAACAAGATTAACGAGTTTAAATTAATATATATAACTTCAATTATAATTATCAATTCTAACTTATAAATTTCATGGTTGAATAATTATTAAAAATAATATATATATATATATATATATATATATATATATATATATATATATATATATATATATATATATATATATATATATTTCTATATTTATATATATCGCTAATATATATTATATATATATATATATATATATATATATATATATAATAATATATATATATATATATAAGAACTAAGCACTGCAGTCCAATCCATATATATATATATGTATAATTATAATAATAATATATAATAAAGATCAAAAGAAATATATACTATTTCAAAATTTAATCTGAAATCAAAAATGAAATAAATAAAACAAACTCGATAAATGATGCTCTCTCTCTTTTTTTTTATATCATACGCAACTCTAACAAATACAATAAGGGCGCTTAACTCCTCTTTCTCTTTCTTTCAATTAGATAAAATGATGAAGCAATTAGGTTTAGTTTATTTATTAATTATATATTATAATAATCCTCTTAATTAATTGGATAAAAAATAATACATTTACACAAATATAAATTAGCCCAAATAATATAACTACCCCAATTAACATAATCCATTTACTTATTATAGTCCACAAATTTTACTGATTAATTTGGCCCAAATAAAATAATAGCCCAAATAAGAAAAACAGTCCCAATTAATATGTTTTAAAACAAAAATATATATATATTTTTTTATCATATAATATTTTATTTTTCTTTCGGGTATTAAAGTAATAAACTGAGTGGTTGTTACACCAAGCACAAAACTCTGCCAATACAAAGATTTATACAACTCAGCCATCACATGAGTCCTCAATTGAAATCATACAACTTCTAACTTTCTCTTTACTTAATACGAATTTTCTTTAATTCGTATACTATCCTTTATAACTCAATTTGAGTTCTTCTTCCCGTATTACTTTTGTAGTACCATTCATTCATAGCATTAGCTATAAATCATTCATAGTTTAATGTACTCATCTCATTACTACGATTTACAATGATCACGTGGTGATCTTCTTATCCTTCATTTACGATTATAGTCTTAGGTACTCATACCTAAGGTTTATAACCTATCGCCTCGATACCAACTTGTAACGCCCAAATCCAATTATCTTCACACCCTTCCAGACGTCACGAGTACATCATTCATCCAACATACATCATTATATACTAAAATATAATAACATACATTCTCAAATACCGTGTTCTAGAAACCTTATAACATTTCTCATTACAAATAATGAAAATTACATTATTCCTTTCATCTTACAAGAGTGACTTTTATCCGCCACCAAGGATACATTTAGTTCATTAAACTAATCTATAGTTTAATTTTCATATTTCTACATTACAAGTCTTCACTTGATCTTCTCGCCATTCACATTCTCGAATGACACTTCATCTGGATACCGCCGACTTGATCATCATGCGGGATCCTTAAGTTCTTCTAACATCGTTACATTGAAAATGTTTTTCATTTAAAGAAAGTGTGAGCATTCAATTGCCCAAAGAAGTCATAATGAGTTGAACAAACAACTTCAAGAATTTAAACATTCTTTTCGGACTTTAATAACCGACAACCAACAAACAAGTTCCCGCCTCGCCTACACTTACACACAAGTGAATTAGATCGGTTGTCGGGCCAGATATACCTTCGCTTCTCTCTGAAGGAATTATTTAGCCCAGCTCCCATATGTCAACCACCAAAGGTTACGATTGTACCACAACCTAAATTTCTCTTAACTTATACTGAACTATTAAATTATAATGTTCGTAAGTCAATTTCTTATTCCATATGGCTTTACGGCAAGCAATTGCCATACCTCGAGACTCATTCTTATCCGAATCACATTCGGCTTTCATTCTGGTTCATTACGGCTTTCTCAACAATTCATATTTTACGTACTACCTTCGTCAACGTCTATGTCATACCACTAGGGTATACTTAGAATGTTTGTCCAACGTGAATATGATTTATGAGGATCGTTTACGTTGCTCATCTCTTAACCTCTCATTCAACCTTTACTCAAGGTTTTTAATCGCTTTTGATTGTTATCCATCCCATGAACCCCATGTTCATTATAATTCCTTAATGTCAAAGCCATAAGGTTCGCTGTATGCTAAGACCGATCGTTCATCGCAACAACGTTGCTTTCACAGCGTCTAAAGGCTTTACATTCATCTCTCAATGCCATGTCATAACATCAAAATGTTATACATTAACATCATCACCCAACGTCTAAGGAATCACAACCATAACAATCCCTTATATGTCATACCACTAGGGTATACTTAGAACATTCGTCCAACGTGGATACGATTTTCGAGGATCGTTTACGTATTCAACGTTCACGTTGCTCGTCTCTTAACCTCTCATTCAACCTTTACTCAAGGTTTTTAATCGCTTTTGATCGTTATCCATCCTATGAACCCCATGTTCATTATAATTCCTTAATGTCAAAGCCATACGGTTCGTTGTATGCTAAGACCGATCATTCATCGCAACAACGTTGCGTTTACAGCGTCTAAATGCTTTACATTCATCTCTCAATGCCATGTCATAACATCAAAATGTTATACATTAACATCATCACCCAACGTCTAAGGAATCACAACCATAACAATCCCTCACGTTCGTTTATCGCGACTATGGTTGTGACGCCCCCAAAATTAGGTATACATCACCCATCTTGGGTCGCCAGATACAAGGTACTAAATTCAAATACAACTTAATAATACAACTGTCGTCTACAATACGACAAAACATAAACTGTGAGTTTTAATACAAATATTGTCTTCTAGACAATATACAAACTCAAAAGGAGTCCTCATTACAATTATTATCACACTATTTCACGAATAGTGAAGACTACTAATGCAAACATCCGGATCATGCCACTCTGTTCCCCCCATTAGTCCCAACTACGTTCTCATTTCCTGAAGAGAACAGTGAAAGAAAGGGTGAACTCAACTAGCCCAGTAAGAAATATTATGACTAAGATAATGCAGAATAAATTATCATTAGCCTTTAACAATGTTAAACTGATAAAATATAATAGACATCAAGTTTAACTGCGGTGGAACAATAAATCCATTAGAAGAGTCAAGTAGAGAATAAAATCTACTATCTTCTATGATTTAAAAGGTTTTCATCACTTTTATCGCTGAGACTCAGCTTAATAAATAATCCACATCACCAAATCACCCATGCACTACGGCCAAGGATATTTGTTATTATCACATCCATGAATTATCCATGCACTATGGGCCAAGGATATTCATTATTATCACATCTATGAATTAATATTTCATTACTGAGACTCAGCTCAATAATTAATCCACATCATCGAATCATCCCCGCCCTACGGGCCAATGATATTTGTTAATATCACGACCACGAATTATCTATGCACTACAGGCCAAAGATAATCGTGTTTTCATCAACGGTCCTGATCATGCCATAAAACAATTCATCTTTGCACCCTTGGCCGAAGAAAATCCATAGCCATAATCATACCAAAAACTGTCCATCAATGCACTACGGGCCAATGATGACTTTTCCCACATCATTTGTAACATTACGATCATGATTATACCGAATAATTCATGGTCATAATCATACCAAGTCCATCTATGCACTACAGGCCACAGATGACTTTCAACATAATATAAACATGAGGATGATGACAATGATATAAGAATTCAATAAAACAAGTTCAAGAATTAATTTATCTAGGAACCAATAACGTCCAAATTATCAACATGATACTGCTTTGTGGAGTAAAATTCAAGAATGCTCAGAAGAATATTTCCATGAAAAGATACTGGATGAAGCGCAAATATCAAGGATATTCCACTAATTTCATGGAGTATAGAAGTCAAAACTTTAACCAACTGAGTATAATAGAATATATAAAACTGCAAATAGATTTTTGCCCGCTATGCGGTAATCCACATAGACAGATCATTTCCACAATTTAATAAGGAATGAATACGAAGGATCATTCACCATGCATGTGGTAATCCACATAGACATGTTATTCCAACAGAATAATAAAGAATGGAATAACATAAGGATTCACCAAGCGTGCGATAGACTGCACACACAGGTTATTCCTAACAGAATAATAAATAATGGAACCAGGTCCGGCGTAAACGCACAGACATGATATTCCAACAGAATAATAAAGAATGGAATAACAACAGAAATCACCATGCATGCGATAGACCGCACTGACACGTGTTATTCCATAGAATAATTAATGGAACCGAAGTCAGGTGAAAACGCCGGATGTGATATTCCGGCGAATAATAAAGAACAAAATAATAGTAGAATTTCACCATGTATGCGGTACTTCGCATAAACAGGTTATTCCAACATAATAATAAAGAATAGAATAATAGAAGAATTTCACCATGTATACGGTACTTCGCATAAACAGGTTATTTCAACATAATAATAAAGAATGGAATAACAGAAGTTCTCTTCATGAATAAAAAAGAAAGAATACCCCTTACGAGTACAACAAATAATATCCCCTACCTTTGAAAGAAGAGTATTAATTCTGACTGGTAGGGCGATGATATACTCGAAGAAAACTTACACTACGCTCAAAGCTTTCTTAAACTCTAAAGAAATACGCTCAAGATTATAGAAGAAGAACTCTCTCTATAGTTTCTCTCTCTAGAGTTTCAGTGAATTCGTAAGAAATAATGAAGGAATGAGCTTCTATTTATAGAAGAATGGACTGCATAGTAACTAATTCATGAACGGTCCAGATTGATTTACTTTTAATCGGACGGTCCATATTTAAAGCAAAATCTTTTAAATAAAATATAATATATTCTATTTATAATCTAATAAAACGAATAACTTTATAAAAGTATTACATTTTATATAAAAAGATTTTACTATGCTAAATACTATCTTGCAGCACTATGCAACACTATGCATAATAAAATATAATATATTCTATTTATAGAATAACTTTATAAAAGTATTATGTTTTATATAAAAAGATTTTACTATGCAAAACACTATGCGTAATAGAATATAATATATTCTATTTATAGAATAACTTTATAAAAGTATTCTGTTTTATATAAAAAGATTTTACTATTAAAACTTTAAACCAACGACCCATATTGATTTACTATTATAATTTCAACCAATGGTCTGAAAAATTAGCACATCTCCTAATGGAATAATAATGTACCCAAAAATGATTTGGACCGAAAAGAAATATATTTTTTGGGTGAATAGTACCCCGTGAATAGTACTTCAGGAATAGTACCCTGTGAATAGTACCCCGACACAAAAAGTGTCCCAAATACCCGAGTGAACAATACTAGAGTGAATAGTAATCGGGTGAATAGTAACCCATGAATAGTAACTCGTGAATAGTACTCCGACACAAAAAATACCCCAAATACTCGAGTGAACAATACTAGAGTGAATAGTAACCGGGTATTTTATGACAACTTGTCTACTTTGAAAAAATTTCACATATCACCCTTAACTTTAAACTTTTATCAATTTAACTATTTACCAAAATAGAAAAATTGAATACTTTTATTTCATAAAATTCGGGGTCTCACAACAGTCCCCAGACATCGGTTCCGTAACGCGCATCTACATTCTTTGTCTTTTAATCTCGTTTAATCTTTTCGTTCAACCTTTATTAAAGGTTTAAAACACTTGATTAAGTGTTACATTGGTTGAACATTATATTCATATTTTTTTCTTGCACATCCCCCGAGAAATTGAGCAGTTAAAATCTCATTTTTGGGTATTGCCTTGCACTAGCGTCAAGGCTGCCTGCGTTCCCTTTCCTCTCCTCTAACTGACGACGACCTACTTTTCTCTCTCTCTTCTTCACAAAATTTGGCTGCACGCTGAGTCCTTTGTTATCTCACGTGCTGCTGCGCCACTCTCCAAGAGATTATGGCCGATCTCGCGCTGCGGCGCTGACCTCTAAGGCACAACTCACGCTGTAGCGCCGAGCATGAAACCTAGATAATTTTTTCTAAGTCTTTTACAAGCTTGAGACGCTGATTTTGAAATCTCATAACTTCTTCGTTATAACTCAGAACGAGGTCGTCCCAAAGTCATTTTCTTCCTTATCTTATGTACTTCGATTACCCTCAGACAGAATTTTATTCTGAATCCATTAACATGCCATTCAATTGGCTTAATCTTCATTCTTCGTTCATTTTAACGTTTTTAACGTTCTTTGTTTGTTCGTCCGTAATTCGGTCATCCAAACTCGGAATTCGTTCGTTCTTGAGTCCACGACTCACATTTTATATGTTCTATTACATTCTTATGAAACCCTACACATTCGAGTTCATTTATTAACTTTCAAATTATTGTTCTTCTTTTACGAATTTTTTGCCATAACATCGTTATAGCTCAGTTTAATCTGTTCTTCATGAACGTTTCTAACGTTCCTAACCAAGAAATAAGCATCTAACTTATACGCGATGGTTTTAAACTTGTCCATCAACAACAATTACACTACAATGGTTTTAAATTTGTCCATCAACAACGTTCTTTGTGTTCTTTGCGTTCTTCGTTCGTTCTTCATTTTTAATCAATATTTTGGATTATGATTTCACTTTTTCTTGGAATTTGATGTTATAGAACACCATTCCTTACTTATTTAGCCTACTCAATCATAAGATCCATTCAGATCGCTCAAAATCCTTACGAATCTTATACTTCCTTAAGAAATTTATAAAATAAATTTCTAATTCTTATTTCTTCATTTTCTTACGATTTCAACCATATGAAATCTTTTATAACTTATTCTACTTCTTATCTTCATTAATTTATGTTTTTGAACATAAAAACTTAAAGAAAATTTAGAAGAAACTAGTGTTGGGATTCTGGTTCTTCTTTATTTCTCTTCCGTTATACTGGCCGATTTATTCGCTAGCTTTTCTATTTCACGATCACTTTTGATCCGAGCATTCATGCTCATGCTCTTCCTCTTCCTCTTCATCCGAGCTCTCTCTCTCTCTCTCTCTCTCTCTCAGTTATAGGATTTTCAAAATCCTAGAAAAATGAAATTTAGCTCTCTATTTATAGATTTTCAAAGCTAGGGTCAAAATGGTCATTATTGCCCCTAAAGTTACTATTCCCACCTCCTCCACATCTTAGCCACCAATTTAACTTGGCCACCACCCTTACTTGGTGGCCAAGTGGGCCTCCCACATGCCCATGGGTCACCCCATGGGTTTCCCCAATGGTTCTTACCCATCCGCTTATCCATCCGCTCGATCCGCAGCTTTTTTCTTGGTTTGGGCCTTAACCCTAATTCTTATTGGGCCTAACTTGGGCTTGGTTTCACAAATCATTGGGCTTGACATAATCCAAATCTCATTGGATTCTACAAAGTCCATGAACACAAAGTCCATTTAGACTTGTCGTATTCTACGCATTCCATTATCGTATTCTCTTCGTATTTCGTTCGTACGATATTTGTATTATACGTCAGACTAATCTTCGTACTATACTGTCAGATAATAACTCAGATATATCATACTCGATTTCTCACGCATAATAACCCTAGTTATTATATCGTATCATTACATTCTCTAACTCACTTTTCCTAACCCTTAGGTTTTGAGTCCGCGGGCGAAAACTTCGTTTATGCCATAACTGAAATATTATTGAATATTCCATCACGTCTCAAGATTTTACGTAATCAATAACTTCTCGAAATTTCAAAATAAATTTCCAAGCAGAAACGGGTGAATAGTGCCTATTTCGTCTTTTTCCCCGAAAATCTTTTGTTCCCGAAAAACTTTTATTTTCGTCTTGAAAATTCTTACTTGTTCAATCTAGCTCGAAGCCAGAATCCTCCTGATTAATAATCATTCTAGGTTATAAAACGATTAATAAACACATAGCACAGAATAGTATTAATAAAAATTTATTTTATTAATAACTAATTCTTTAAATCTTAATTTCTGGACAATCCGGATTTCCGGGTTGTCACAGTTTTATTCATTGATATTTCAAGTGAGCCTTGTTTGCTCACTCTTGCCTGTAAAATCTTTACAGCTAAAGATGGAAAGGGTGACGTACCTAGCACTAGTAAAGGAAAGGGAAAGATGAACAAGTACTGAAGACTTGTAATAGTTTGATAGTTTTATTATCAGACCTTGATTTAAAGATTGTAATGAAGTTTATTTTAAATTTTTCGCATGAATGATTGTTTGTAAAGGTTAGATAACCTGGGAGATTTTATTTTATGAAATTCCTGTATGGGCAGGTTTATTATTCAATTTTATTTATGATTGGGTAGTTATAAATGAATGTTTTGATTACGTGAACACAAAATCTTGAGGTAATGAAATACCGGGATTTGGGGGTGTCACAAGGTCCTCCCATGTCAGTCATCCTACAATCACCAACATAAGACAAGACAAACAACAACTCCATCAGAATGTTAAATAAACATAAGTTCATTGTATAGAATGAAGTTACATTTCTTAACACACTAAGTCTCTCAGGGAAAACTTTATATGAGTTCTATCCCCTTTCTTAACTTCTAAGTTTTCGTAAGTTATAGTCTAAGGAGTCTCGTTCCTAAGGTTTATAACTATATCTTTGATACCAACCTATGACGCTCCCAAATTTTGACCTCCACTTGGTCACCCAAATTCTCTTCGTCGCTTTCTCAAAGTATTACCATAATAACTAAAATCATACATTTGTAACAAAAGATCTAATTTAGAATAATATACAATGTTTTATTATAATTATTCCCCCAAGTCTCGCAACCTACAGTACTTAATACATTACATAATAATATCGAATAAAGACCTATTACATAATTCTACTTAAGTTTAAACATATTCTGCAAATAGTCTTAATACAACATGATTAATTTAAACATAAAGTGACAAGCTAGTCGGTATCCTTGCCCTTTCCCTTGTCTTTCCCAGATACACCTCCATGTTCCGCCTTAACTGAAAGGTTTTAAATAATCAAGGATGAGCACAAATTGCCCAGCAAGTAATATACAACAAGTGTGTAGGATATATATATCACAAGGTTTGAAATATCGAAGTGTCATTTCTAGGATAGTTCAAAGTGTCAGAAATAATATCATGGATGAGAAATATCAACAATTCTTGGAATAAGAACGACAATTCAATATAAATCAACACATATATATGAATTCAACGACTATCAAGGTGTCCAACTGAATAAACAATTTATACCGAGTAGTCACTAAGGACTATTGAACTTCCACTAGAGTTACCAATATTGAACTGATAACCCAAAAATATCAAGTACTATAGATGATCAATCTACAATACTATACGTTATGCATAACACCCAATAATATTCATTCATATGTTGGGGTTTCTAACGACATACACTCCCCTTACCAAAAGGGTTGTTCAACTCAGTTTTTAAGATTTCCGCACCAATCAATTGGTTTGGACAGTTTTTATAAACATGCATATAGTCTAGCCGAATCAAATGGCATCGAATCATTCACTATATTCAAGGAAAATACCAGTTTCAACATGAATAAAAGCTTTCACCGGGGTTTAACATACTAGCTTATTTGAACGACAAAATAATATAACTTGTATTCAAAGGGATAAGCTTACGGTATTTGTCGAATAAAATAATGCAATGATATTGCACAACAATAATAGTAGGGTTCGAATACCACTATAAAAAAACAGATCATTGGCGACGGCGGCATTAGCGACGGCAGTATCCCCATCGCCAATAACATCTTTCTCGACGGCATTGTCGTCGCTAATGAGGCCCGTCGAGAATGACCCTTCCCGGGCCCAAATTTGGTGGGAATTTTTTGGCGCGCGTGGGAAAAGGACATAGGCGACGGCCTTGGCTGTCGATATTGAGTGCTGTCGAGAAGGGGTTTATATTTACTTTCAATGACTGAAATTTTTTTCATTTCGATTATTATTTTTCTCCCTCTTCTTCCTCGCGCCGTCGCCGGCTTCTTTTCCCGTCGCCCACTCGCCTTTTATTGCTGTCGTCGACCCTCTTCCCATCGTCGTCCCTCGTTCTCTGTCTCTTTCGACTGCAACGACCCTCTCGCTCTCTATCTCTCTTGACTGCAACGACCCTCGCTCTCTGTCTCTCTCGACTGGAAGGTAATTTTCCCAATTTCAGTTCTATTTCAGAGCAACTAATTAATGGGTCCATTCTTCTGACTGATTTATTTGCTTGTACACATTTTTTTGTTAGTTAATTTTGCTTGTACACATATGTTCTTACTATACATGTTGTGGGATTTTGTGGTGTTGGTTTATTTTATTAATTTATGTTGGCGTTGTTGTTTATCAACCAGGAAATGCTGGTCATATGTATGTCCATTTAGCTTAAATACAATGATTTTATTTATGATTAAATAGATACAATTGTGTCGAGATGTGCTATTTGGGATAAGAAGTTCAAACCTAGTATTATGTTGAGGATAGTATAATCTCATAAAAAAATTAGGAAGTATAATTTGTGTTGTTAGGACTCATTGCCAAGTAGTTTGGAAAAGGTTGTTTTTAGTGAAATATTCAAATGTATTTGATCAATCTTATTGTATATCTGGCAGAGCATCTTTCTAGATGAAAATTGGACATTATCAAACAATCTCAGTGTTCACAACTGTTATAAACATGCCTAGAAATTATAATTTTATATTTACAATGGTCTAAATGACTACAAGTAAATGGTTAAAGGTAGAGTATATTTTATGCGGGACTTACACAATTTTGGGGAAGGGTCTTTTGGGATCTTCGCAAGATCAATTTTGTTTCTCGCTTTCTTCGTTCATCTGCGTGGTAAGCATTTATTGAATCTGAGCATTGTTATTCTTCAAGTATATATTCCTTCCA
This sequence comes from Panax quinquefolius, assembly GCA_020205615.1. Classification (NCBI taxonomy): domain Eukaryota; kingdom Viridiplantae; phylum Streptophyta; class Magnoliopsida; order Apiales; family Araliaceae; genus Panax; species Panax quinquefolius. The sequence continues at coordinate 67,339,814 of CM035169.1, forward strand.
TACCACAAAAAGAATCCCATTTGCAAAATTACAAACTTAATGATATATTTATGTTCTATGTTTACATATTGTAAAGTGGAGAGTTTATTCCTTATATTATAGAGCCTTTTATAGACTAAGACTCATGCTTTATAAGGAAAGTAAATCAATAACTAGCACATATTACTCCACACATTATTCCTAAAATCATGCTCCTACAATAATGCTCTTGGAATCCTCTAGAATCCCTAACACTCCCCCTCAAGTTGGAGCATGGATATCGATCATCTGGAGCTTGTTACAAATATAGGAGATTCGAGTGACCTTAAAGCTTTAGTAAACACGTCAGCAAGTTGATCGCCGGTCTTCACATGATTGGTGGATATAATCCCTTCTTGTATCTTTTCTTGAATAAAATGACAGTTAACTTCTATGTGTTTGGTTCTCTCATGAAATCTCGGATTAGATGCAATGTAAAGAGTCGCTTTGATTGTCACACCAAAGTTGCATAGGTATTAGCTTGTTAAACCCTAATTAGCTCAACAAGTGTTTCAACCATATTACTTCACATGTTACAAGAACCATTGCTCTATACTCTGACTCAAGATTGGATTAGGACACAATAATCTGTTTCTTACTCTTTCATGACACCAAGTTACCTCCAATGAACACACATACTACTGTAGTAGACCTCTTATATGTTGGAGATCCATTGATCAATCAAGACGGAGAATCCTTGAACTCTTATATGACCATGATCATCATAAAAGACCAATTCACTGCGATCGAATGAAAAATGAGAATGTATGAAGTGTTTATATTACAAATAATATGAAGACAAGACCTCAACTTTTTCGAGTTATTCAAGTGCATACAAGTTGAATTTGGATAACTCAATAATAATAAGATTTAGAGTTTACAAAGAACACATTCTAATGCTCAGTATTCAAATTTGGAGCTATCATCCATTCTTTTTGTGCTTTTCATCCAAATGCTCATATTTAAATGCTTCCATTGAAACATAATTAAACATATCTCTCTCTCTCACACACAGTCATGTATTAGCTAATTAAGAAATTGTTATAGTAGTAATTTGACTATCAATTTTTATTTCATCCTCAATATAAGGGTAGGGTGGGGTGGGGTGGGGTGTGGGTGGGTTTTTTAAAAGATTAATAATAGTTTGTGACTGATAAAAGCTAGTATTCTTTTTTTGTACAAAATAATCCTTACTTTGACATGTGCATATTTTCATATAGTTTAGGAAGCTTAGAAACCCATTTGAGATTCACTTAGTAGGAGTGAATCTCAAATAGTCTTCGTTTTGGGACTGTTCTTGTATGTTTTGATCTCACTTAGGTCGGTGTTAACGACTTGAGCACGTCTTTATATTTTTTGAATTTTCGGTCAGTATATATCTCTTGACGTTCTTCGGGTGCATATTTAGACTACGATGAGTTAGTCTATTTCGTGTACTTGAAGACCATGGGGAGGTGGTGCAAAAATTTCTGAAAAATTTAAAGATGTGTTCAAGTTGTTGGCATCAGTGAGGTAACACATCCGAGAATGGGATAGAAGCCTGACCCATTAGAGTGGGAGATCAAGTTAGGAAACTCATAAGCTTGCATATACATTAACTTGGAGACTTGATTGTGTTTGTCTAACTTTCCATATATATAGCAGACAGTTGTCCAAGATGTCTATTGATCGAAGTTAGATGGAACATAGGGTAGCCAACGATAAGAGTGTGCTTAGCTTTGAGTACCATAGTGGGGTTGAAACAGGTTTCTCAATTTCGTGTTTGAGAAAGTCGGTGGCGATGAGATTAGATGTCCTTGTAAGAGGTGTGTGAATGAAGTGTGGAAGGAAAAGAGTGATGTCATGTGCGACTTATTTGTGTATGGGTTCAAGCAGGGTTATACGACATGGATCTATCATGGGGAAACCTAGTTGGATGAACATGATTCAGAATCGGAATCTAAAGGTGACGAAACCTTTGACTGTACTAACATGATAATTGAAGCTGATAGTTCATACTTCCAATTGGAATCTGAGCACGGAGGATGATAGTAGCACCACAAAGAAGAACCAATGATGGGGCTAAGGGTTTCTATAAGTTATTGCACAACAAAGCAATGACGCTTGTGTATATGCCAGCACAAAAGCACAAAATCTTATCTACCCGTGACTAAGTTTTACACTTGAAGAATGAGCATAAGCAGAAGTGAGAGAGTTTTTAATGAATCATTAAGCATTGTGAAGGAGTGCTTACTGCAGTAATAAGTTACTAGAGTCGTACTATGATGTGAAGAAAATGGTCAAAAGGCTCAATCTAGGGTATGAGAAGATCGATGCTTGTGAGGATGATATGATCTTTGTATTACGGTGATGTCAATAAAGATAAGAGGTCATGTGATATTTGTGGTACAAGTAGATCCGTGAACAAATATGAAGAAAAAAGGGAAAAGACGTGATGAGAAAGATCTTATGTTAATTTCCCATTACCCCGAGGCTTCAGCAGTTGTTCATGTCAACACATACCGTCGAGGATATGAGGTGGCATTCTACACGGGACATAGTCGAAGGTCAACTGATGCACCCGATAGATGGGCTTGAGTGGAAACATTTTGATAACAAGCACCCCTCGTTTGCTGAAGAGGTTCGCAATGTTAGGCTTGGACTTGCTACGGACGGGTTTAATCCGTTTAATGGGCCTTACACAAAGCCCTACTCAACTTGGCAGGTGATTATTGTGGTGTATAACCTCCCGCCTTCGATGTGAATGAAAGATCCCTACATGTTCATGCCTTTACTGATTTTGGGTGATAAGAGTATGAGTAAAGACATCAATGTATACCTCAGGCCGTTAGTTGATGAGTTAAAGATGTTGTGGGAAAAAGGGTTCAAACTTATGATGTATCTCTTAAGCAGAACTTTGACATGAGGGCAGCTTTACTGTGGACAATACATGACTTCCCGGCGTTAGGAATGATCAGTGGATGGTCGACTCACGGGGGCTTGTCATGTCCCGTGTGCATAGGGTCAGTTAAAGCTGTGCGGCTTAAACATGGAGGGAAAATGAGTTTCTTTACAACATCCAGATAGTTTTTGCCGATTGAACATCGTTATCGGCGAATGAGTAGACAATTCAATTGAAAAATAGAGAAACATCAAGTACCTGGCCGTCTTTTCCGGGTCAAGCGGTGTTGAGTTGGATTAGTCATTTGAAGTTTCCACCTCCGGGGAAGAATCACAGTTAGAGTGAGCTTATGGTTATGACAAGGTTCATAAATGGACACACGAGATCCATGTTCTTTGACACCCTTATTGGGCCACACTCTGCATTCGTCATTGTATAGATCCGATGCATCTTGAGAAGAACGTGTTTGATAACATATTTTATCTGATCCTAGATGCGATTGGTAGAACAAAGGACAACAACAAGTTGAGGCTTGATTTGGTAGAAATGAACATTAGGGAAGATCTGTGGGTACATGTCGGGGAGGGTAGTAAGACGTTAACGCCTAAAGTCGAATATACATTGACCGAGGAACAGTTGATATTGATATGTAATTGGATCGATGGACTAAAGCTCCCGGATGGATATTCTTTGAATATAGCAAGGTGTTGTAAAAAAGTCGAAGAGTTGAAGTTTCGAGGATCTTAAAAGTCATGATTATCACGTATTCATGCGAAGTTGATCCTGTGGCATTTATCGACTTGTTACCGAAATGTTTGGTTGAAGCACTGATAGAGCTTTCTAATTTCTTCAGAGATCTATGCTTGATGGAGCTTCATCTCAAAGACATAGATAAAATGGAGATGCAGATAGTGGAAATAATGTGCAAGTTAGAAATGATCTTCCCCCATCATTTTTTGATTCAATGGAGCATTTGCCTATTCTCTTACCATAAGAAGCTAAGTTTGGCGGTCCCATACAATATAGATGGATGTATCCATTCGAGAGGTAATGACATTAATGTTTTTAATACGGTAAAATGTTCATTCTTTTTTGCTAATCTATATATCACATAGGTATATACGACATCCAAAGCAAAAGGTTAAGAATATAGCCCGTGTAGAGGGGTCAATTACTGAAAGTTATGTTATGGAGGAACTTGTTAATTTTTGCTCGTTGTACTTTGAGTAGAATGTTCGAATGAAGCACAATAAACTACGTCGGAATCGGTGTTGCATACGAGGAAAATGGAGAATTAACGGCCTTTAGTCATCCTGTACGCCTATTCGGTGGTAAAAAAAGGCGATTCTTGACCGATAGTGAGTATGCAGCTGCCACATTGTATGCACTTGTCAACATGAATGAAGTATCGCCATACATTAAGTAAGTAGTCATAACTATATATCTTTGGTGTAATTGTGTCAAGTTCCTTTACAAACACATTTAGTATATAACTGTGCTGCAGTCAATATGATGTTGAAGTACGTGAAGCGAATCCGAGTTTATCAGACGGGGATTTTCAAAATTTGAGAAATGGAGAATTTGTGCAATGGTTTAAAGATTATGTGTGTCTAACCTTTATAAGTTCAATGAATCTACTATCATAGATTTATTCTTATGGCGTAATTAACTTTAGAATATGTTGTGTTAATGTACATTAGGTCCTCACAGATGAGTTAGCTGACAATCGGCTTTATAGCCGATAGCCCTGAAAGATCTGTAGATAATTATACATGCTGCATTGTCAACGGTCACAGATTTAAGTGTTGCGATATTGGGGAAGTTGCTTCTTCTGATTCTGGTGTTGTTGTGAAAGGTAGCTGCTACGATAACATTTGGGATGACTGGTATGGACGATTGCTAGAAGTTATCGTGCTCAAATATTGGGGTCATAAAGTATTAGTTTGCTTCAATTGTCATTGGTTTGATGTTGAGAATAGAGTTAAAGTAGATAAAAAATCAGGACGGGTGACTGTTAATGTTAAGTCAAAACTAAGACTGATGTGTGGTATGGACGAGCCTTTTATTTTAGCAAGTCAAGCAACACAGGTGTACTACGCACGGAGTGTTAAGACCCCTGCAAGCCCATGGCATGCTATTATAACCACCAGTGCCCGTGGTTTTCAAGGCACAACTCCTCGTCCAGACGATGAACCTTTAGAAGTCGAGTCTACTAGTGTCACACATGCTGATGTAACAATTATTAGTGAGTCTAGTGAAGAAGAGGATGATGTTGTCATTTGTCGAAAGTGAAGACGATGTTGTTGATGAGGTAGATATAATTGAAGAAATTATTGAGGACGACGAAGATGGTGATGACAACGATAGTGAAGATCTATAGCTCGAAGATGACGATTCTGATATTGATGGCTTTGACGATATAAATGATTAGGAGTATGTACTCTTTGTGTCCTTTTAGTTGTATTCAAATGTAATAGTTTGTAGTAGTGCAATCATTATCTTCAACTTATATTAATCTACTAATGGTGTTACTATTTATGTTGCATTCTTTTAGTTGTATCTGTATGTTATCCTCTTTGTTATTGTGCTCAAATATAGTATTTACGAATGTTTAATAATATTTTTTTATGATTTGACAATGCTCGTACATATGGCGCTTGCATGCACATGGAGATCGTGGTGGGCGTGGGGGCCGTGGCGATTCTACGCGTGATGATCAGGTTGAATTGTCAGGTATAATTACATATATTATTGGGATACATATTATTATTTTTTATTTTATATTGTATTTACATTATATTCGTTTATATAAATATTGATGTATTTCACTACATAGGTGATCGACGTAGGCCTCCGCGGGGACTAACACGTGGCTTGCTAGGGAATCCCCCCAGGCGCTGCTTATATGTCATGTTGGGACTCATAGGTAATTAATTTCATAATCTTATATAGTATTACTATAACATAAGTATTTAGTTCTTATATATTCTTTGTAATTTGCAATGTATTAATTTCAATTGTAGTATCCTTGGCGCCACGCCAGGAACACGTTGCTTAGGATCGTCATAACCGATTCTCAAGCCCGTGGATGAGGTGGGCGGATGTGGATGCACTGCCTGGCGGTGATTATTCTTGAGTTTAGGGTAGGATGTTAATCATTCATATGCTAGTTTTATATTCCATTTGAATATATTGTTACCTCTTTGATTTATGTTGTCTAATAAGCTTCTTAATATGTAATGTGCGAGAGATATTATCGTTTTGAGGATTCGGCGAGAAGCCCATGGCATGGCTTTATTACGCACAAATACATATAGTTGAATTAACACAAAGTGGGTCTCTTATTTGGAAGAAGAAGGCCCAGACGAAGATGGTGATGGATGACACTTAAGGATGTCCCACTAGATTTCATATCTCTTTGCGCATGTGGGACCAGGATGTGCGGCATTTGGGACTACGAGACCTTCAAGAAGATGTCGGCCTGATGTTCATTTGCCCGACAGTGATCGCTCTCCCACTGCTGACTGGGTCTCGATCGTCTGACCTATCTGGGGAGAGACTCGAGGTGAGTTTAAAGCATGCACCCTCCCGCTTGGAGTTTTGGTGTACGCCCACCAAAAGAAAGGTGATGGTGGTTATATCTCACACGAGGCGAGCAACGCATTCTTGTAAGTTTTGTAATTATCTTATTTAGTATGTATTTAAAATTCGTATATTCTTTTGTATTATTTCATTTTATTCTTTGTGTATCATCTAGTAATGTGTTTTTTTTTCACGATGGTTTGAGGATCTTACGGTGGCGGGCGGCTAGAGAGGTGACACTCTAGTAAGGCAGTCTATCGTGCTGCGATGAGGAGATAGAGGACCATGCAGGCTTGCTGGGGGACGAAGAAAGGTAGAGTTGTGGGCATTCCCCATGTCCTAGCTTACACCCTAGTCCCTGCTGCGAGATCTCGATGGCGCCCACCCACTGGAGGTAGTGGTGCGAGTGGATCGGTCTTAAGCCCGCTCATTATCCGACGACTTCTTCCAGCGGATCATAGAGGGGTGCATGGCGAGCAGTGTTGTGCAGTCAGGCGCACCATTACGCGATTGGATCTACCGGCTGGCTCAGGAGGTTGTCCATGGCCCTATAGATCCTATAGCTACCGTTAACAACCTCATGGGTGTAGTACGGGAGGAGGCCATCCGTGTATGTGCAGTTGTCTTGGCCAACATCTTCCCACCACATATTCGACAGGTAAAAAACAATTAAATTCTGTATTTCTTTATTTAATTTATGTAATTTATAATTATAATTGTATTGCTATGACACGCAAACACACACATAGCACCGCGTAGGTAATAGACACGCGTTAGAACTTATGGGACTCGATTCTGACATACGGAGATCGAGTTATCGCCCAGTTTGCAAAACTCGCCAACACTTAAGCAAAAGCCAAAAAAGGTCAAAACTTCGAATCGGTTGTCCAATGAGACGCGAACGCACAGATAGCACCGCGTGAGGTAATGAACATCGGTTAGAACTTACGGGACTCGATTCGACAAGCGGAGACCGAAGTTATCACCCGGTTTAAAACCTCGCCAACACATAGGCAAAAAAAAGCGAAAAAGAGGTCAAAACCAGATATCGGCGATTCGAATGAGACGCAAACACACACATAGCACTGTGTAGGTAATAGATACGCGTTAAAACTTACGGGACTCAATTCCGACATACGGAGATCGAGTTATCGCCCAGTTTGCATAACTCGCCAACACTTAGGCAAAAAGCCGAAAAAAGGTCAAAACCCGCATCGGCCATCCGAATGACACACAAACACACACATAACAACGTGCAGGAAATAGACACGCGTTAGAACTTATGGGACTCGATTCTGACATATGGAGACCAAGTTATTGCCTAGTTTGCAAAACTTGCCAACACTTAGGCAAAAAGCCAAAAAAGAGGTCAAAACCAGCATCGGCTGTCCGAATGACACGCAAACACACACATAGAACCGCATAGGTAATTGGCACACATTAGAACTTACGGGACTCGATTCTGACATATGGAGACCGAGTTATCGCCCAGTTTGCAAAACTCGCCAACACTTAGGCAAAAAGACGAAAAAGAAGTCAAAACCCGCATCGGCCGTCCGAATGACACACAAACACACACATAGCACCGCGTAGGTAATAGACACGGATTAGAACTTACGGGACTCGATTCCGACATACGGACACAGAGTTATCGCCCAGTTTGCAAAACTCACCAACACTTAGGCAAAAAGTCAAAAAAGGGGTTAAAACTCGCATCAGCCGTCCGAATGACATGCAAACACACTAATAGCACCGCGTAGGTAATAGACACGCGTTAGAACTTACGGGACTGGATTCTGACATACGGAGACCGAGTTATCGCAGAGTTTGCAAAACTCGCCTACACCTAGGTAAAAAGCCGAAAAAGAGGTCAAAACCCGCATCTACAGTCTGAATGACATGCAAACACACATATAGCACCGTGTAGGTAATAGACACGCGTTAGAACTTACGGGACTCGATTACGTAATACGAGACCGAAGAGTTATTGCCCGGTTGCAAAACTTCTAAACACTTAGGCAAAAAGCCAAAAAAGAGGTCAAAACTCGCATCGGCCGTCCGAATGACATGAAAACACACACAAAGAACCACATAGGTAATAGACACGCATTAGAACTTACGGGACTCGATTCTGACATACAGAGACCGAGTTATCGCCCAATTTGCAAAACTCGCCAACACTTAGGCAAAAAGCTGAAAAAGAGGTCAAAAACCCGTATCGGTCGTTTGAATGACACGCAAACACACACATAACACCGCATAGGTAATAGTCATGTATTAGAACTTACGGGACTCGATTAAAATCTGGAGGCCGAGTTATCGCCAGGTTGTAAAACTTCGCTAACACCTGGGGAAAAAAGTTAAAAAGGGGTCAAAACTTCGCGATCGGTCGTCCGAATGACACACAAACTCACTAATAGCACTGCGTAGGTAATAGACACGCGTTAGAACTTACGGGACTCGATTCCGAAATACGGAGACCGAGTTATCGACCAGTTTGCAAAACTCACCAACACTTGGGCAAAAAGTCGAAAAAGGGGTTAAAACCCGCATATGCCGTCCGAATGACACGCAAACACACATATAGCACCGT